>PVLA01001708.1:0-329346 GCA_004027455.1 Hydrochoerus hydrochaeris
ATAGATGAAAAATGATTATCAAAATATGTGGCCATATGCATTAATTGATTTTATATAGGAGATTTAGTAGCTCACATTTTAGTATTTAATATTATATTTTCTTGATGATTTTCTTGCAATTGTATCAAGGAAATTAAATAATAATTTTTCTGAAATTTTTGCTATTTCTATGCTGCTTTTATATTTCGAAATGGAACAAGGTGTTCTGACACTTTAAAAGCCCAAAGTTCTGTAACTCCACAGTCATTTCTGCACTGAGTGAGTTTTAGCCCTCCTGCGACCTCTGCTGTCCCAGAAGACCACTTTGTGGGACCCAGGAATTCCATTGAGAGGCACATGTGGGGCCAGGTTAGACCGTGGCACCTCCTGTGTCCCCTGCCTTCCTGGCAGACTACCTTACAGGACCCAGGAACTCCAGGCATCAGCATAGTCAGAGCCAGGCCAGTACAGAGGCCCTTCCATGTCCTTGCAGTCATGGCCACCCAACTCAGAACCTAGGAACTCTAGCCTGTGATGCATGCCTCCGCAGTCCCACCACTGCTATTGGAGAACCCCTCACCTCCTGGACCTACTATTGCTGTTGATCTTTGGCTCCCACACCTACCCCCAGAACCTTGTATTGCAGTGGATTAACCATACAGTATCAAGGGAAGACTCAATAACCCATCATCCAAACAGAAGAACTCAGCAGGCTTCCATCAGTGAGGTGAGTTTGCCCCTAAAATAGAAATAGAGTTTGCCACCTTCATTGGGTAAAAAGGAGCAATAGCGAAGCCCCCTCCAGAAGTAGACCATAGGTGTGCTTGGCAAGTGGATGGGTGATTCCTTCCTCCACACAGAGAATATCAGGTAGTTTGAGAAGGGTGCCAATAAGGCCTCCCACAACCTGAAGAAAATTAAGGGGGGCTGTGGGACACCCAGAGACACAGTAGGTTCCCAGTTGAGACAAACACTATAAACAGAGAGATCTGGTGACTCTAAACAACCTGAAGACAAAATAACAGCAGGAACTAGGCATGATTTCCATCAGTACTCCTAGGTCTGTCATCCTAGAAAGAACATAGGACTCACCCAACAGGCCCTGAAGGGGGAATTCAGGTGACTGGCCCACTTCTTCATTGTGGGACCCAACAATTGGACAAACATCAACCTTACAGTAGGACCCCAAGATACACACTACCAACAGTCAACACTAGTGGGATTGAAAGACCAAATATTAATCAGATAGGGGAAAATGGCAAAACAAAAAAGCAAAATGCAATCTCAAACATCTAGTCCATCAGGAGCAAGTACAGGACACATTGAAATAGAGGACTTCAAAAGTAACACTATGGAAATCGCTGAAATGATAGGCAGTGAAAAAAAAACTCCATGAAGCTATAGAGGAAATCAAATTAGAAGTAAACTCTCATGCTAAGAAATAACAACCTTATTAAAGGAGTTGTTCAGTGCATCTAGAGAAGACATAGATTAAAACATACAGGAACATGGGAAACTGATTGCAACCTTGAACAAACAATGTAGAAAACAAGAAGAATTCATGAAACAAACACAAAGAGACACCAAAGAAACAAAAACTTCTATCGAAAGCTGGCAAAACCATTTAAATGAAGCTGAGGGTAGAATTGTGGACCTTGAGGACAGGATCACAATTAGTGATCATGAAAGGATAGAACTTTTAAAAATAATAAAACCAAGCAACATGAAATGACATTCTAGTAGCTTCAAGATGTTGCCAAGATAAACAATATAAGACCAATAGGCATCAGGAAAGATGCAGAAGTCAATGCAAATGATATAACTAACTATTCACAGAAGTAATACCAGAAAATTTCCCAAACATGGGGGAAAGAACTGATATGCAGATAAATGAGGCATATAGCACACCAAGCAATCACAAGGAACATAAATCTACACCCAGATATATAACAATTAAGATCCCAGAAATACAGCATAAAAACAGAACAAGAAAAGCTGTTAGAGAAAAGACACAAATCACCTATCAAAGGAAAGCAATTAAATCATGGCAAACTTTTCAGCACAAACCCTCAAACAAGATGAGCTTGGAGTGAGGTATTTCAAGCCCTGAAAGAAAACAACTTTCCACCCTGACTGATGTACATAGCAAAAGTTTCACTCAAATGTAATGGAGAAACAAGATACTTCCATGACAAAGAATAACTGAAGAAATTCATGTCCACCAAACCAACCCTAGAAAGAGTATTGAAAGTCATACTAGATAGAAATAAAAATGACCACAATCTCCAGAACAACAACATCAAGAAAAAACCAGGTGTAGGACAAGCACTTAAATGAGGAGTAAAAACAGAAAGCAAACAACTGGATCATAACATGACAAAGTTGAGCCAGTACATATCAGTTTTATCCAAAAATGTAAATGGCCTCAATTCACCTATCAAAAGAAATAGGTTGACAGAATGGATCAAGAAACATGAAACCACAATATGCTGTACACAAGAAACACATCTGACCCAAAAGGAAACTCATAGATTAAAAGTGAAAGGATTGAAAACTGTATTCCATGCAACAGGAACCCAGAAAAAGAGCAGAGCTAACTATTCTATTTGCAGACATTGTGAACTTCAAACCTAAAATGATTAATAGGGTAAAGAAGGTCACTACATACTCATTAATGAAAAAATTCAAGAGGAAGGACTAAGAATTATAAATATATATGCACCAAATACAGGAGCACCCAACTATATGAGGCAAAAACTAATGGCCATGAAAAACCAAATACACAAGAACACAATTATGATAGGGGAAACTAATACCCAATTATTACAAAGAGATAGAACAATTAGACCAAAATTCAGCAAAGAAATAACAGAACTGAATCATACCTGTGAGCAATTGTACTTAGTAGATATTTACAGAGTATTCCAACCAACCACATAAGAATACACATTCATCTCAGCAGCACATGGGACATTCTCTAAAAGAGACCATTCTTAAAACATTCTTAAGTAAATGCAAAGGTATTGAAATTATCCCATGGGTAATATCTGACCATAGCACATTGAAACTGGAAACTAATGGCAAAAGAAACTGCAAAACCTGTATAAATACATGGAACTTAAATAACAACCTTCTGAACAACCAGTGGGCTACAGAAGAAATAAAGCAATATATATAATTCAATGAAGACACAGAAACAACATACTGTAAGCTGTGAAATGCAATGAAAGTGGTCTTAAGAGGGAAATATATAGCAATAACTTGTCATATCAGGAAAACAGAATGAGTACTTATAAACAACCTAATGCTTCATCTCAAGCTATAGAAAAAGAAGAGCAAGTTAAATGCAAAACTCATAGAAGAGAGCAAACTGTAAAGATTACAGCAGAAATCAATGAAATTGAAACAAAAAAGCAATACAAAGAATTAATGAATCAAAAAGCTGTTTTTTGAGAGAATAAACAAAAATGACAAAGCTCTCACTAACCTTATCAAGAAAATAAAAGAAAAAACCCAAATTCATGCAATAAGAACTGAAAAGGGAGAAATTACTACAGATCCCATGGAAATTCAAAAGATCATGAATACCTACTTTGAAAATCTCTACTCACACAGAATGGAAAACACAGAGGAAATGGACAGATTTGTAGAAACACATGAACTACCAAAGCTCAACCAAGAAGACATAGCAATTTTGAACAGCCCAATAGCAGCTATTGAAATTGAAAATGTAATTAAAAACTTAGCAACAAAGAAAAGCCCAGGTCCTGATAGATTGATTCACAGCTGAATTTCACAAGAAATTTAGAGAAGATTTGATGTCAATACATTTAAACTCTTCAATGAAATGGAAAAAGAAGCAATCCTCCCTAAATTATTCCTAGAGGCAAGTATTACTCTGATACCAAAATCAGAGAAAGACTCAACCAAAAAGGAGAAATATAAGCCAATCTCACTAATGAACATTGATGCAAAGATTCTCAATAAAATATTGGCAAATAGAATGCAGCAAACCATCAAGAAGATTATACATCAGGACCAAGTGGTATTCAATCCATGAATGCAGGGATGTTTTAACATATGCAAATCAATAAATGTAATACACCACATCAATAGAGCCAAAAACAAAAGCACATGGTCATCTCAATAGATGCAGAAAAAGCTTTTGAAGAAAGTCCAACACATGCTCATGATAAAAACCCTTCAGAAACTCAGAATACATGGTGCCTACCTCAATCTTATAAAGTCCATCTATGACAAACTAACAGTGAACATTATACTAAATAGACAAAAACTGAAAGCTTTCATTCTAAATTCAGGAACAATACAAGGATGTTCACTATCGCCACTCCTATTTAATATAGTGCTGGAAATATTAGCCAGGGCAATCAGACAAGAGAGAAATAAAAGGAATAAAGATAGGAAAGAAAGAAGATAAATTATCACTACTTGAGATGACATGATACTCTATACAGAAGACCCAAAAACTCCCTTAAAAGATTAATAGAGGTTATAAACAAATTCAGCAGTGTAGCTGGATACAGAGTCAACAGTCAAAAATCAATAGCATTGCTGTACACAAACAAATTCTCCAAGAGAGAAATTATAGACATATCGCCTATCACAATAGCATCGAAAAAAGTGAAATATTTAGGATTCAACCTAAAAAGAGTGCAAAACACCTATATGCTGAAAATTTTGCTACACTGAAAAAGGAGATTGAAGTGGATATTAGAAAATGAAAGAATATTCCTTACTCTTGGCTAGGAAGAACCAACATTATGAAAATGGCCATACTCCCTCAACTGTAATAAAATTCAATGCAATCCTAATCAAAATAACATTAACATACCACACAGATCTAGACAAAGCAGTCCTACAATACATTTGGAAACAGAAGAAACCTAGAATAGCAAAGGTAATTCTGGGCAACAAAGTCAAGGCAGGAGGTATCTCAATTCCTGACTTGAAACTATACTACAAAGCCACAGTGATAAAATCAGCATGGTACTGGCAAAGAAATAGACCCGAGGATCAATGGAACAGATTAGAAGATGCAAACACAACTACAAAGACACTTAGCCACCTGATATTTGACAAAGGGGCTAAAGATGTTCACTGGAAGGATAGCCTCTTTTTTAAAATTTTATTTTAAAGAGGGTAAAATTAAATGTAACAAAATAGAGCACAACAGATCAAAATAAAACAATGTAAGAGACAAAGATTTCAAAGTAAAACAACCAGAGATCTTTACTGCCTATCATATTGTCTCTTGTTTTCTTCTAAATAGTTGTCCATATCTTCACATACAATTAATTCATACAAAACAAAATAGTATAAAACTGATCAGAACAGGATGAGGAAGACATTTTAGGTCTTCAAGATCAGATAATAGTGAAGTCAACAATGGCTGCCATAGTGTCTCTCATTCTCTTCAAAACAGCTGTCCATATTTTCATGTGTTTTGAAATTAAACAAAACAAAAGAGTCTAAAATCACTCTGAACAAAGAATAATAGTATTACTGGATTTTATGTCATGATACTATAGAATCAGCACTGGGTATCTTAGTGTCTCTTTTTCTTCAAAGTAGCTGTTCATTTCATTGTGCATTTTAAAATCAATTCTCATAAACTGTGTAGAAATTCTATGTATGCATGAGTCTCTATATTTATACCTATCTTTTCTGAATTAGAGGAAAAAAAACAAAACCAGACAAAACAAAACAAATTCCTAGAAAAACATGAAATAAGACATATAAACAACAATAACAGAGCCCAGAACACTCACAATATAGGCCTTCAGAACAAGGTGGTATGAGAAAAATTAGGGCTGTTATTTTACAAAATGATGTTCAAGAGTTCCTCAGATCATGATACAATAATATGCACAATTGTTCCAATCTTATGAATATTAATTATTTTAAGTTCTGAGAACTTATAGGACTGTTACAAAAATATCTTAGCTAGAAGGATAGCCTCTTTAATAAATGGTGTTGGAAAAATTGGCTCTCCACATGCAAAAGACTGAAACTTGACACATGCCTAACACCATGCACAAAACTAAAGTCTAAATAGATCAAAGACCTAAATATTAAAACAGAAACACTAAATCTGTTGGAAGACAAAGTAGGTAGAAATCTTGGAGACATAGGGGTAGGCAGAGAATTCATGAACAAAACGCAAACTGCATGGAAAACACTTCAAAGAATCAACAACTGATATCTCATATTATTGTAAAGTCTCTGTACGTCAAAATAAATCACCAACAGAGTGAAAAGAAAACCCACAGAATGGGAAAAATGTTAGCCAGCAATCCCTCAGACAAAGGACTTATATCCAGAACATATAAAGAATTGAAAAACATCAAGATCCCCGAATTCAAAGACCCTCTCCAAAAATGGGCATCTGAGATGAACACACAGTACTCAGATGAAATATACAAATGGAAAATAAATACATGAAGAAATGTTCACCATCACTGGTCATTCAAGAAATGCAAATTAAAACAGCATTGAGATTTCATCTCACTCTGCAAGGAATAGCTGCCATCAAGAAATCAACTGATAACAAATGTTGTCGAGGCTGTGGGGAAGAAGGAACACTGCCCTGCTTTCGGTGGCAGTGTAGACTGGTGCAGCCACTATGGAAATCAATATGGAGATTTCTCAGAGTACTAGGATGGGAAGTTCCATTCAAGCCACTTATTCACCTCGTGGGCATTTTCCCAGAAAAACTGAAAAGGTCATGTCACAGTGATATATGTGCACCCATGTTTATAGCACCACAATTTGTAATAGCTAAATCTTGGAAACAACCAAAATGCCCATCAACTACAGAGTGGATGAAAAAGATGTGGTATTTTTATGCAATAGAATATTACTCAGCTATAAAAAAGATGATCTTGAGGCCTTTGTATGTAAATGGAGGTAACATGAGACTATGCTCATAAATGAAATAAATAAGAATCATATTTATAAATATCACATTGTGTCTCTAGTGTAAGTAGTAATAAGAACTGTAGGAATAATAAAACCCATGATGTGTAATAGCTACTGTAAAAAAGAGAGGAAAAGAAAGTGCTCATGCATATTCTTTAGATATGCATGTATCTTTAAGTGTATAAGATAGATAACCATATCACTAAGTTTTTTGTTGGATCATTCAACAGAAGTTTTTGCAGTCTCACTGTTTGAATGTCCACTTTGTATGCTTTAATTCTGTAACTTGAACAACTATTTCTAACATGACAGTGTGCAATTTATCAACTAGTGATTTCTTACTTTTTTTTGAAATTCTGTACTATTTCTGCCCTTTTTTCAGATTTGCCTTTTTTTCTCTTTGAAAGCATTTAAAAAGAAAGAATAAAAGCCTGAAGTTCTTAAACATCATAAAAGATTTCCATAATTTATTCATTACTAATCTCTTAAGTGGCATATCAGATTAATAGTGAGAAAAACAGTCTATATTCTTCTGGTTACAGAAAAATTATAAATTCTTGAGAATCTAATAAAAAATAATTTTTCTATCAAATAAATTTTACAGATTCAAATTGATAATGACTTCAATTGGTTTGATCCCAAATCAACTGCTTAGTTTCCACTTCCATATCTTGTAGAATGCCCTCTCCCTGCCAAATGAGCAGAACAACATTTGGGAAGAGTGTATGCTATTACTAATGTATCACAGCTTATGGTTATTTTAAGGGTGTGTGATCAATGTATTTGAATTTATCCTTGAAAAAGAGGTGTAATGTAATTAGGAAGCTACTAAAAATGCCTGGTGAATGTATTGGTTGATTAGAAAGGTTGTAGGGCGTTAATAAGGAAGGCAGACTGTTGGCCTCTAAGGCCATGAGAGACCTCAAAGTCACTAAAAGGAGACTATAACTCCTACAAACTGGCAACTCACTTAGGTGTGAGGGCTTACTTTGTCCGATATAGCATATATATTTTCAACCAGTTGAATTAAATCTGACATGGAAATAAAAACACAAACCTTCTGCTCTACCTGTGATTTAAGGCTCTGATATTTCTCTAAAATTTGCATGTTTTATGTGGTGTTTAGTAACTGTCAGCTTGATTCAAGCAAACTTCATGATCCTTGAGTTGGAACATATCGAGGGCATAAAATTAGTAATTCTCTATTAAATAAAATCTGTCTTTACACAGAACACTTCTATGTGAAGGACACAATGTAACCACTAAATATAGCTGTGTGGAGTAAAATCTGAAAACAACGTGGAGAGGCCTCTCAGGGCGAGGTCACAGCTTTCCCTGCCCTGTCACTGCCTGCATTTGCTTCCTGAATTACATTAGCCAGAAGCCCACAGAAAGGAATTTGAGTACGTCCTCTTAATAAGAACAGCTTTGATTTAGAATACAATTTTAAATGCTTTGTCTGCATTTGGGGCTAACATCCTCATGCAGACATTAAGCATGCTGTCTCAACACATCCAGACCCTGTCTAGGTTGCCACTTACATTATTTTTCTGCAAGACCTGAAGTGCTTTGTTGACATTGTTCAGGGCATGAACTCGTGTAGATCCTTTTTCTTTTGGCTGCAAAACAAAAGAAATAGTGTTTGCTGCCCAGTGGAAACCAAAAATCGAATAGAAACTAAACAATTTATAAATTTCACCATTAAGTTTAAATATTTTACATTAAAATGTAAATAGACTGTGAGGCATTGACATAAGGGTTCTAAAGGATTTAGAGTAATTTCCCTTGGAATAGACCTTCCATAGTATGAACCAACACTTCCAGGCAATGAAAGTATTTTTTTTTCTTCATAAAGCCTATTTAAGGTGATTGCCCCTTAACTGTATAACTAGTGTTGCTTTATTACAAGACCATGAGTTACAAAAACATCAGCATAATGTGTAAGGAAATTTACCATTAAGATAGTTAGTAAACAAAATTCTCCACATTTTAGGGTACTTTAAAGGAGATGCAAGTCTTATAAAACTGTAAAATATCAAATCCTGTTAAAGGAGACTATTTAGATGTTATCTTAAAAGTCCTGGTCACTGAACCTCAAAGCCTTAAACATCTTTGGTTCCCTAACCAGTATTCTTATTCAAAGTCTTATCTCATCTTGTAATTTTTAAACTAACATCCATGTAGTTCATTATACATATAAATTAGCTTATCTTTTCTGTTGTGGAGTCTTAGAAATCCTTCTGTGATGAATCCTACTGTATTTATTCTCTTCTTCTAATTATATAACTTTCATCTTATGAGCTGCTTCATTACTTCATTAGCTAATAACCATAATTTAACTCCCTTTTCATTGCTTCTCACTCACGGCTCCTCCTTACTTCCATCCTGTACATTTTTAACCATGACACCATTGAAATAAACCCACTGCCTATTCAAACTATTTGCACTATTTATAGTTCTCTCCTTTCAACTTCAGTGTGCCTATAGTTTCGTTAAGGGCATGAACTGCAAAGATGGACTACCTTGGTTACAGGTCTCCCCTCTGTTAACTTTGTGCTATACGACTACTAGTAAAATTCTGTTTATGTGTACATTACAGTTTCCTCACCTTTTAAAATGGAGTTAATAAAAATCAGGGTTCTATGTGATTATTGGGAGAATTCTCCATGTTAATATATGTTATAGTTTATATCTAGATGTGCCCCCAAAGCCTTATGATCTCATAGGTGGAGACTTTGGGTGGTGTGTGGAGCTTGAAAATGCAACACACATAATTGGAATAACCCATTATAAATTTATAGCTAAATGTGATGTTGGAAGGTGAAGCCTGGATAGAGGGGATGTGTCACTGGGGATGTAATCTGGCAGGGTGTGTCTCCTACCTTCCTCCCTTGATTGTGTTCTGCTTCTCACTACCAAGTCATGAGCTCTTTCTCCTCTGCCATGTTACCTTGCCTTGAGCTGGCATACTGAAAACTCTACAGACTCTAAGCCAAAGTTTTGGTGTCGATTATTGTGCCTCAGAAATGGCAAACTAATTAAGACACTATGAATAAATCACTAAGATTAACCCTTATCACACAATAGGTTCAATAAAATGTTTGTTATTATTATTAAATTTTAAGTTTGAGTTTTTTTTTTTTTTTTGTACTATGGATCAAACTCACAACCATGCATTTTCAAGGCAGGTGCTTATGCCACTGAGCTAAATCTCCAGCCCCTGCAAAGTAAATATCTTAATACCTGCTATAGAAACAGTGAACTAGAAGTCAAGGGTTAATATAAAGTCATACAACTAATAATATTTGTGCCTAGGACCCAACTGTGGTCTGTGACTATGGAATGAGAATTTCCATATTTCTTTCTCCTCCCTCTAACTACCTTGTGAATGTACCAACCAAGAAAGCTGTTTATCTGCTTCTAAAGTTTTACCCCATATTTTCTAGGGGTGCTCTTTTCTTCTTAAGAAGTCCTATCAACGAGAATACTTTATCCCTTGAATTACCTGCTCAACATCATAAATTAAAAAAAATATTGTATTCCTCAGAATGACTTGCCTCATACCCTTTATCAAACAGTATATACATCTTGTTCCTTTAACACTTCACAACTCTAAGGACAGACTCATGAACAGTAATCTCCTGGTTTTCTTTTTTTTTTTAATCTCTAGAACATCAAAGTACCAATCGCTTGTATGTATTTTTTCCCATATCCTATCACAAGGCCACAGAAAGATAAGACATTATATCAAAAGAAAAGCAGTATTTTTCATATACATTTATCCATGTATATATTCACAATACATAATTATGGTGGTAATTTTAGAAATTTAACATTAAAATGTAATTAATGAAACCAATCTTTTGGTTAGTATATAGGCAAAAGACAAATATATTTAGCCAGTAAACAAGAATTATGGTGACAAGATTTAGTAATATTTTCATTGGCTGCAAAATCAAACATATAAACATACAAATTTATGTATACACATACATATTTATCAGGACCACAGAAATTCTACTGTTAAGAAAAGCTGAAGGGAGGTAGGATGGAGAAGAAAAGAAAAGGTCATTAAAAGCATTAAGATGTGCTATGTACATATACAAGGTTCCTATCAAGAATGTAATCATTATGCACCAAAAATAAATACTAATAAAAACAAAAAATTTAAAAAAAGTATCTAAATTTTAAAAAAGTATCTAAGAAAAGCTTCAGGGTCACATACTAAAATGGTAACTGGAATCTTTCCCATTATGGTCTTTGGGGAGTCATTTTAATTTTATAGTTGTAAGGCAAATACCCTCTTTTTAACCCTAGGGATGCCTCGAGTCAACATTCCAAATGCAGATGCTTCCAAAGAGAAAAATAAAATTTCTGCTCAATAGTATACATGACTCCCATTAGAGACACAAGACTGAACTTTGTAGAAGATATTAGGATTCAAGACCAGGCACAGGGAATTGGATTCTTGAAATTATAACCATTCATGAGACAGGATATTCTGCTCTGTGGAAAAGGTGAAATTCCCAGACCAGGGCTGCCAAATCTGTGTTACAATGAAGGCTGGATCACAGATTGTGTTAGTAGCAATAAGTGAAATTTTATAGTATGCATTGGCTTGCATGGATATTTGGTGATATTCCTCCTCCAACTACTTAACCCATAATTATCAGTCACATGAATATTTTGATTGCCAATTTTTCTTCAGTGCCTTATATTTATGAGGTTCATTTCATCTCGAGAAATACCGGTACCTGTACCTGCATCAGTATCTGTGTTTAAGTGTTTTTCACTATGTCCATGAATATCTCAAGTTATTTTTTCTATCTCGATGAAATTAAGTATTTTGAACATTATATCTAAATTAATTATATTAATATTATCAGGATTAGTTTGGGTGCTGGAAGCATTGTCTCCATCCAGGAAGTGAATGCAGAGCACCACAGAACAGAAATTATGCACACATACAGACGTGAAAATTAAAATCTTGTGCATAGATCCAAAAGAAGTTGTAAAAGAACATATCTAAACACTTAAAACATACTGAGATTTATTTATTTCCAACAGTAGGGTGAAAACCTGACCCCAGATACAGAAATTAGGTACACACTTATATGTTGATTTCTAATATCTACCTATCTACTTACATGTGTGGAAATGTGCATGTGCACAGGCATACACATATGTGTGTATATATTTCATAAAATGTATATATACATATATATATATATATATATATATATATATATATATATATAATTTTAACATAGTCATAGGATATGGATGATAGTACAAAAATATTTGTCGACCCAATGGAATTAAGCCTGAGTGTGTACAATGCCCTTAAATTTAATAAAAGCAAAATATTCAAATGCAATAAATGTCAACTTTTAACACTTCACTTAGTAAAAGAACATATCTAAACACTTAAAACATACTGAGATTTATTTATTCCCAACTTGATGATTTTTAGGAAATCATCAAGTGGTTCACATATCCATACAAGTTTATGCTTCTTAAAATGTATCATGTTTAAATTTAAGAATATATTATGCTCAGATTACAATCTTAATTTAAAAAATGAAAGCAGGAAGTATATGACTTGAGAAGGTATGTCATGATTAATATATATATATATATATATATATATATATATGCAAATAAAATAATAGTCATAGTAAACGAATAAGTGTTTTCGGGGACTTCAGGAGCAGGAGAAATTAGCATAGGGAATCTGAGAAAGACTTCACAGAGAAGCCAGAGCCAAAAGTTCTGAAGCACTGCTAGAGTAGACAGAAGTTCAGAAAGCAAGAGGTAGAATGTGGTTTTAGCTCAGCCAACATGAGTGCCTCCTGGCAAGCTCAAAGTCTTGAGTTCTATTTCCTGGAACCAAAAAAATAAAACAACCAGCAGGCAAATAAATAAAACAACATAGGTAAAACTCTAGACATATCTGAAAAAACAAAGACCAACCTCACCTAGCATAGGAAAATTCTAGAGGGTAAAATACAGATAAGACTTTTTACAGATTTCACTTTCAATGACAGCTAGAGTTTGTATATTATCTATAAAATTGTTTGTGCATGTGTGTGTGTTTTCACCTGTCCTCATGAGAAATTATATCAAAGAGCAAAGAGAAAGAATCAAAATACTAATTTATCATTATTCATTTGATATGTATAATGGCTGATTTTGACTGGAGTCTTAAACTATATTTAGGAAAATAATAACAATCTAAGAATAAGATTATTAAAATCGAGAAATTTGGATATAAAATCCTTCCCCACATTAGGAGAACTCTATCAGGGGACCTAAGAGTCATCCTTGACTTCACTATCCTCTAAACTGTGTATAAAAATCGTATCTAAAAAATAAAATAAAAATCATATCTATCTCATGGGGATGTTCAGAAGTTAGATAGATAGCAGTTTTAAGAAAATGCCACATTCTCACCACATATGTGACTGTGTATGCCTATACAGTACTTTATTGCAATGTCCCTAATTAGTTTCTTTATGTAAAATCTAATACTGATTCATTATAAAATAACCTCAGAATCCACAGAAGCAAAAATTATAATCCAAAAAAGCCTTCATCACGACATTTGATAAGGTATCAGATATGTAAAAGTTAGTAATGACTATTATTTTACATACGCTATCTTGCTAAAATTTTACTTTGTTCTGCATGTGATAGACTATGTCAAAGTGAAAATTATTGTGTGAGATTATTTTATTTAGGAATAAATCCCCTATTGTTATTTGAATCAGTACATGGTAAATTATTGAATTTTATTATATTAGGTAAAACTAAATTTTTGAATCTGGACTGAATTTCTAGTAAGGTTAATATAAAACATCTGCGAAATAACTTCCTACCAGTTTTTGCCCTGTTAGGCCTTCAAGGAGGTCCAGGAGGCGTCTCCCATCCTGCAGATCACTGAAGAGGTTCTCTATGTGCTGCTTCCCAAACTGAAATGCAAAATATTACCAGTTAAAAAAGCATGCTTCTAATGGCTCACTTTTATAATTGTGTCACTTAAAACTATTTTCAGGGATATTTAATTTACCTAATTAATAATCAGCCAACAGTAATGGATGAAAAAATACATTTCAAGTTCAAAAACAATGAAAATATATCACTAATTCAAATATGTTTGAATTTTTTTAGTTAGCAAATGTCAGAGATCTATAACCTATATTATTAATTCAACTTTGTGAATGCTGATTTTATAAAGGTGAATAAAGTAAAGACTTAATTATTATACAGATCATGGTTGGAGGAAAAATAAACACATGAATAAAAAGATCAAAAATATTTTCCTGGAGTAGACATATAAAATGTAAACATTCTGGGCACATGGAAATATAATATAAATATAAGCCAGAATGTTCAGCAATGCTGTCACATACACTTCTTTTCTCTGCCTATACATTTTGTGTACTACTTATGAATGACACATTCTCATTTTGGATAATTCAAATTACAAATACCTGATTTAAGTAGAGTTGAAATAAATCTGTGAAAGTTTTTTTCTTACTTCTTCATTTATTTTGTCAGAAATTATACTAAGGAATAAACAATAATAATGGCTAACATTTTTGGAGTAACTTCATAGAACACACTGCAATAAATGAGTGGATCTTATGACCTTTGTGACATTCCTCTGAGGCTGGTATTACTATACTTATCTTGCAGATAAGACAAGTGTTAGAATATATGGTCTTTGTCACAAAGGAGTGGTAATGTCAACACTTTAGGCTCAGTTCTACTTACTAGAGCATTTGTTCTATCTTATCATGTTGCTTTGTTCAACTTTTTAGTCTTTTATTATCTTGAAAATATTTTATTTCTTTTTGCATATGCTCCCTAATTTCTTCTTTTCTGCTTAAAAGCCTACAATCCCATCTTACAAAATCATTCCTAGCTCTTTCATCACCTAGGTTATCTATAAAGCCCTCATTTACCAGTCACAGATATATATTTATTATCAATAAATTTGATAGGTACTAGGTACTAGGTACTAGAGCATACACGGTTTAATCAGACTGATTTTACCTCAGATTATACATAATTTCTTTTCCAGCAGGGAAAATATTATTTCTGAATGGCAATGTCATATAGAAATAATAAAAAAGAACTAAAGAAACATAACTGTGGGAACTTGCAGAGTCTTGAAATCAAGAAATACTTTTCCCAACATGTTACATATTGGGGCTCATAGTCTGAGCGATGGGGCTCTCCTCATCCGTTCTTGTATCACATATAACTTTGAATCTCACACATTGACAGAAAATCTACAAAATCCCTGGTTTCCAGGGAAAATATTTCCATGATAGGTTTAAGATTTTAAATAGAGAAGTCTGACTCCCCCTACATCCAGAAAGCCATGCCATGAGAAGTCTGTCCATGCCTGAATGACTCCCATAAAGAAAACATGGGTGAGCAGGGAGTGTATCTGTCCCTGTACACTGGTGTTGGAGAATTCAGCCACACACATGCTTTGGCAAAGTTAACTGCAAGCTATCCTGTTGAATTCTACACAAATAACTGTTTTTTCTCCAAATTTGAAGGGGAAAAAGAAAATAACAAAAAACAAAAAAAAGTTCTGAAATGTTTAAAAGCAACTTTACTATAAATAATGTAGAGGTAAAACAAAACAAAAGTCCTAATTTTAAGAAATGGTAAACATTTTTTTACTAGTAAGTAACATTAATGGGTGTACATTTTCTAAGAATGCTATCAAGAATCTCATATCTAACTTGGAATACCTTCATATTTTGGGCATAATATGCTTTTCAATTGGATTAATGTACACAATACCTTGGAAAGTACTGGGGGATTTTTAGAAGCAATATTTTACAGACATAATTGAGAAGAGTGTGGCTTCTAAATTTTTAAAGCCGAATTTTGTAAACTGTGTTTTGTCAATTTTTGAAATAAAATCATATACTTAGCTCACAAGATACTAGGTTTTATGAAAATACATATCCACAATAATAAACAAAAATCTGTCAAACCAGGAAGGATGCTAATGGAAACATAGGCTTCATTAAAAAAAAAGGAGCAGAGACTAGAAATCTTAGGCAAGTCTTGGGGTATAGACCAGAAGGATAATACGGCATCAAAAAACATAGGAACCATGTTTGGGTTTGGGGCAAGGAGACTAGACTAATTCTGACATGGCAGAGGAGGCAGATTCAAGTAGAAGTCAACTATACAGACAAAAGTCTCTTAAAAGTCTCCATTTAAAACTTGTCAGCCAAAATGGAGAAGTATAAGTCCACTCAGTAGCTCCCAGCTGAATTAGTTCTTGTAAAATTCTAGGTACAGATAAAAATGTAACATGTTATTGACTCTTAGTAAGGTCAGAGCTCACCTCTAACATTTTCAGTTGTGCCCACGTCTGGTAACCCTGGTAACAACGGAAGGTGAGGAGGCAAAATAGAATATCCAGTTACACAGTTACTAATACTAATAAATGTGTGTGGCACAAGGGAAATGTTTAAAAGCTTTGAGTTCTTTGACTCTTTTCATTATTTGGAAATATTTAACTTAAAAATTCTTTCATTTTTCTTCCTTTCATCTTAATGATTTTCCATGTCTTTTTGTCACAGGTGACATTTTGTGTCATGAAAACAGTAACCTTTGCTTAATATTCCATCTATAATGGCTTCTTTGCAAAAGCATTAAAAATGATTCTGTAGTACACACAAAACATTAAGTTTGTTGTGAGTCATGGGCCCTGTGGCTTTCTGTGTTCAATTTTTTTCACAGCTAAAATTTTCTTTACCCAATGAACTTTGTGAACTTTTTATACTACTTAGCAGTTTTATGCATTGACTTATATATTGTATTTTTACTTGCTAACCTACATAATAAGCTAAAAGGAATGCAAAATAAGACAATGATGAGTCTACAATATTGTCAGATGAAATTAAGGAATATAGCAGCAAAGAAAATGTTCAAAACATTGGTAAGTGGCATAAAAAATGGAAAACTCCAAGTAAAAAAATGAGAAGATGATAGAAGTGCATGTGTGAGAAAATATTTTAATGTTTACTGAATTTTCGGAGTTTTAGGGGTCTCAATGCAGAATGATCAATGCAAAATTCTGGTAGGAGGTAAAGAGTACAGGGATAATTCAGTGTGACCTTGTGGTTAGAGAAAGGTCATGCCATGGACATATCCATTGCTCAGAAAGCCATGAGGCTCCTTGTGGATTACAAATCTTTAGACACAGGAAACAACAAAAAGGATTACAAAACTGAGGATTCAAACCTAAATGGGGATGGCTGACTAAGATCTCCCAGAAAAATAATGAAGCCCATTGTAGTTTGAACAGGCAACTTCCATAGATGATATTTTGAGTACAGGTTATAAAACAAATTTTTAGAAGGAAATATATTTTATTACAGTATGATATATATGCAGGAAAGTACCTACATCTGAAGTGTATATATCAATGAATCTTCAAAAAAGTATATTTCTATTACCAAGAAGCAGGCAGAGAAATAGGGTATGATCAGCACCTTATGGTGTCCTAGCAAGAGGTTCTGTGTACCAGCCCCCTCAAGAATGATCATTGAACTGATTTTTAGCACCATAGATTAGCTTTGCCTCAAAAGTTAATTCCAGTTTAGTATTGCATTTCAGAAATCTGATGACTGAAACATTGCAGTCTTATGCAGAAAAAACATCCAAAAGGAAAATGGTCACATCAATGAAATATGTTTTCTAAATCACAAGGAAGTGGTGAATTTCTATATGACAATGTTAGCTCTGTACACATAATCCTTTGAATAAAATCCTCACTCTGCAATATTCCAGCTGTGTTACCTTGGGCAAGTAAGTTAACCTCTCTGTGCCTTACCACTTTCATTTATAAAAAGATGTATTATTATCCACGTTGCATTGGTGTTGTAAAGAACTTTACTGAACAATGCTGTATTTGGAAGATATGCTCAGTGGGCATTAACTATCACGTATTTATTCCAATTTTTTAAACAAAATAACTCATATTACAGAATAAGCAAGTAACAGAAAAAACTAACTTTAAAGTTCTGACATGAAGATTAAATAGGCTAGTAAATGCAAGGCATTTAGCATGTTGCCTCCCATGGAAAATGTCCAATAAATCTAAAAAAAATCTTCCCTTTCTACTTACTCTTAAGTATAATCACATGGAGGAACAGAAACAACTCCTTTTTGAGGGTCCCAGGGTCTTAGCAGGACTTGGATAAATTTAGGAGAATTTAACAGGGGATGGTTCACAAAGATGAGGGCAAGCTCTAATGAAATCATCTAAAGGTACCTTTACTCCTATACCCACAGCAATGAAGGGAAAGATAATGATTACTGTTTCTTTGATACTGGGTGATGAATATAGCCACCCTGAAGTGAATAAGGATCTTAACCTTTCTTTCTTCCCTCTCTCTGATCTCCTGTTAATGCTCCCATTGGTGAAATTCAACTGAGGGCCAAAGGGTAAGACAGTCCATTGATTCAGTCCACACAGGTAAGTCCCCCAGGAAAAAGACACAGAGTGCAGGCCCAAAGAAAATCCACACTCCAGGCATGTGACAGTTTCTCTTGGAGCAAAGGAATCACTGTCAGAGATGTCCATATTGGGAAATAGTTGAAAGCTGAATGCTCCTCCCTAGGACTTGTCTTTTATTTCTATCTCCGGTAATGTCATTGCAAAGAACCAAATGTACCACAGGGACACATCTTCTTTAGTAGAGGTATCAAAGTACTACAGGATTTCATGGGCTTTAACAGCTGAAAATTAACATGTACTTTTTCATTATCCCTTGGCAGCAAATATTTTAGAGACTTCTATATACAAAGAACAGCAGTAAAATCTGGCTGCAAGGATAATCAAAAAGAGCCAAGTTATTCCTTGGAGCTACAAAGTAGACAAGAGCTAAGTTAGATAATATAATAGTTTTACAATCTCTCCAGATATAAAATTTTATTTGGCAGTAACTTTTATACAACATTATCACTAGGACCCAATGAGTATGTTGTACTATTAGGTATACAAGAAATGACTCAACAAGATTACACATTAGAACTTGCAACAGGAACTACTAACTAGTTAATGGAAATCAAGTCATTATCTGTAAATGGTTTGTTATAAACCCATAAGTGAAGTATGCCTAACTAAAGTTAGCATGGTTTATTGCCTGATTAGGTCTATTTTTAATATCCTTTCAATTAAAACTAAATTCTTAGATTAGGCCCAAGTCTTCTCACCTATAATTTTTTGTGTCTTTTTGAGACAAGTTTTCTGTATGAATTCAGGCTGGCCTTGAACTCATGTCGTAGCACTGTCTGGTCTCAAACTCACTGCCATCCTGCTACCTTGACCTCCTAAGTGCTAGGATTACAGGCACATACCACCACACCTGGCCTCTCACTTGTAAATTAATCTATCAATATATGTGCTGCAAAAGCGAGCACAAATAAATAGGTCAGTACTAATTCATTCTACCTGCTATGCTGAAGCAAAAATTAGAGTAAATAACATTCTATTGTACATCACTTGAGATAACTTTAATATAATTCACAAATAGCTACTTTAAATTTTGTGGAAAACTCACCATTCGCTAAGTTAGTGATTTAGGCTATATTAGCATTAAATAGCCTCATAAATTGAAAATTCTGAAAGGTAACTTCAGTTGCTCAGTTGAATCATACAGGCACAGTGATAACTCAGTTTAAGAGCTTTGCTTTACAGATTTGTGGAAGATGGCTGTGTTTGTGTGTGTGTTGGGGGGGGGAGATGGCTATGTTGTGTCTGTTGCCTGATGCAGGTTGGGAATGGAAATAAAATTTTTTGAATGCTTTTGTTTGTGAGCTGAATTGTTTGCAAACAGTAGCATTTGTGCACCAAGGTGTTACTATATATGATTTCTGTTTGAGATAACCAGTGTTGGAAATGGAGTTTATTTCTACTCTATCCCAATATTTGCCAGTACAGCATAAGTTTGGCAAGATGAAGTACTTTGTTTCAAATCTTATACACAAAACGCTGATACATCAAAATTATTCTGATTCATTAAATACAATGTGCACCAGTCTACCCTTGATTTTAGCCAAGAGGCCAAAAAGACTTTGCACTTCAGTCTATATTTCATGTGCAGGAGAAATGACAAATATTAACAGTCAGTTCCAAGTAAAATCCAGAGGAAAAAGTCATTTTTAAGGGGTTCTGACCCAGTGGAAGGAGAATTTGGGTCCAAAAGTTTTCAAATATATATTTAAATAATAAATTCAAAATTAACATTTTTTTTTTGGTCCAGGGATTGAACTCATGACATTATGCTTGCAAGGCAGGCAGTTATGCCACTGAGCTAAATCCCCAGCCAAAATTAACTTATAAATGTCTGCATTTTTCATAAATTGTCAATTAAACTGCAGCACAATTATGTGTGGAAAATGCACATGACACTGCCTGTTCATAGTTGTTCCCATCTCCTACCCATTAGTTGGTCAGGCTTGGTCTATTTGTAGGCTTTTCTCCCAAGCCTATGATGAAGAGCAATGTATAGGTAGTGCTGAATCAAAGAAAAGGGAGATACACCAAAATGACAAAAGCTACATAAGATAGAATACTTACAGAACTTTTATACCCTATATAGCTCTGCTTCCTTCTAAAAGTTTGAATTACATGGTATTTCCAATTATGCAGTCAAATATTTTCAACCAGTGGCAATTTCATATGAATCAACTTCATGTACTGCAGAAGACTTTAGTAATAAATACTGAGTTTTAACTCTATCCTAGAACAATTCTTTGTATATTACATGGCTTGCTTTAATTAATTTTTATGATGATCCATTGAATTCATCTCCATTTTAAAGATGACAAAACTGAAATGCAGAGATGATAGGTAACTTTTCTAAGCTTTCAAATTGAATAAAGCACTAGATATTAATCCAAAATTAGGTAACCTACCTCCATATTTATTAATCATTCTCTACTTTGTAAGTGCTGTTCAAGCTAGGATTGTTTGAATATTATATCATTTGGAGTTGGTATTAAATAAGTTTTGCTTGTCTGTTTTATAATCTCTTTCAATAAAGCCAGGATCATTTTACATCATTTATTCTGCTTATTTGCACTTTGGTTTCTTTAAGTCAAATACAGACATAATTTTAAGAAACAATTTACAACTTTTAGGTTGAAGTATTTTTTTTTACTATGTTTGGGTTGAATTTTTAAAGGAAGCATAATAACACAATGATAATACTATATGTATACATAAATATTCCTCAAACTCCTAATTTATCATTGTTATATCACTCAACTTTGGAGGTTCAGTTAACTCCCAAGGATTTTAGTATACCAACACACTCACTAAGCATAGTAAATACTCCTCCCGAGCTTCAAACACATTTTTGAATACCAAATTTATTCTAATGCTTTTTGCAATGCAAGACTTTTTTTTAATATTGACTCAGTTAAAACACAAAAAATCCCATAAAAACCTAGCTGATATAAATAGTCCCCTATAAAACCCTAGGTAATATAAATGAAAATAAAATAAATAATAATCCTTAAAGTTGATGAGGATTAAATCAAATACAATAAATAGAACAATAAATTTTACTCTTTTGAACTTAGTGCTGTCATTTTTTGAAGGTCTATTCAAATATACCAAGTCCTATCTGAAAGTCTTTCATTCAATGTGAATGCATGTTACGGAATACTCTATCTGGGAACAAATATGACTTTACTTAAATTGCGAACTTAGCATCATCCTGTTATTTGAACAACAAGGATAAATTACCACTTTGCTTATTTTCATGTGCTAAAGGAGAGGAACTGTTAAATTACTCAACTAAATTTAATCAATAATATTCACATGCTACATATTGTAACAGGCACCAGGGAAGTTGGGAAGATAAAAAATTAAAAAGATATTGGCTGTGATTTCACAGCTTTCATCACAGTCTATGAAGGAATTATGCATCAAGGCAAATATAATTATGGCACTGTGTTGTATTCCTAACACTATTGGTGATGTTAAGTTTGAGGATGGTACAAATAAAAGAGATATTTTTTCACTGGAGGGAGTAACAGAAGCAGGAATCCCATAACTGAGTTAAATAAAAATGATCAACAAGTAGATATAAAAATGGGAAGAGAAAGATAACCCAAGGACCTTAAATGCTAAGCAGTCGATATATTTGATTCTATGAGCCATTTAAGGAACTGTGATCAGCCAGTTGTCAGAGCACAGAGAAGCCTAAAGGAGGGGATCTGATGAGACTAGAGAGATTAAGAGACCATTTACCATGCAAATGAGCTTGAATACATGGTTGATGGCCTTTTTTTCATGCATTAGAACATTGATTCTATACCTCAAAACCTCTGACCATCTTTACACTAATAGTTGGACTCCTGTATTAACATTATTAATATGCTTCAAAAAGACCAATAGTGTCATTTTTAGAGAGCATATGGGTATGGAAATATTACTTGGCAAGGGAGTCATGTTGTTCAGAAGACTCTACTCTAAATAGTAGATTAACTATAAAACTGTAGCAAATATTTCTTCTTTTCCTGAACTCATGCCCTTTGCGATGTAGCACTGATATGTTTCTTATATCTATTTTCCTGCTTCTTGAGTTGGGTTGGTTTTGACTTGCTTTGTCCAATAGGAATCAGTGCAAGTGATTGTTTCCCACTTCCAAATAATAGGCCTCCAAAGGCCTGAAACATTTTGCTCTCTCCTTCCTGAGTCTGCCTTCACCATAAGAGCTCACAAGAGCCAGACTGTTAGAGAATGAGACATGTGGAACACAATCAAATTGCCCTAGGTGTCTCAGAAGAGGTTGGCACGGAACAGCTGACAGGAGGTTTATAGAAAAGCTTGGCTAAGATCAATAAAGCTTTCTCATCAGTCAGTGAGTAATCCTAGTAGCCGTATGAAAAATGGACTGGCCATTATTTGAAATAATATAGTAATTTTTGTAACCAACTGACAGTTCAGGTACCTTGTTACATAGAGATAGCTAATAAATACACATATTATATATGAATCTTTATTTCTACATAGGGAAAGGAGTATGAAACATTACACATTATAAAGATGAATATTTACAAAATATCATTTTAAAGGTGTCATAGGAGTTTTTGTGAAAAGGCACTTTAAGCTTGAAAGCCTTGTGATTCAACAAGAGTTCTAGAGAAAAGCAGTTCACATATTCTACATCTTCTACATAGCATGTACATTTCCATCTTTCAAAACTAAACAAAGTCCTTGTATTTTTAATTTTCCCTTCATGAATAAAGTAAAAGGGTAAATCTTAAAATATTGATAGAACTAGCTGTAGCAAAAAATAAATTTCAATTCTTTTGTTGTAGTTATATATTGTATATACAAAACTAATACATTTCCTGCCTGATATATTCTTCTAAAGTTCACATGAGACGTTACAAATGGTAGAATTTTTCTCGCTCATTTTCTAGAATTTTACACTGCTGCCTCTTTAGATAAAAGTTCCTGTGATGGAGAAAAGGGGAAAGGAAGAAAAGAGAAAAAATAGATATATGTATATATAATAGTTAAAAATTTTATACAGTTAGTTTCTCTTAGTTAATTAAAAAGAAGGGCTTGTGCTAATATTGTGTGGAGAATATTTCGTGCCTTTATCTTCTACTCTGAAAAACAATTGTGAATATAACGATATACAATGTATTAATTATTGTTACTGTACTAGCCTGTCATGATACTGTTTTAAAATTTTTATTTTCTTTTTACTTTAAATACATTCCTGTTTATCTTTTTTCCTCATGTCTTTCAGTCTATCGTTCAGTTATTTCAAAAATAAAAACAATAGTGAATCAAAATACTTCTCTGTGAAGTAAAATTGTCACCTTTGGTTACTATTTCTAGAAAAATTTACTTTTGAATAACAGTCTAAGAAAGTACTTAGGATTTTCTTTTTTTTTTTTTTTTACAAAGCCCAAGAAACAATTGAAAATTTCCAGTAAATGGATTAGAAAAACTTAATGGGTACCTGTCACTTCAAAAACAGTAAAACTGATCTTTAAATCTCTTTAAATAGAAAATTTTACTACAAATTTTCGGTTAACTTATGGTTTAGAGTTTACAAATCTCTCAGTAATTCACCTTTATCAACACCAAACATTAGCTAATTGTAAATATAACTGGGCAATACATTTTATTTCAGCAGATCAGCAAAAAGGAAATTAAAGTTATCTTATTTAAAACTATAAGTTACCACATTTAAAAGGAAAATTATTTTAAATAGTAATCAACTATTTAAAAAGGTGCACATTTACATGATCTATATGAACTATTCTTTTGCAATAAGATTTAAATATTTAAGAATATATCAAAATTTATTGAGCCTTGCAATAATAGAGGTGAAAATTTTCTTTAAAAATCTTAAATAAAAATGGTAAAACATTCATTCCACTTGGTTTCAAAATTGTTTCTTCTGATTTTAAAATCAGTAAGGTTGTCCTTTAAGAAACAAAAAAGATTTTAAAGAGAAGATCAGTGTGACTACTTATGCAGTGTCAGCACATGGTTGCATATTCATACAGTTTTGCTTCAATTTTTAAAAAAGTATTTTTGAAGCTTAAATATCTTTTTTATGCGAGAAAGGCCTCACACATGCTAAGCACACAGTTAACCACTAAACTATATCCCCAAACAAACAATCCGTTTCTTAGAGAGTTTAGTAATTAATTCAAGAATATTTGCCTTTTTATGAACATTATCAAAATTTGCTCTGCTTGATATTAGGAGGAATTTGAAGAGAAGATACTGCTTTCCTGATTTTTGGACATGAAAATATTTAGACATAGGACTCCTAAGTAAATTCACTTAGGTATTTAAACTCATACTCAAATCTATTTTCTCAAACTCTCTACACTGTCATCTCTAGCCTTATATTCAATTCTTGTTGATCTTACTGAAGCTCATGTGGTGAACATGTCCAAGTATAATTAACTCCTTTTAGGGAAAAAGAAAAGACCCAAGGAAAAATTGCACACACATATATGTATATGTATATACATACACACACAAGATACATAACTATAATTACTAATCTCTGCTAATTCATCAAAAAGAAGTTTGTGCTTTCATTGTTTTATTGATTAAACATTTTTTTCAAGCCTAAGTCTTTTAATCAGAAAAACTAATTTGTAGATAACAATATGTAATATGTTAACTAGTGCTCATTTCCTATTATTTTGTTTTAAAATTCTTTATCATCATTTTTATTGTTATTGTTATTGTTTGCTTTTTTAAAAAAATGACTCTTTTATGTTAACATACTCTAAACTTTGCCTCCATGCAGAGCATGCAGTTATGTTCACTTTGACTGTTCCATTAGATTGTAGACACATAAATTAAAGCAGATAGACTAGAAGGCTCCCCAAATCTAACCAGTTGGGGAGTTTGGAAATCATAAGTAACTCCAAGCCTTTAGCATCAAGGAACACTGGGAATTACCATAACATTGTCATTTAATGGTGTATATTCAGTGTGATATACTGTTTTGAGAGCAAAGATTTAATTTCAAATTTATCCAAAGCCTTTGAGATAATAGTGGTACTACACAACTGAAACTACAACCCAGCACTTAGGAGACTGAAGCAGGAGGATCATTGTGAAGGCAAGGCCACCCTAGTCTACCTAGTAAGTTTAAATCCAACCTGAATTATATATTGAGATGCTGTGTAAAAAGAAAAAAAAGGCCTTTCATATTTATGTTCATTGACCTTTGTTGTATCTGTCCACTTCCTGTTTCTTCTTAATTTTGTGGGCAATCTATTAAGAAAATAGTTAAATCAGAAATGATTCACTAATACATGCATGGAAAAATAATGCAGAGCACTAAATATTGTTATGTACTTTAGTTCACAAAGCAGACATCATCCTGTTATAACACTTCAGTCACTACAAACAATCTTCTCGTAACACAATCTTAACAACCCCTTAGAGACACGTAAAATATACATCATCATTAAAATGAGATTTACTTTTCTTAGTGTGTTCAGTGACTAAAATCAACTGGACGGCAAATTAATCTTTAAAAAAAAACAACTGGGCATAATAAGGGAGAAAGCTAAAATAAAGTGCTCTATTCATCTTGTATTTTTATGCATCATCCATCATGAATCAATTGAAATGTGACATTTCTCAAATTTCACAGGTAAATATCCATTCAATCGGTATACACCAGGCAACACATGTCAATTATGTCAAGGAAAAAAAAGTGATATAAGAACCTAAACACATACTTTCAGAATAAATAAATGGCCATAATAATGGAACCACTGGCCAATTTTACCATGCATAGCTGAGATGAAACCACCATGGAAGTGTAGAATGCCATGCTGATAAAATTGTCAGTTGGAGAGATGATGATGCAACTCAGTGGTAGAGCATTTGCCTACCATCCCAGAGACACAGGTTCAATCCTCAACAATGGAAAACGAAGACTGGCAAATAGAGCCACACGGTCAATAGTAGTCCCGAGTGTTACTGGTTTCCTTCATTGTTTGATGTTTTATAGATTCATAATACGAAGTCTTAATATTATCAAAATGACTCTTACTTGACTTCTGTAAGTTTTAACCTTTGTTCTAGATACAGCTGCACTCTTTTGACCTACACAATTTTTCCATATGCTATACTCTTCAATTTTTTCCCTCTGCTTCAACATCAGCCTACCTCCTAATGCCTTTCTTAGTGTCTTCTGAAACTGTATATTAAGCTATTATTTTTATCTCTTAGGCCTTGGCTACCAGATTGAAAGACACCCTTAATTAAAATCCAAACTTTAATTGCAGTCATCACAAGATAAAGTTTTGTTTCCTAACACCTCTCATACTGAGATCATCTGACTGGTTACTATTTTGCTGTACAGTATAATATGCTTTATTTCCATCAATCTTTCAAACCAAATATGTGTATTTCATCCCTGAGTATAAGTTTTTTATCATAAATATGCACGATTTATGCACCAATGATCAAGCACTGTGCTTCAAAAGCATTGGAATCTATGGAAAAGAACTCTGTATTGCAGTATCTTTAACTTATTAAGTACCAATGACATAGTAACTATCTTACAAACAAAAGAGTTACAGAACAAGTAACATCTTAGAAAGGACAGCATTATCACATTCTTCTCAGAGACCAATTCCCACAATCCTAGATATACGAGACTTTCCCAGAGGGCGAAAAAAAAAGACAACTTACACCTCACTTAATAATATATGTCCCGGTTGTTAATGCCACTAAAAGAGTTCTGTCTTTATAATGCCATTATATAAGAATAGGTATGTTGATTCAAGTGTAGAAGCAGAGGAGATTGAAATAATTCTTCTATGTAGTTAAGTCATGTCTAACTTGGTAATGAAACGAAATGGACACAGAATAGTACGTGATACTCTAGAAAATGATTCAACCCCATACACACTTACTGATGACATGGGCATAGAAGTCAATAGAACATAACAGACAGGATGAATTAATTATATCATTAGTAGATCTCAAAAGAAGATAACAATATAACTATCAGTCCTGTCTTTTGCATGTGAGATGAACCCATTTAAAGTTGAAGTATGACATGTCATAATTGCCAATCGGTTATTGAACATTATAATCATTTGTGTTTTCATTCCATTGGTTTTTGACCTGCTGAATTACTATTTCTGTGGTCATCATTTTGTATCCATGTCCATGGTTGAGTTAATGCCTTGTAATCCATTTTAATTATTTTATATCATAGATCTTGAACACTGAATTATCCCATCTAGAGACTGTCTACTTTTCAGGAAAACTTTCTTGTTAAGAATTCAGGAAATATTTACTGAAAGTATATAAAGTGAGATATATCACATGAAATTTGGTTGGATAATGATTTAGTTTCTATATTTCTGGTGGTTAATTCCATTGCTAGATGATAAACAATCAATAATGGCAGCACTTGAATACTAAAAAAGAAATGTAGTTATCAAAAAGAATTATAGCAGCAAGTTGCATGGACACATCTTCCTTAAGGAGGTCATATTCAAGCTAAGATCTGAAAAACTAGAGCTATCCATACTGTATAATAAAGTGAGTAACCAGAGAATTATGGATAAAAGGAACACACTACACAAAGGGAAATATGGGAGTGGTGCTAAATAAAGTTATTGGTCCAAGAAGAATAAGGGATAAGTCATGATAAAGATGTCATTCTAAATGCAATGGAAAAGACTTTGTGGGTTTTGAGTATTAGAAGACAAGATCCTTCTGACTATTGTAGAAAATGCAAAGGAGAATAGTGAAAGAAAGGAGACTCCAATGCCTCATCCATTTCTTTTACACTCTTAACTTACCTTACAGGTAGTTAGGGCCTCCCCATCAGTAGTCAAATCTCCATGTCTCACTCAATGCTTCATCAACCTTGCCTTGTTTCACAGTCTTGACTTCCCACAGCTTCTTATACTTTCAATTTCTTTTAGAAGCCCTGCATCATTACCTAAATAGTCAACCAACCCTGTCCTTCTGGACCCTGTAGACACATGATCCTGGACAGTGAAGACACATAATCGCATGATATTCTATTACATAACCTTTCCTGCTTCCTATAAGAATTTTTGCATGTGCTCCTGAGATCATGGGCCCACACCTTTTATCTGAGATATATATCAGAAAGCAAGAGACAAAGAGACAGAGAGACACAGAGACAAAGACACATAGAGATATTACATATATATATATATATATATATATATATATATTTGTGTGTGCCCATACATACATACATACATATGTTACATATATATGTACATATGCCTCTATTTCTTAGACTTTACTATGTATCAGAACAATCTGAATATGTGAATTAAAAACTGCAATTTTCCAGGTGATTCTGATGTAACTGAACAATGGAATACATTTTGAGAAACATTATTCTAAGCTTGGCTCTGCCACTGATTGTGTAGCCTTGAGTACATTAAGGCACATGTCTAACCACTCATTCTTATGAAAATTAACCTATGAAAATGAACTGTTTAACCTTTAAGCACACTGTCAGCAATTCCCTTCTCATAATCTTTGTCTAGAGCATAAAGATAGCTACAAGATGCAAATGTAACATAAATGTAGAAGCTAACACTTATCCATGGTCTTCTAAAACACAGATTTAGAAATAAAATAATAGGCAATATAGTTGTTGTCAAATAAAAAAGGTACTTCATCCTCACCTTAACTCTAAGGGAAATGTTGTCAGTCTAAAATTCTTGAGGACAATGGAAGTCCATGACCTAAATTCAGATAATCCATGAATTTAGATAAGAAAAAAGTCCATCTTTATTTTTATAATCTATAACAGAAACTTATCATATTATTTTATGATTTTAGGCAACTAGACATTATTACCTATACTTAATACTTTGTCACAAATAAAAATCAAATATTTTATTCTATATAACAGCCATTAGAATTTCTGATAATATTAATTATATTCACCATTTGGAATTGACATTGCCCATGAAACACTTTTCTGTAATTAATTAAAGGATAAAAATAATAACATTTATTAACATTTAACTGATAGGTTTATGTAATATTTTTATCACTGCGTTTCAATATGATACATTTTCTTTTTAACTCTCTGTATATTATTTATATAAAGACAATATTCCAAAACAGCGTCCACAGAATTCATAATACTGCTTATGTGAACCACAGCATAAAAAGAATTTAGAAATTGCTTCAGATTATTTATATATTTCTGGACTTCTCAGTTTCTCAGTGATGGAGAACTAATGAGATTTTGTATTAAGGAAGCAAGTATGGATTTTATAAGATAACACTGTGCCATGTAATCTTTCTTCAACTTCTTGATATTGCTTGAGAGTTTTGTCAGACAATTGAAAATACAATCCTTGAGAAGAAAAGAGCAATTTATTGAATTTATGGATGCATGTGAAATGCTTAAAGCAGTATATTAGTTTATAAATGGAGAATAAGTATTATTCAAACCCTGTAAAATGATTGCTTTAAAATTTAGTAGATATTTAAGCTCGTCAAGTGTTGTAAAATAAACTTGAAAGTGCAAGAAAGCCCTATGTAAGTTTTAAAAAAAACCTCCTCTTATGGAAACTTTTTTCCCACTGGTGCAATTTAAAGTACTAGATGAGGAGTTAAGGTAGTCAGTCTACACTGAAATCTTAGTCTAGATCTAAGGAAAGAAAAGAGTGTGAATTTGAGGGACTCTTTAGTAATAACACTGATGTTGTAAGTTAACTAACTTTATGTACTGTTACTTTTTCCAGCTGGTTAACAGGGAACATAACAGTATATAGACCTCAAATTTGTTATGTGGAGTCAAGAGTCCAATAATATTTTGTACAGAGCCTGCAAGACAGTGTGTATATACACTCAATTAATGTCAGCTGTTATTATTACTATTATATTTAACTTAGTTATAATCTGTGATCTTTAAAAGTTTACAATAGATTTGAAGCCATTATACTGAAAAATAAATATGTAAAGCACAAATACAACTCATGATGATCATGAAATCAAAACAGTAAAAGTAAAACAGAATAAATATACATGGGAAACTCTTGGCTAAAGAAAGCCATAGGAATTAATCTGGACCAAGATCTCTGCACTCTGGTGTTCAGAGCATTAAGGCAAATATGATGGGTTTTGAAATCTTGTTAGTCTAGGAAAACATATTTAAGTTAATCTCTCTGGAGAAATATCCTAAAAAATATTTTGCTTAAAAATACCCTGTGTTCTCAGAGAACTTCACAACATGCTGCAGATGCTAGGCATTCTTTTGGAACCTGTAGCATAAAATAATCCTTTTAACAAGCATAGCAAGATAATACTTGTATTTTGAGAAAATCTGACTATGAAACTCATTTTTGCATAGAATATTTTACTCTCAAAGAATTCATCTTTTGAACATGATTTATGAAATATTGTTGGAAGTCAGCATAATTATTGACTAGCAGGAGAAGTTACCAAACTTTTTTGGTCTTCATCATAAGGTAAAGGTACCATTAAGGTCTTTGTTGAAATACCATTCTTTTATTAATGAATAAAAGAAATGAAATAACCTATGCAATTTTTGCTAAAAATATAAAAATATTTGTGTCCTAATGTAAACAGATCTATAAAAATATAACCTGAATCCATTGTGATGGTCAGAATAATCAAACATTTCTTAACTAGGATTTTCACCAAATGCTACTGAGGAAGCTACTAATGTACAGGCTCTGATTGAGCCTGGGTCTGTGTTAGATCTAAAACTTCATTTATAACCAAATTTCAGCTGATGCTCGGACTGTTGAACAACAGATCCACAATAGGTATTGCAAGGCCCTACTCTCCCCTTCACTTCCAGCAGCAGTCATGGCTAATTATCACATAAATAACAATGAATAACATAGAAAAATGTGTCTTGTGGCACTGTTTAAAAGGGTACAGATAAATGCTTGATTTTTTTAAACTCGTCTTGAAGTTTGAGAACAACTTGACAGAGTTAATTTTTACAGATGCAAAATCAATATACCTCAAGTAAGTTGCTTCCTAACATTCTTACTTGATACAAAGATTGAGCTTATAGAATGTGGAGGAATGAATGGTGAGCAAGAGCCCTGATATATGTCTTTGATCAATTGCATTTTGCCAACTTACATGTCTGTTCTGCTTTGAAGCTAAAACTCCTGTTTCTCACAACTTGTTTTTACCTGGTCTGGGCTGGGCTTAGCAACTTGTCTGGCTAGAAGAATACAATAAATGTGATGCTGAGTCTTCAAGGTTAGGTCACAAGCAGCTTTCAACTTCTGTACAGGTTTGTTAGAATACTAACTCTTAGAAGTCTAATATACCAACGAAACTTTGTGAAAAGTGACTCCCCTGAAACCATAATGCTAGAAAAGCCATGTGGCCACCATACATATGAATGGAACTATCTTGCCATACCCCATCTATTAGCTGGATATCATCAAGTGACATCAATTGACACCACATAGATACCAACCCTGTTGAATCCTGCTGAATTAGAGATCTGTGAAATCGTGCAATAAAATATGAATAAGTCACTAAATTTGGGGGTGTTTTTTACATAGAAATACAAATCCAGAAAAGTATCCTAGGATCAGTCAGGCAGAAATAAGTTTCCAGAATCACTTTCTTCTACTGAGTACCTGGTACTTGCTTCACTTTGCAGACTCTTTTCTTCACTTCCTGACTTGTGTTGCCTGCCCTATTTATTGGGTTACTCTGTCTCTTAGAACTCAAAATTGTCTTAGTCATACTTGAATATTTCCCAGCCCTGTCATGACTACATTGGACTTCCTCCCCTTCCTCCAGCCTACAATGCTAAAATCTTAGGGTGGTTTTAAACTCCAATAAAGAAAAATTCTTCCATGATAATTTTCTTTTCTATCCCCTTTTTAGAAAAAGAAAGTTTTAAATTATCTCTTCTATTTTATCCACTTCTTTTCTCACTTTAAATCTCACTTTGTAGTAGGCACAGAAGTAAGCACCAGTAAATGGTTTCATGACTCTTAGGTTAATACCTAGTGAGTGAATAGATGAATGAGTGAAGAAATCCATAGCATATGGTCTAGTCCTCTAATGAAATTGTGCTTCTAAAACTAAGTAAAGCAATCAGAAACTGGAATTGTGTTTTTCTAATCCCTAATTAAATTTTGATTAAACAATTTCTTCATTCAATATAGCCATCAACTTCTTAAAAATCATTGCTTTTTTGTTGTTTTTGGAACCATATACACTTTACAGTCTTCTATTATTCCCTGAATGCTTTGCTGACTTCTCTTTATCTGTATAGATTGCAGAAGTGAATTCTTCTCAAGATTTAGTGCTGGGTCCCCTTTATTTTAATGGTATATAGTATTCTTTTACCATCACAACCACTCCTATGGCTTAAACTCAGCATTGATTATTAATTTTAGTGTATTTCTTGTATTACCTTAATGCCATCATACTTATGAAACTCACATGTTGACTTCCCTTCTCAGATCTAGCCACATTTACCAGATATTGCTAGACATTCTAATAACTCCATGTATTAAGCATCCCATCAAAATATCAAATATAATATATTCCATAGAGAACTCATTACCTCCTCTTCATAATCCTGGTTATCATCTATATTTATAAATTTATCCAGTGAACTCTAGAATTTTCAAATATGAAACATGCTGTTTGCCATGATCCATGCAGCCAGCAGGGTACTAAGAGGGGGCTGACAGAAGCTTAAGAAAAAATTAGACACATAATAAAAAGAAAGTTGAGACTGGGGGACAATCCAGCACAGTCTGTGTCTTTATTTATACATATTAAAAAATAGAAAAAGGGTGGGGGGGTATGTGATGGGGCTAAAAAAGCAAGGTCTCAGTGTTGTGCTGAGAACACTGAAAGTGAAACATTCTCAGAGCTATTTGTGCTGTAGTCAAACATGGAGGAATACCAAGGCCAGATGTCTGCTGGACTGACTTTGCTCTAGTCCCAGTAGCTTATTTACATGGCTTGACTCTGGCACAGCCATTCCTTACACTATCTTAAATCATTTACCTCACATCTGTGAGTTACATCAATGCTAAATCCTATTGACACAAAATTTAAAATGTCAAGTATAATAAACTTGGAAGTGGTCTTTTCACCTATAAATAATAAACTCATCACTGTCCAATTTAGTCTATATAGTAAAACTAGGGTTATATTTACAAAGCATGATTGTAATTACTCTAAACAAAATTACTCATTAATTCTTCCTTATTCTTAGTCTGAAGACTACACTTTTGTGCTATATCTTCCAAGTCTTTCCTGTGCATAATTAAGTCAAATTTATATTTCAGTGAATGTTTCCTTGTTGTCCTCCTGCCTTGCCATTACTCCACCACTAACCACATAAAAATTATTCTCCCTTGCACTTGTATTTCCTCAGTCAGGTGTTCATGGCTCTGATTTTGAAAATTGTCATCATTTTATAATAAAGTTGTGTGTGTGTGTGTGTGTGTTCTTTGTAGATTATGAGTTCCTGGATGGAAGAAATTGGCTAATAATTTGTTTTTTATCCCTTACAACAACAAGAACCATATATTGGGTATTTTAAATTGTTAATAAATATGTGGTGAATTTGAAGCTGTTGAAAAGTTCATCCACATTCAGTTGCATTCACTTGTCTAAGTTATAACATGGGGAAGATAATTTGGGACAAATTTTTACATTTTATATTGATACTTTTATGTTTTCATTGAATATAAGCATCTCGTAAGAGTCCCTGGGTACATTTTAACTTTAAAAAAAGGTAGTTTTTGTCAAAATGATTTATAATCAATCACATCACTGACTAAACGCAAATAATTAAGATACACACATGTACAAAAAGGGCACACACAAATGCAAAAAAGCTTCAATAAAGAGAAATACAAGAGAAGAACAGAGAATAAGTATGATACATATGGTAATTACAATTTTTCTTCCAGTACAGTCTCTTCTACATCTTCTGATGTAGAATAAATTTTAAGAGGTTCCTGTAGCTAGACGTAAGCAGACGAATATCAATACACAACTCATTGTAATACACTTCTGACATCCTTAGTTTGGGGCATTCAGATATATTAATATATCTGACTGAAAGGAGTGCATAATTTAAGAGACATCTTGTCTGAGAATTCTATGATTAACTTTTAGAACATTTCTACCCAAGTAACTAAATATATTCTTTGGAAAATCATCTGATCACATATAAATGTAAAATTATGAAGCAAGAACACTAACATTTGAACAAGTAGTATTAGTAACAATAATGCAATTCTGAATTTAAATCTGTTCTTGTTAGAAATATTTTCTTGTACAATTCTCTCTGTACTGTATTTAAAGATTTTAAGATTAATTGTACAGAAAATTGCTTAAACTGTGAGCCAATATAATATTTTGAAAATTAGCAGTTTGGAGGTTGGAACGAAAAACAGCAGGTGCTCCATCTAGGTCCACTAAGATCCTAGAATTTCTCTATAAACATTCTCCTGGCTTTTGTGACCTTTGATGCCTTTAAAATTTGCCCCTGAATATCTTTGGATGCCTGTCTTCCAGATATTAAACCTGCTTTGTACAAAAAAAAGCAACATCTGCAAGTGATTGTTGTTTATGTAAACTCAAGATAATGCTAGATTGATGACAGACTAACATGGGAAAACAAAAAATGGTATTTTACAAACTTCTCAAAAGGTATGTAAACTTTATGGACTACAAACATGTATTAACAATCTAAAGAAAAGCCCAGTTTCTCTGCTTTGAGTTTCACAAGATTTTGTAACATAATTAGACTTTGAGCATTCTATAACTCTAGGATGAGGCTATGACTGTGCCCATAGCTTTCCATTGCGTGACTTCTTACCCAATCCTATTCCACTTTACTCACTTGCTTACTGTCATCCTTTGGAGTATTTCCTTTATACATCACTTGTATGCAAATTGTCCTGTCCAGACGGACTTTAAGAAAACCCTATCTGAATAACAGGAATTCTCCTAATCTGGTAGTTAACATATCTGACTATTTTTTTTAGGACAGCAGACATTAGGTAATGAGGTAACAGCACCAGTGACTACTGATGGGAATTTACTAAGACAGTCAGCTTCTTCCCCTGCTCCTACACTTACAGTCAGTTCATTCCTGCCAAGGACCCCTTATTTTCACTCCTGTTTAGCTCTCATCTGTGTTGCTTTCTTCTCAACTCTTCCTTGCATCCAATTCTCCATGGTAATTTACTATTTGTTTTGGTTAATATCTTCAATATATTACCTGGGTATAGTAAAATATACACTCATGAAAGAGAAAACATGAATTCTAATTGGAATCTCCCCTATTTCTTAAGTACTCTTCATTTCTTCATGTGTAATTGTTATTATTTTAAATGGGATATTTTGGGCAGAACTATACATTACAAGATTGTTATCTCTTTGCTGTCATTCAATATACATAGCAATTCCTCAATCCTTTGACTTACCATAGAGCTAGAAGAATAGTTATTCAATATTTTCACCATAAGGAAATGGTAAATACTTGAGAATATAGACATGTTTATGCTGATTTAAACATTAGAATATATGTGTGCATATTGAAATATCACATACCAACCCATTAATATGTATGATGTTTATATTTTATGTATCAAATACAAAAAACTTTTAAAAATTTAAAGATGCTTACACAAATTAAAAATTCTGTCAGAGAAATAGTACTATTAACCTCTCACCACATTTGGGAACCAATACATAAGGAGTAATGTTTTCCTATTGTCCATGACATGCAATTATTATTCAACTAACTTAATTCCTTCTTTGGTCTTGATTTCATCTGTAATTATCTGATATAGTGGCTATTTTAATATAGAAAAAAACATTTGATTGGAGCCAAAAAATCTTCCAAAATGCTCTTTGCCTATGTGATACAGTTGATTTAACATGATTGGTGAATTGATATTAAACAAAATTTTCATTACCTGTCTATAAGATATTTAATAGATGTTAGACAATTAAAGTAAGTTTGGGTTCAACTGAATTAAGAATTTGAACTTTATAGCACATAATATGAATACATTAATATGATCAAGAAATAAACCATTTAAATTATACAAGTAGTAAATTCATTTGATTATGTTTTTAGTAATGCAATGTTAACCTGATTGACTATTAAATAGAATGACTATTAAACAGAACTCTATTAAATATCATTCACAATTCTCACTCATCTCTAATCATGAAAGAAAACTAGAGTTGAGGCAAAATAATTATACAATGTGTGTATGAATATAAACTCATGAATATATCTCTTATGTTTCAAATTTTTAATTCATGCATATCTTAGATTTATTCTTCATAAGTCTCTTGGAGCCAGAGGTATAACTAAACATCTTTAACTGGTATCTTCCTCCTGGTAAAAATTGGAAAAGCAAAGGGCATTCAGGTAGATGGTATGCATTAATGCCAGCTGCAGTGTCAGACACATCTTGGTTCTTTTGAAACTTGTTATGATAAAGAACATTAGGGGAGAGAGGTTCACCATTTACATACAGGCTAGTGACCCTTATCACAGCTTGTGCTCCTCATTCATCAGTTTGTCTTTGAGCTTTGAAAAGGTCGGATGATCTCTGCAGCAATGCTTCTGCTCATAAATTATCAATTCCTTTGTTTCCCAACCTATGAAATTACGGTATGAAGACGATCACGGATATTTACCTTTGTTGATGCCAGTAATTAACAAAACTGACTCATTCATTCATCTATAAGATTAGTTGAATGACCATCCATTAAGATTTCTTATGTACTTTAATTAACTATAAATTTATGTCTTCCACATTAAAAAAATAACATTATCGTATGATGAAGTTTGACGTTTTCATTATTTTAGTAGGTCAGTTTCCCGTATGAATGGTCTTTTCCATTTCAACAGGTAGGATAAGAGTCAGGGCACAATGAAAAGAATGTTTACCTGGCAATCAAGATCATCAGCCTTAGTTCTATTTCCTCCATTGAAATGCCATGTTATCTAGTTATTTAACTCTGACAAAGCTCCATTTTTTTGTTTACTAAAATATGGAAAAAAAATGTCGAGATGTTCTTGTATATATCCCAACGATTACTGCCTTTGGCTAGATATTCCTTATCTCCTGTTTGAAAAGATATTAGCCTCATAATTGTTCTCCTAACCTCTATTGTCCCTGTATACATTTCACCCAAAATCTGCCAACAAGTGTTTCTTCTTAAAATGCAAAACAGCAATCTAAAAATATCTTTGCATTTTTTAAAAAAATGCGTTCATTCTAACAGATATATCATCTATTCAGGTCCTGTCCCCAGTTGTCTTTTCTGCTTTATCTTTAGTTTAGTTATCTCGACAGTTGCCAGTTCACCCAAATCTGCAGTAATGCCAAATTACTCACAAGTTTCTGAACAGAACTGGTTTATGATTTCATACTACATAGTAATTTTCTCATCAGCCAATTGTTTGAAAGCTACAACAGGACAAATACATGTCTTTTTTCAGATTTGTATTCATAGCAGTTAACAGACTCTCTGCAGTAAAGGAAATGATGAATGTTTAGAAAATGTGGATTTGAATATCCTGTTGTACCCATGTTGGCATGAAAATCTTTTATATTGTCAAGCCATGATGTTAGTTTTAACACCTGTCCATACTCTGTCAAGCAAAGGTAGACACTTCTTCACTGTGTCCCCAAAGCACACCTGTGATAGTATATGGCAATTGCTTTCTCAATGTTTATTTTCCCCATCCATATGTCATCTACTAACTCAAGAGTGCTAAGTATATGGTAGCGTCTGAGACAATATTCATTGCGTTACATAGAATAAAACTTTCTATATGATAATCCCATGGAACTATTTTTTAAATACTGAAGGTCTTAGAGTGAATTACTTATAAATACAAATGAAAATAAAGAACAAAATCATGAAGAACATTAACAAAAATGTATTAGAATTACTACATCTAGACAACAGGAGATGTGGATATTAGTCTATGGCTTTGAACTGTATAAGCTAAAAAAGCTTATTAGATACTGAGAATTTACTAAAGTGTTTCTTTGAAGCCAGTTCTAAATAATACAATTGAAAGAATGAAATCGTAACCTACCTGCTTTACCTTGTCTCTAGAACATTTTGAAGTTAACATTCCAAGTAGTTCTTGAAGCATTCTGAACTATTTCTTTATGTAGTAAAACAAATTACTAATTCTGAGTCCATTTATGAGGTGTTTTCTATTTAAACAATGTTAGGACAATACTACCTTAAAACAACTTGACATTAAATATTTATGCCATTGCTCTGGGAATAAATATTAAATATCCCTTGTCAACACAAATGGAAATCTTTTAAGACTTTCAGAAATAATTTAAATATATAAGTTCTACTGTGTTCACATATTCAATAGTAGGCAATAATTATTAGGTGTTAGGTCATAATTCACATCTTAAAAATACTTTTGCATGAGAGCAAACTAATTCTGCAAACCAACAGAGGCCACACTACAATGGAAATATTAAACTACATTTATATAGTTACTTTAATATTAAATGATGTTAAATATTATTTCCCTATGGCCTTACCTTACACACAGTTATTATTCATTTTTCATTCTTGAATTTCAGGGAAATATTTAGCAATTACACTCTTTTCCACATTTCTTCCCAGGGAAATATTGGTATTTGTTCTGGATATTTAGAGATTGTTCCCTGCAGTGCAACATCTACTCAGCTTTTTGTACTCTGCCTCAAATTCCGCAAACCCTACTTCATTGCAGACTAGCTTCCTGTTAGAATCTGGCAGTAAGGAGCACTGGAGGAAAGTTACAAGATTGATCTCCACTGGCTTTAAAGATCTTATTCATGCTCCCTGGGGTTCTGTGAACTTGCTTTCCCTACTAGCAGAGCTCCAGACTCATTTCTGCATGCCTGCAGCAACAGTTCTTTTAGTACCAGCTATTGATCCAGTTTGAGTCCAGTTTTTCAACACTTATAGAATTAGCTTCACTGCACCATTATCATACAAATACCAGCATCAACAGGCAAACATAGGTGTGAGATTTAGTCTCATTGGGTCCTTCTTGCCATATCAGAGACACCAGCACCAGCCAGGTAGTTGACCCTACTTTTTTTTTTCTCTTTGTGCTCCAATTCTGTAAAGTACCTCTGCCGCGTCCTAGTCCATCCATGCCTTGTGACAAGGTCCATGGGTGGAGGAGAGCGCTTCAAGGAATCGCTTCTCCAGAAAAAGGACACCGCATGTGGGAATTGGGTGCAAGGATCTTATAATGTTTTGTACTGATAATTGAAATTTGTGTAATTCATATATATATATTTTCATGTAATACTCAACATGAAATCGAAAATAGAAACTCCGGAGGAGTTACTAGAGACCCTCTAGATAACCCCTTTGTGAAAACTAATTGTGAAATTTTGCCTTCTGTGAGTAGTGTGAGAGAGTTTATACAGAGGCTTTAAATGAAAAAGCTCATGGAGGAGGATTTACAAAATTCCTGTGAGACAACTGCCCTGAGACACTGGACAGGCAGCCAGAGACGGGCAACTAGGACACATATGTTACGCCACCGGCCACCTAAGACAGGCACAGGACCAATTGCTGTCCTGCAGGCCCATGACGGGTAAGGCCTGGTTGGGTTCATATGAAGAGTCCTTGACCTAAGACAGGTGCTGTCCTACAGGCAACCAGAGACGGGCAACTAGGACACATATGTTATGCCACCGGCCGCCTAAGACAGGCACAGGACCAATTGCTGTCCTGCAGGCCCATGACGGGTAAGGCCTGGTTGGATTCATATGAAGAGTCCTTGACCTAAGACAGGCGCCATCCTCACAGGGCCTGCCATACTCCCATAAGTGATAAGGGAAAAAATGTAGGGAGCGGCATGATAGCTTCACAGCTGCCGCTCTATCTCTCCCTCCTGTGGGCATCCAGGTGCATCGGCTTACATTTTCCAAGATAATTAAGTAACAAGAGTAATGTGTTACAAAGATGAAAAAAGTTGATTAACACATGTTGTTTAGGATTGTCCCTGCCTGGCCCCAAGCCTGGGACGCTTCCTGCTTGGGGTTTGGGTTGCTGCCAAAAGTTAGCAAATACATATTCCAGCTTCTGAAAAATAAAGCAGATTCAGATTCACTCACAGACTGGTGTGCAGTGTCTTCTGTCTCTCACTCGCTGACTCCCTGACCACCTTTGGGACCCCTGAGCCCTGCCGCAGCTGGACTCCGGCATACCTCCTTTAAGTTCCTATGTTTCATTAATTCTAATCATTTACCTTTGTTTTCCTAATCCCAGGATCAATGACTAATTTGGAGAGTTGCTTAGTTTATCTCTTATATTTTCAGTTTTGTCGATACCTAAATCACAATTCCTTACCTTAAATTATCTGCTGTGAAAATAAATACAGTAGTTTCTACCTGGTTACTTAACCCTGAAGATACATCATTCCAAATCCAAAATGTATCCATTTGGTGATGTAAGTAGAATAATCTTGGATCTGCATTAAGTGGATAAGGAGATATCAGAATCCTCTGAATACTACATAAGATATTTTAAAATGGCTTTCTACTATTTTCATTATATAAATAATATAATGATCCCAGTATTAGGAGAGATAATGCATTAAAACACCTTAAGTGTATAAAAATGTTAAGATCATATATGGGATTCAGTTGTATTTGAATTAAACATTTTTTTATTCCATCCGTGGATAATTGAACAGTGTGTGTCTCTGCAGTTATTTTCCAAAATCAAAGTGATTAGTAAAAATAAAATATTTGCAGATCAGCCTAAAGGATCCATACATTACCTATATTATGTACATAGCTGAGTTTTAAAGCTTGTACTATAAGACTGGGGATTTAACTCAGTGGCATAAGTTACTGCCTGGCAAGTGAAAGGTTTGAGTTCAATCCCCATACCAAAAAATAAAATAAAATAAAATATGCATTGTCATTCTGCATCCCAAAATGTAAGAAACATGAACTTACAATCAAAGAACAAAAAGTGAGAGAGAATTTAGCTTTCTTAACATGTAAACCTTCCTGCCCCTAAGAGTTCTGTTTACATCTGTATTATGTCTTAACCATAAAAATTTTCCAGAACAACACTTTTAGTAAGTAAGCTATTGTAAGGAATACACAAACAAGATGACGCAGTCCTAGTGTTAGTACATAAATTAGCCAAGGCTTTAATAATATGAACTTGGCTACACTGTCTCAATCCTCCAAATTAAAGAACCAAGGAGAATAGTCAGAGTCATGTTGCTTAGGTAGTTACTCATATTTTCTTTGGCCCATGTTTGAAATGTGATCTCAAAGTCAATTTTAGCTCATGAATGGTGATTTTATTATTTATTTTTATTGTTTATTGGTAATATTTATATATTCATAATGGTCACATTCATACAATTTCATCATATAGAACTTGTGTCTGTGCATTATAAGTGTTAGTCCCTCTTTCTTCTCACATTCCCTTCTTCTCTCCTCAATCCCTCTTCCTTATTTACAAAGCTTTTCTTTCATTTTATCCTTTTTTCTCTCATTTCCCCCTTTTTCCCTCTCCCACATTCCCCTTTCCTTTTAAACAACTTCATAATTTATTAGATTTACAATACACACATCCAAATTTTCTGCTATTTTCATTTTATATTTGCATGCTGGTAGTTGTCCATTTTTTATTTTATGGTTACAAGTTTCCTATTCATGAACTTTACATTTACCTTGTGGAGGAGGTGCATGTTCGTAACATAGCTTGTTTCTTTTTCTTGAATCTCCTTCTACTTCCCATCTGCCTTCCTCTGTGTTTTTTCAAATCCTCTTTCTCTAGTTCCATGACTGTTTTTATTGTTCTAGGCTTATGTTTATGACATGTAAAGTTTATATTCAGTGTGGTTATTAGGTTCCCATATTTGACATTTTCAGTCCTTAGTTCCCCTTTGCCTTCCCCTGTCTCCTTAGAGTAGAAAACTCTTTTTCACTAGCAAAAGATCTATCCCTTTGTTTACTTCTATGCAGCCTTTATTTGGCTCTTTGCAGTTTACCTTACTTAAACGGGAGATACCATATATGTTTAAACTGTGTTCCATTCAGCATTGTATTTTCCAGGTGCACTCTTTTTTACTAAAAAATTCTTGAAATTATTCCTCTTTATAGCCAAGCAATATTCCATCCTACATTTAGATGCCCTATTTTCTTTGTCCTGCCATCAGCTGATGAGCATATAAACTGCGTAACAGATTTACTTATTATGAAGTTTGCTGCTCTAAATATCAATAAGTGTGTATCACTGTGATATGATACATTTAGTTCATTGGGGAAGATACCTACAAAAGTAATAACTGATTCATATGTAACTTTAATTCTTTGAGAACTCTCCATACTGATTTCCATAATAGTTGTACCAATATTATTCGTACCAATGATGCAGTAGGGTTCCTTTTTTATGGCAGCCATGCCAGTATTTGTTAGCCTTTGACTTCTTCATGATTGCTATCCTTTATGGTATATGATATAACATTAGAATTATTTTAATTTGCATTTCTCTAATGGCCAGAGATGTTGAACATTTTTTGTATGTTTGTTATCAATTTGTACTCTGTCTCATAAATGACTTCATTTCACTTGCTCATTTTTTCATTGGGTCTTTCATTTTAGGTGATCTAATTGTTTGAGTTCTTCATATATTCTAGGTATTCGTCTTCTGCCTGAGGAATAACTGGCAGTGTTTTCTCTCTCTCTCTTTTTTTTTAATCAGTATTGGGGATCGAACTCATGACCGCGTGCTTGCAAGGCAGGCGTTTAGGCTGCTGAGCTAAATCCCCAGCCCTGATGTTTTCTCTCTTTCCTCTGCTAATGATTCCTTCATTGTGTAGAAGTTTTTTTTATTTGATATAATGTTGAGTTTTGCTTTTATTTCTTGCAGAATTGGAGTTCTGCTGTTGGTCCAGAGATAGTATTTAAATGACTCTTTGTTATGCACCTTCAAAGAATAAGCCCTGATTCTATCTGGCACCACTTCAGTATTTGTTTTAACCATAAAATTTTTAAAATCACCATTCTAAAGCTAAAATGCTAGTAGCTTATTACCAATTAAATGTGGTTTTAGAAAATGATCTTTATTTTATCTTATATTGAGGCTCTTAAAATGTATCTCTGCATAAAATTTCTAATACTACTTTTCTGTAGGTGTTGTGCAGAGGCACTTGAATTAAACTCATAATATCTAATAAAGAAAGATTAAAATATCCTACCTGGATTTTGGGTGTGATAAAAATTTTTTTCTGAAATATCTTACATTTCAGTATAAGCACCAGACAACTTAGGATAGAAGAGTTAAGGGAAGTTAGTCAGTTAACAGCTGCTGGCAAAATCAATAAAAGTTTGCTTTACATTCTAGAATGTATGTTGAAGGCTTGACTTAAAACCGTCACCACAAGGTCAATCATCAGAGCCACTGTAGACTGATTCACCGACTCCATTAATTCCAGAAGGAACAGTAACCTCTCCACATGGACCACCCTTCTATACCAAAGCATTCTCACTTTCATGTTAAGCCTGCACTTCTTATCTAAATACAATATTGTTTCACAATATTTTCATTATAAAAATACTCTGCATTAGGCTTATTTTACATTGTTTTCAACTGGCATCCAGCTTTACTGTTAGTGTCCATAGAAACTTCCTCAAGATGTGATCTTTTCCAGCTGACATTAATAGCATTATGGTGACCCTTTTTAATTGCAGAGATTCCTCAGGGTTAAGAGATTTGGTTTTGCAGACATGACCTACAGTACTCAGTGCCACTGTTTATTTCTGAGAATCATTTACAAGTTTACATAGACATGTCACTCTCCATACTATCCTATACTATAGCCTTGGGCCTAGATTAAACAAACCTAAAGGACACACTCCTTTAGATATATAAATTGGGGCCAAATCAAAATTGCTGCTGACCACACCCTATTTTTTAAAATTTGACCCTTGCCCTCATCTTTTTCAACTAAGCACTCTTTGTATTCATTGTACTGTCACTTCTTAGACTGGGGCCCGTGACAGAAGTCTTTAGGTACAAGTTTCATAAAGAAGGCAGAGACCTTGTCTGTCTTGTTCATGCCTTTAATTCTGACATTCAGTGCTTCTTCAGTGCCTGGACACCTCTGTGGAAGCGAACAGCAAAGGTTAGCTGAATGACTGGATGAATGAATGAAACTCAGCTTGACACCTTAATACTAGCAGTTCTGTTCTGTTTCAAAGCCTCTTTAAGTTTCATCATGTCTTTCAAAGTCTAGAGTAAAATACTGAATCAAATGTTCATGCATGGTCCTCTGTTATCTGCTACTGGAACTCCTAGTATATGATATTTTATGCTGAATAATCATTCTTTTTTTAAAGACTTGAATTTTTGTTACCTCTCCGGGTAGAGGCTGTACTTATCCCCTCTGTTTCTTCCTCAGTAACTTATCATCTGTCTGTTTTTCTTTCCACAACTGCAAACTCTTCCAACATGCATTTGTATCCCCTGTGCTCTAACCATCCCTGTGCAATTTGTTCACTGACAATAACAGTTTTCATGTGTAATAATCATGAAGTTAAGTATAAAATGAATTAGGGGAAGAGGACAAAAAAAGAACTAAGATAGGTTATGTACATATACAGATTGTCCAAGATAAATATAACCACTTTATACTGCAAATATGTGGTGATAAAAATGCATAATGAAAGAATAGAAATACTGTGTTCTTGGAATAATATGCATGGAGTGAGAGACAAGGTTAGGCTAGGGTATAATATCCTTTGTCAAGGAGACAGCAGAGGGACATAGGATATTAATTAAATATACTTTCTCTAGTCGGTCAGCTTTTACAAATGCACTATCCAAGAAATATAGCAAGTCTGATGACAACTCCAGACTTAGTCAACATAACAATTACTAATCAGGCAGACAGAAAACAAGGGAGATAATTTAAGTGACAGATGAGAGGCAGGGAAATATATAAATATTTAATTAGTGAATTTTATATCATAATAGATAAAATAAAAATAAAAGCAATATCTGCTGAGTCCTTCCTATATCCAAGGTAATTTATATACATCGATTCACTTAAAACGCACTTAAAAAATTCCGTGAACACAATGATAGTGTTTTGTACTAATATAACAAATGAAGCTGAAGTAAAATATAATTAGCTGTACAAAGGCATAAGCTCACAGATAATGGTGCCAGAATTTGAACCAGGTTTATGTGATACCAAAGCTTGATCAAATATCTAGTGAACTATGTTTTACTTTACACAGAATATTTCCAAAACAATTTGAAACACATATTTCTTTTATTATTATCCTCAGTCTTTTTACAATAGAATACACCATTTCTATACTAGCAAAAAGGAACCATTCTTTTAAACTTATCTCTCTTCAGAGTGACAAATACAAGAGTATGAGATGTTCACTGAACCCATAAAATACAAGGAAATATATATATATATATATAGGTATTGTGTGTGTGTATATATATATATATATATATTGATTTTGCATCTTTTCATTATGTTGGTTAACTTTTTCTCCAGTTGAGTAACAAGGAAAATTCTATTTGTTGCCTCTATTGTGCAATATGCCCTTTACTTTCACAGTACATATTTAGCTGTATGTATTTGCATCTCTGAGCAATTGTGATGTTTTGGAAAGTCATATGCTGAAGGTCAAGAAATATGTTCTGGTGACTTGATTTGTAGGGATCTAAGTGCCACTCCCATGCATTAATTTACTAAATATCAATTCTTGATAATGCTGCTAATCTGCTAAGGGTCATCAGGTCATAAAGAGAAAATATCTTATGGGGGCTAAGAGTGCTATTCTCATTAGTTGAACAAACTTGAAGGAATATAATCACAGCAATCAAGGGAAGGCAACGCATCATTCCAAGACAAATTAGAGATATTGAACCCCTGTGGTGTGAACTTTGATTTCGATTAGAGGTCGCAGTGTGCTTCCTATGGGTGGATGCAAAATAGACTACTAAAGAGAATGGAAGGTAAGTATATGATTTTGTACCTCAGAGATACATAACTGATATCAGCAAACCAAAGGCTTTAAAATAGAATACAAAAGCCAACAGTAAGTCATTACTATTTTCATAAATATTAAGCTACCAAACTGTATAAAATTATAAATAAAATATACAAATTAACTTTTCAGATGATTCAGGAGAAAAGCTACAGGTAAAACTATTCGTGTTTTTACTATAATACATGCCAAAAATATTAACCTAAATTGCTAGACTGGACTATTTGTTAACAATTGTATGAAATCTAAAGCTATTAATTAAAGACTAGGGCATTTTAGAAAGTAAAATAAACCTCCAGGGTCTTGAAATTCCTCCATTATGGAACGATAAAACAAAAATATAAAGCTGTTTTCCTGTTGTCTCACATAAATATAAGGAAAACAGAGGGTTTAAATAAAATATTGCAATATTTCTTAGGAAAATAAAAACTGATGCAGTTTTCATAATTGTTTCCCATGATGAAAAAAATTCATTTCAATTAGTGTGCACACACACATGCACACAAATACACATACATGCTCTTCTCACTTTTCCTCTTATACAAAATCTAGACTCCAAGAATATATTATTCAAAATATAATTCCCAGTCTTCTGATATATATATATATATATATATATATATATATATATATAATTTTTTTGAACCAGAGATTGAACTCACAGTGTTGTGTTTGCCAGGGCAGGCGCTTACACCACTAAGCTAAATCCCCAGCCCCTATAATGTATTTTTAATTAAAAAATTTAGCACATACCCTATAAAGCAAATTAAATAACAATGAACAAACAGCTATATAACTATATATAGAAATAGGTATAATATCTATAGATGTATAATACTTTATGAATATGTAAAATTCTTATAAATTATTTATATGTAACATATAAAATGTTTTCATTTAATGTCAGCTTGTTTTAAATGTCAGTTTTCTAGATTATAAAAATATTATACTACCAATGTGTTAGCTCTCAGAGTATTTTGTAAAATGACCTATAAGTGTTGTTATCTTCAAATGTTAACATCTCAAAAACAGGCTTTTGCAAACACAGAATCATTTATAAAACAAATACTTATCCACACAATTGTAAATGTAAATTTAGATGTCCTTTTGTCTTCTTGTATGGCAATGTAAATTGGTAAAATAATTTTGTTTACATATCTTTGTTGCAGAAATAAATATCCATTATCCAAAAATGTTAACATTTTTTGTCTTAACAATATCAAGTCCTGGAATTTTAACAAATGAAATACTAAACAAAATATGCTCAGCCGGTTTATTTAAAAAGATAAAAATATTCTAAATGTCTAAACTTTGTATAATATTTTAGTAAATGCTAGCAAAACCATACTATGTGATAGAATGTGTATTTGGTTGCCTAAAAATCTATGTGTGATAATAAAATTCAGGATGAGAAAATTTAAATATAGCATAATTACAGCTAAATAAAGGAGAAAACAGAAGAGGTTGATTTCAGATAAACAGAAACTTGATGAAATATGCAAAATGATATTATTGACTTGTTTTGAGAAATGAGAAAGTATTTGAATTTTAAAACTTTTTCTACTTTTCCCTAATTATGAATAATAAATATATATTATTTTTATAATTAGAACTTCTTCTAAAATCACAAGTGAAATTGGATTAAAGGCTTGAGTAAGTCCTTGGACTGTAAAAAATATATACAGAGGAAAAACTTCATAACATTGGCCTGTGTAAGGATTCTGGGGCATTATAATTTCAAAAGCATAGCTAGCAAAAGTGAAAATAAACAGTTCAGATTACATAAAACTAAAAGTCGTTTGCAGAGCAAAAGAAAGTCAATTGAAAAAAAGCACCTAGAATAGGAGAAAATATTTGCATACACACATGTTACAAGGAGTTGATATTCAAAATCAGAAACTCAAACTACTCAATAGCAAGAATAAAAATAACCCAATTTAAAAATAGGAACAGATCTTCAATAGATACTTGGCTAAGGCATACAAACAGCAAATACATGAAAAATAGCATCACTAATTTTCATCAAAGGCCAATTAAAATCACAATATCGGCACCCACTTGTTAGACAGGCTTTTATCAAAAAGAGAAAAATAGGTGTTTATAGGAATGTAGATAACGAAAACATTGATACACTTAGTAAACCTGAAAATTGGTACAGCCCTTTTGGAAAGTAGTGTGGCTATTTCTACAAAATTAAACAGCTTGCAGATGATCCAGTGATCTCATTACTGGGTATGTACACAAAAGAAATGAAATCACTGTATCAAAGACACATGCCTTCATGTTTACTGTACAATAGCAAATATATGAAAAAAATTCAAGAGCCTATCAATGGATGAATGAATGAAGACTATATATGTGTACACAGTGAAATATTATTTAGCCTTAAAACAAAATAAATATTTTCATTTAAGACAATATGGTAAATATGGAGGACAGTATATGAAGTGACATAAGCCAGATATAGATGGCAAACATCATATGATTTTACTCAATTGTAGAACATAAAAGTTCATACCAATATAAAATAGAAGTGTAGTTAACAGGGTCTAAGGGCAGGGCTGGTGCTGGGAGATGTTCAAAAGTCTCAAATTTTCAGTTAGGAAAAATAAGATCAAGTGGTCAATTATAGAAAATGTTGATTATACTTAGTAATGTGTTACCTATTGAAAAATTACTAAGAATAAACTGTGTTCTCATCACAAAAATGTGAGATAATACAAATGTTAATTGGTAAGAGGAAACCATTCTACGATGTATACATATATGAAAATATGTCTCATACTATGTATCAATCTGCCAATAAATAAATGAATAAATTAATGAAAAATACATTATTTCAAAAACAAGCCTCACATTTAAAATTAGATTATATGAAATTCCTCTTGATAATTGCCTTATCCTTCTTCCATTGAACTTACACAGGTCAATAGCTCAACTCATATATTCTTATGAATGTAGGCTATTTAGTTTCATCCAATCAGCATTTAGAAATTGCCAACTGAAATTAGTTGGGTAGATAAAAAATCAAGACACTACTGGGGGAATGAATTGTTCTAACTTTAAAGTGAGGGGAACAGTATTCTTATACATTTTTCTCCAAATATGATTAAATGCTCAGGAAAATGATTCAAGTTGCTGACTAATACAACATTTCAAGTAAGGGCATTATTAGCTTTCCCTTGTTCCTTCGCAGTTAGACTTTAAATAAACAGGCCTTCTTTATCTCTATATAACCATTTTAGCTACAACTATTATAAGATATTCCTTTACTTATCACTGAATGTAAAATTTAAAAATCAGTATTTCTGAATCATTTTCACATTCTGATCTTCAACAAGAATGGTGTCTTTAAAATATCTAAGATGTATAAAATTAAAAAAAAACATTGCAAAATCACATTTTGTTGGGATTTTAAACATTCTTAAACAAACACCTAGCTCTGAAACAAATGCCCAACTCAAAGTAACAAACCAAAGGGGAATCATTTCTTCTGGACATACTGACATTTTAAAATATATATATATATATAGTCACTAATGTCATTTGATAACTCACATAGACCAAAGAAACTGTGCACTAAGACTTGAAGGTTTTTAGCTTCAAGTTATTTTCCAAGAATCTTTTGAAGCTGTGTGCATCTACACCTGCTCATTATCATAAGTTAGATTTTAAAATTCACATTTTATCAATAACACAAGGAAAGTCTTGTATATTTTCTACATACATTGAATATATTTTTGGAACACCAGAGTTATTTTTGATCTGAGTTATTTCTTAATCGAGCACATTTCCCCAATAATTTAGAAGATAAGGGACAATTGCATTTCATGCATCTTCAAATTACTATTCAAGTTTTGATTTAATTGTTCATTTCAATCTTATTCACAGTACAGGAAAATGTGTACAGATTTGTGCCTGACTATTCGTGGAGATGAGGTTCAAAAAGCAAAATAATATTGAAACCTCTGACCACTTAGTATAATTTTTGTTAAAAATCGTATATTTTTTGTAAGATGAAGCTAAAATTTTTCTCTCATTTCTTTAGGTATTATTACAGAAATTAAATATATGAGACACTGTAACTAAAGAAAAGAAAGCTTTGGGAGTACAGTCAGGTTAAACACGGTTCAATCAGACTTGTGTTTTTATTTATTTATTCTCTCTGTGTTGCCCAGGCTGGCCTTGAACTCCATAGCTCAATTGATCTTCCTACCTCAGTCTTTTGAGTAGCAAACCTGTTTGGTTCCATTCAGTTTTTGAATTTCAATCTGAATACAAACTTTAGCTTTAGTTGACTTCCTCTGGCTCCTGAAAACATTTAATTTCTTCTTGATGAATTAATTTGAAATATTTGCCAGTTTAATATTTAAAATTTAAATGTTTTTATGCTTAAACATTTTTCCAATCTCCTCAGTCAGTAATGAAACAAAACAAAACAAAACAAAAACAGATGGGTGGCCCATGGTTCCAATCCTATGTAAATGTTTGTATTCTCTGTCAAGGGGTTTTGAAAATCTGAACAAAGGGCTATAAATTATAAATGTCAAAAGAACCATCTAAGTCATTTTCTGCATCTCTTAGTCTAGATTCTATTTTTATAGATTAATCACGAAGGTACAGTGAAGGGATACAGGAGTATTAGAAAATTCTGTATTCCTGAATGAGGGGAATAGGGTAACACCACAATGTGTATTATCACCACAATATCTCCTGCACTGCCAACAAGAACAATATCCCCTGCACTGCCAATAAGGTAATTCTTATTTATCAAATGATGTAAAAACATCTTTACATACTACAAATATGTCCTAATAAAAAATTTAAATGTAAATAAAAGTTTCAAAAAGTACAAATAGTTTTGAGGGAATTCAAGTTTATAAGTAAATGGATTTTGTCACCCAGCACACCCAAGGAATGCAACATGCTTTCAAAGTTGGAATAAGGAACATATGTCTCACAAGATGAATCAAGCACAGAATCAGGGAATCTGCACCCTCCTTCAAATAGCAGGGCTATGTCAGCCCCCACTAAAACATTTAGGATGAAACCCCAGAGAAAAGTAGGACATATTACTCCTAATGGCTGAGACAAAATCTAGGTTATGGCAGAAAAGAGGTCTAATAAATAATTTAAGTTCAGATAGAGGAACATGCAATTACTGAGATTCATTACTGCTGCATGTAGGGGGCTTATCTAGGAATTTCTAAGAATCCCTCTCCAGTAAAATACAATGCAAACTGGTAAGAAATCACAAACAAAATTAGAGCCAAGTCATTTTGAAGCAAAAGCTTGTGACCCTGAAAAAGAAAGACCAAGAATATATCAAGAAGATACCTAGAATTTGGTAAGTTTCTGAAATAGCAGTGCTCTGTACAGAAATAGCCAGAGTTTGTGGTTTACTTTAACATCCTAAATAGTTCTCTGCTACTGACAGAAGAAAACAATAATGAACTCATTATAGGATTTTGGTACCAAGTATAAAATCATACTATGAGTTTCTAAAAGAACTAACACTTTCTCTGGAGCAGAAAGGTAAGTCTATTGCCTTAGCTGCAACTATGAAGCAGAGACATGTATTATCTAGAGTAAGTCGCCGCCTTAATATATCAAAATGATTAACATAAATACAGCTTTTGCAAATGGGAAGGTGGACCAAAATTTGGAAGGAGAAATAATTAAGGAGCAAACAGGAGAGGAAGAGTAGGAGATGAAAAAAAAGACATAGGAAAAAAATAAGATTTATTATATGCATGTGTCAATTTCCTACAATAACTGTAATCATTGTATACTACAAACTTACCCTAATAAAAATATGAGATAATTCAATGTGTGCTTTCTTCATCCAACTCCAGGGCAAAAACATCACAAAATTGACTGCTAAAACATACTGTACCCATACATTTTTGAGTGTTTTGACACTGAAAATCAAAAGGGGGTTTGGGAAATTCAAGAAAACAGAGGATTTCTCTTTTCATTATCTGGAGCTGTGCTTCCCAGTGTGACGGCCACGGGCCATATGCAGGTACCCAGTATGTGAAATGTTATAAGCATGATTGAAGAAGTGAAATTTAATTCCATTTAATTAAAATTTAAAACTGAAGCAGTGTAAAATATTTTCCATTACACAAACTTAATTAGTTTGGTAGGACATCAGTTTATCCAAGCGCATGAACATAGGACATCAGCATTCAGACTTACTGTGGGCACATAATACTCATGAAAATTGAAGACACACTACAGTCTTACTCACAATGGAAAATCCCTCAATAGTTTTTCTCTACTGATTGCATGTTGAAAAGTTTTACAAATATGGAGTAGCTACTGCAAAATTTTAAGACTGCTTTTGTGTTGGACTTCTGGGATCTTGACTATCATGTGTGCTCAGAGCTTTATTCATGATTGTAATTATTTGGCATTCTGTAAGCCTCCTTACCAGTATGTTGCATTGTTTCATTATACTTGGAAAGTTTTCTGCTATAATTACTGTGAACAGATTTTTTATTCCCTGTGGGCTGTCCTCTAGTTTGTTTCTAACTCTAAGGAGGCTTAAGTTACTCTTCTAACAACATCTAGTAGATACTGGTTGAAATTTCCTTGGTCTCTTGTCCTTTTTAGGGTTTCGCTGAGTATATCATCCAGTGATTCAATTACTCTCAAAGAATGTAATCATTACATACTTTACAAATGTAACTCTAAAAATAAAGATTAACAAAAGAAAATAAAATTTTACATAATATTTTCTTTTTTTGTTTTGTACCGGGGATCAAACTCATGACCTTGCACTTGCCAGGCCGGTGCTTATGCCACTGAGCTGAATCCCCAGACCTGTATCACATATTTAACACACATTACATTTCTATTGGATGGTGCAATCTAGAATACATATGCGAAGCATGGCAAGAACCACATGTCTATTTCTTTCACATCTGAGTTTTGAGACCAAAATTTATTTCTGATACGTGTATGCCAGTTTGAGTATCTAAAATATAACAATTAAAAAGAGATATTTTTTTCTTATCAGTTTCTTCAAATATATAAAATACTGGGGGGAGAGAGAGAGAAGCAAGGAGAGAGAGAGGGAGAAAGGGGAGAGAGAGTTATGGAGAGAGAGATATATTGAAAGGTAATAGGATTATATATATTAAGACTGAGTAACAACATTAGAATAATTAGAATTTGACAAGAGTACAAATTTGAAAATAATTTTTGAAAATCAAACTATTTTTTTTTCCTCTGGACCTATTAATAGTTTTCACAAGAGTCAGGTATTATAAGAGAGAAGGCTGGTGTTGACAGTTCGACAGAATATTTAATATAGGAGTGAGAAAATCAGCCTTCTCTCTCTGACTGTAGCACTTAAGAGTATAACCACATGGTCTCTCTCTACCTCACTTTTCTTACCAATAATATTGAAAAAAAATCTTCTGAACTCAACAGGCAATTAAAAATATAAACTGAATACATGAGAAGAATTTATAATATACTATTCACTATAAAATATGACTGTATTTTAATGATAATGAAGACGTATTGTTAATTGTGAGCCAAGACAATTCAGAGCTGCTCAGCATGAAGCTACAGCCATCATGATCATTGTCTTATTTCAGATTTTTCAAATATTTCTTCTGTGCACTAATAATTGAATTTCACTCCTCAGACCTAACGTCCTATTCTCTCTTGAGTTGGGCCATTTTTTGGGGAATGCCGTCTGTATATTTGCGAGATTAATACAGACATGTGACATAAAAGTGAAAACCATAGGACTCTAATACATCAATTATCAGTTGTTTAATTTATTAATTGACAGCCTAAAAACATTAAGAAGTACACTTCAAATGATTTTCTGAAAAACAGAGAGATGTTTCAGAGGTAGGGCCACAGAATACACACCTCCGACTTTACATACAATTTGTACATGATCTTGCCTTTGGCTATCTCTCGCCCTTTACAATTCTAATACAGTTTCAAAGATTTCTGTCAGTGTCTAGAATTAACCAAACTCTCACAACACTTAGAAAATTCCCCCAAGCATGGGCAACATTACTTCATATTAGTCTTATGGGTCAGTTTTCAGTCTTGTCTGCAATTAACATTATTTGGATTGCTTTTTCATATACACCAGTGTAAACTCCACACCACAGGTCCCGATTTAATTGACTGGGGGTATGACCTGAGAAAAGATAGCTTCTCAGAACACCTCAGGTGACATTAATATGTATCGAAGTTTAAAAATAAGCAGACTAGATCATTGCTTATTGTGGACATGCACTGTTACTAGAGTCCTTCTTCTATGTGTTTCTTTGGCAACATTATATCAAATAGTATTTGTGAAACCTCCTTCTTTTAGACTCAGTGTATTTGCTAGCATTGTTTCCCACCTCAGGCCTAGGCATTCACCACATTCTATATTTCCAGTCCTAATGTATATTTAAGCATGCACAGCAAAGTCTGAAATCCAACTCAAAGGAATAGGAAGCGTTAAGAACTTGACTTTCCTATGCATGATACATGATGGTGACTGGCTGCCTGTGTTACACACTTTCCCTTGGAAAGTTAAAATGCTTTATCACTAAGAAGTATAAGAAAGCAAGGAATGAAAGTAATTAATTCATAAGAATGGTGGAATAAATTTTAAAATACTAGATTAACTGCTATATTTTGTTCACTTCAATGATCCAGTGATTAATTAAATTTTAATCTGTGCATACAATTGTCCAACAAGGCAGCATAGGATCCTTTGTTGATAATTGAGTTGGTTAGACAGTTTTCTGACCTTCCTTATATCCTTATGCATTCTTAAAATAACTTGAATTTCTCTGTTCCTTATTATACTGAAAAACCTTATTCAGAACCAGATTATAATATAATTCCCACATGTGTCTTCTTGAACATATTACCAAATTTCTCTTGGCCTACATTTATGTTTTTACAGAATTAGGGGTATGTAATGACTTATATCTAGATGTGCACTAAAAGTCTCATACACTAATTGATAGGGTATTTTGTAAGTTGCTGTATCTAGGATTTTTTAATATTGATTAATGGTGTGTGATAACTGAACTAGCCCACTGATTGGTTTAGTATAGTTCTGGGTGTGAATAATACAAGTTCTACCCTGTGTGACATCAACCAATAGGCTTGTTTCCTTGATAGAATAAAAGGGAAAGTGAGGTTCATAACTCCAGCCTGCCAGGTGGATTGCTCCTCTCTGCCGTGCTGCCTCACTTTGGAGCCCGCCAAATATGGAATGAAACATCTAAAATGGTGCATGTAAACTATCTTGTATGGAATGCACTCCTTGGGTTGAGAAAGTGACTCCCTTCCTCCTTGATAATGATTATCATTTAAAAGGCTTTAAATGCCCCTAGAGACCTGGATATGTAATGTAGTGGAAACTTCCTCGACCTGTGCAACCAGTGGGATCCTTGGCGGGTGGGAAACAGGAGATTAAGAAAAATGTAGACACATTGAAAGAAAATCTGGGACTGGATCGGACCTGACCTCTGTGATGAAGAGGCAGTGACAAACCAACATTCTCTGCATCTTTATTTATATACGTAAAAAGTGGGGACGTGCATACCAGGGTCAAAACTATAAGGTCTTACTGCTTTGCTGAAAACATTGAAAATGAAACAATTTTAGAGCTATCTGTGCTATAGTTAACAGGGAGAATCATCAAGTTCAGGAACCTGCTTGACTAGATTTGCTCTAGTTACAATAGCTTGTTTACATAGCTCCCCTCTGGTGTTCTGTGTTTTTAGGGCTGTACTTGCTCTAGCTGCAAATGTGTTAGATCTCTGGCTTGTTCACTCTTCACAGTGCTCTTATGCTTCCAAACCTCTGAGGACTCAAGTAAGATGTCACCAGTGTAAGATTAATTAGGGCAACTTAGCAATTTGATGAGAATCCATCTCAAAATTAAAAAAAAAACAAATAAATGAAATAAAAATGTCTGGGGATGTAGATCAGTATGAAGGTCCTAAGTTCTGCCCCAGGTACCACAGGAAATAAAAAGCCTTCACAAGTGATTAAATGTGCTACAGCAAACAGCGATGTCATTAAATAGCAAAGTGTAGATACATCTATCTTCATTATTTCTTGATCCACTACAGCAATTAAGCTTGAAATATGATTTTGTTAGATATGTCTTTCATGTCCACAAAGTAAAGCAGCAAGTTCAACAAAACTAAACTCTTTTGGACATCAGACAAGAGGGCAATTTTATGGACTTATTTTAACCCAGTATCTCCCAAAGTCCTTCTCCGTATATTATTATATCCAGAGTTATGGTTCAACATGTGAGTTTGGTAGGATATACAACCATCTAGTCCATAACAACAAATAAAAGACTACTGACTTTATTTTGTTTTATGATCTGAATGAAAATGACAAAGAAAGTGCTTTAATTATGTAATACCATGAAAAAGACTGAGGAGTAAAATAGAACAAATACTTTATAGATCAGTTCAATTTATCATAATGGAATTTTCTCGTAATACAAAAGAATTTCAAAGTTTTGCTGTTTTTTTTTTAAATTAAATCTTCCCTCCTATAGCAGTGGGTTTCAGTACAGTACTATTTCACATCTGGAGTACAAGGCTTCAAGGTTGGTCAAGGTCATGTGTTTAGTTTACAGTTTTCCCTTTTGTATGATGGTTTGTCCAGAACATTTCTGGGACTACATCTGGTCAGACACTCCCATTTCAATGAGATGTAGTATGCACTAGTAAGAGAATCAGAGTCCAGGTGTGTCTAAGGCAGTAAGAAAAACTTGGAGGTTGCCAGCCATAGTAAAAGGAATTCAATTAGAACTTGAAAGATTCCTACCCGAGTGTAGTAGAGATAATTCTGATAAATTTTGTTATGGGCAGGGAGGTCTTGCACTGAGGTCATATAAATCCAATGAAAGTAAAGTAAACAATATTGCTGGTCCTGTTTTATTTTATAACCCTTGTAATTGTTTGTGAGATAAAATACAATCTAGAGGAATAGAACATCAGTTCATTGGGAACTAGTAATGCGTATCTTGCCATGGATTAAATGAACAATAATGAGTATAATGACTTATAAGAAAATTAAATCTAAGAGCACAGCCTCCAAGCAGATAGTCAGATATAGGTCTTATGTATATAACTCTGCTATCCAATGAATTAGATGTGCTGTACTCTTATACTTTTGCATGAATTCAAAAAGCTATGAATGCCCTTCTCCTTCTTATAACCCAGAGCAGCCTGCTCTAGCTTACTTAATTGGTATGCTATGATTGAACCTCTCTTGATTACACCCCTGGGGTGCAATAGGAGGCAGGTTTTACTTTAGTGCATTTCATCACAAAGGAGGTAAATTGCTTTATGGATAAAAATAGTCATACCTAGACTCACTATTGACATCAGTCACCCTTGGTGACTTCAGGGATCATGAGCAAGGCACAACTGTTTTAAAATAAAGCAAAGAGTAACATATATAATTGAAACTACGGGGATAATGAGAAGGAAACAGCAAGAGGCTGTATTTCCTTGAGGGTTAAACTATAGATTAAAAAAAAATAACAGGGTTCCAAAAGAAACACTATCAAAGAAGTGTAGTGATAGGGCAATTTTTAAAGTTCCAGTAACTAAACAATTGGTGTCACATAATACTGTATAAAGATAATTGAACTGACTGGAAGACAACCAAAACACAAGGTATTCAATGGACAACTATTTTCCATAGCTATCTCAGCTAAAAGCTGGAGCAACTGGACATTTCCCATTTTACAATAACAAAATGACACAGTTCCAACTATGTTCAAGAAAACTGTATTTAACATCAAAAATGCATTATCAGACATGAATGTCATCACAACTGTAGTTGAAAATATGTTTCAGATTCATGCACATTGCAGTTTACAGCACTTTTCTTGTATCATGTAAAAGTCAAACATGTAAGCAATTGAAATACCAAACATTCAAGGGAATGGACTTAAGAGCTTTTCTTTTGAGAGTTTTTCCACTGAGAAAATATGTTTTAAAATGTTTTTCAAACATTTTAAATGTTTCAAGTGTTTTCAAGAGACAAATTGTTGGTTTCCATGAGGACACAACTCACAAAAATGAGGTGTGGTGGATGGAAACAAAACAAGAAAGAGACAGAGTTATGTGACCTGGAGACAACAATCTCTAGGACTGAAGCTGCAATCATAGTTTTAGCTTGCTATTTATTGAAGTATTTTCTTTACAAAAAGCAGAAGTGGGAAATGGGAGGGGTACAGTACAGATAAGTGAGAACTTAATGTTTTAATTATCCAGGGGCCATTTTCAGCTATGTCTGGCCTTTATGATTACTGTTCTTTTGGACCTATGTTAGCAAAGCATCTTGCGCTGTCACAGCAGTATTCCACTGGGACTATGGCCCTGATTTTATTTGCTTTTACACTTTGCTTTAGCAAGACTTCCCCTGGAATCAACAGTCATGTGGTCTAGCAGAGTTCAAAGTCCCTGGAGCTACAAGAGGTAAGGTGAATTGAAGACACATCTTTTCCCACAACGGATATCAATTATGCATTTCTATGGGAGAAAATGGGATGTCATCATCATTGCAAACTTCATAAAACTATCTAATCAAACTAAGTGACTCATCTGTCGCCTTATCATTTTTGTGGTGAGGATAATAAAAAGCTACTTTAGCAATTTTAAATAAATACTATTATTAACTGTATTCACCATACAGTGAAATAAATAGCCAAAGTTACTCTTCCTCTCTATCTGAACTGCTATATTTTCTGATCAGTGTCCTATTCACCCTTATTTTCTTCCTCTCACCACTACCATCTAGCAACTACTCTTCTACTGTATGAAATTGACTTTTAGGTTCCACATACATTAAGATCATAGAGGATTTGTTTTTCGGTGTTTGGATTATATATCCAAAGTCATCGAAAATGTTATCTTGAGGACATATCTGTATGTTATATTTATCACAACATTATTCAATAACAAAGATCTGGGATAAATTTAAGTGTATGTGAATAGATGGAAGGGTATTGAAAACATGGTCTATATATACAATAGAACACCATGTAGCTTTAAAAGCTAAATGTGTCATATGTGAAAGCATAGATGGAACTGTAGAACAGTTATGGGAAATGGTTATGTGAAATGAAGAAGCATGCTTTTTATATTCTCCGAAGATCTTTTTTTTGTGTGTGTGAGATGGGTCTCACTATGTAGTTCAGACTGGCCTTGAACTTACTATACTGTCCAGGCTGATCTAAAACTCGCAGCGATCCTCTTGCCTCCCAAGTGCCAGGTTTAAAGGTGTGTGCCACCACACTCTGCCTCCAAAGATATTTAAACTGAGTTATCATGTACCTTAATTTACTGATCAATTACAAAAATAGTTTTTATTGATGACTTGTTTATTTATGACTAAACATTTTGTTTTTTAATTTCTTCTACATATTAAATATGCCCTTAAAGTTGTTCTAACCCTTACATTTACATCCAAAAAAGTTCATGATAATACTTTAAACTGTAGTTAAGATAAATTACTTCGATACATGTAAATGTATGAATGGTGACTATAAATTCAATAATTTTGGGAAAGATCTCATAGTCTCAGAAAATAGAGAATAAAAAACAATAAAGATGGGTAGGATAAGGAAAGGGAAAATAAAAGAAGGAGTAGAAAAGAGAAAGGTGAAGGGAAATCAATGACTTTGTTATTCGATGAGTTGAAATATAGCTAGAGAAAGTCAATGATTCTATGGGAATAATAAGAAAAAATACATGCTTTTAAATTGGATCATTCTAATTTGTGGAATCTTTGCTTTTTGGCCAATCAGAATTACCCATTCATTGTTTCATCTGAACTACCAGCATTTATGTAACAGCTTCCAGTTCCTATGTTAACAGCTTTCAGTCACTTGCTCACTTGTGCTGTTTAATTCACGTTGAAGAAGTTGACATAGCCAAAGGCTTATGTGCATTTTGCTTCAGTTGTTTTCTATTTTACAGTACAAAACAAGTCATTTCTTTTTCTTTATACTCTGAAATCAATATGAAATATGTGTTCAAAATATTAAGAAGAGCATGACTGTGTTTAGCAGGCTTAATTCAATGGATTAATAGGAAGCCATTTTGCTAATTAGTCTTCCCCTCTGAACTTTTCTCCACTTCCAGCAGTAAATTAAAATGTAATGAGATCCTCACAGTATTCTTCTGCCAATATAAAGGACCTGTCAGACAATGAAGCGTGTCCATTTTAACTATTATCACAAATCCCATATGTAGAATTATAATTTTATCTTTAATTATTTTACCCCCAGTTTCAGTAACCAAATTTCTTTTATGAATAATAATTACATGATTATGTTTTGCCCTTGTATCTTAGCCTTCATATAGGTCTTTTAAAAATATTTTTTCTTAAAAAGCATGTTTTTAGAAGGTATTTATTTCACTGAAGAGATATACTTCCAAGTCTACAGGATAAAGAAAAATAAGGCAGTGTAGTTTAAGATGTAAGATTGGGATTCTGGTCTACTTGTGTTGCCTGGGCTTTAAATTTCACACCACTCAGTAAGAAATACCTTACTGATAACAGCAATAACAAAATTTAACTAACAGTCAATGAACTAATTCAGATCCAAAATATAATTTGCTAGATTTGCACAGAATTGATAATTGGAGAAACTTTAAATTCATTGCCAAATAAGCATTACTCATCTGGCATATGTCAGTCACTGAACCAGACACTTTAGATTCAATGGCTACAATACAATACCAATAATAAAATGCCTAATGTATGAGGTAAAAAATAAATACAAGAATAAATTGTGCATAAAATTCTAGATTCTTAGTTCCTCTTAATAAATGAAATAGTTGACAAATAGCTCTAAATTTGTACACGGCTATGTGAAATTGAACTCAGTAGTAGTTTCCCATTTTGGAATATAAAGTAAGCATAGGAATTCCATTTGCTAGTATTCTTTTCAAGTCACACAATGTATATATGCATTTAAATTCATACTTCAACTATTTTAATTATTTCTTAGTTATGTGTAGACAATCTAGCTTTGGACTTCATTTACTTTCTTATTTTATTTTACTATGTTTCATTTTGGGGTACTCTTTGTATCCAGTGTAATAATACCATAAAAAGTATTTATGCTTCATTTTAAAGCACAATTTTCTGGATTCTAGTATTGGTTCAGACTACCATAAGCCAAATAAATTTGATCAAAGCTTTTCAATTGTGTGTCCTAGTTACTTCATCAACCAAATAAGACTTTTGAGTTTTAGTGGATTTGAAAGTGATTTATAGGATCCCCGTGATTCAATTGAGCATCTCTAAGATTAGTTCACATTGAGACTTTCTTATGCTAAATTTTGTTTAAAGAGTATTTATCACTAAATCAAAAGTTAGGATCTATTGCACTGTACATTTGCCATGAATTTTTCCAACCCTAGCATACATGATTTTAAATTAATCAAAACCCACTCAGTATTCCTAATTAAAATTTTACATTTAGATATCTTGCTTTCTCTACTTGCTTAAGAGATCCTTAAATTGCAGTAATATCTTACAGGCTGTTCTTTCAAAGACTCCAATTAAGTGCATAAACTAATTAAATAAACCAAAACAGTTTGTCCAAAGCACATATATCTGGTAAAAGTATATGGGAAGAGATAGAAAGTAAATAAAAGGAAGTAAATTGGGAGAAAGTAATGTGATGTCTTTATTTAAAAGACTGCAGGTAGAGGAGGACTTGAAGGGTCTTTATAACATCTATTGCTTAAACATAATAATCACATGAAATATGTCATTTCATTATTTTTACATATTTTACTGTTTTATAATCCATAAATATTAAAATATCTGCATGTATTATAAAATCAAAGAAAACTTTCCTCTTCATTTCCTTAAATGAATCTACATTTCCAAGTCAAAATGTCAAATAAAAACATAAAGCCAGAACAACTCAAACTAAAGATACTTTAATATGATCATGAAATGTTAAAATTCTAAATGACTTCAGCTAAACTACATCTTCTGTGTTTCTGTCCAAAAGCATTAAAGGTGTCATACAACAGTGATACATACTTATTCATGTTTATAAACATACAATTCATAATAGCTAAATGGCCATCAATAGATGAATTGAAAAATATAATGTGATAGATATAGATATATAGAGGAATACTATTCAGCTATTAAAATGATGAATACCAGTCATTTGGAGTAAATAATGTACCTTGCAACCATAATTCTAAGTGAAATAAATTAAAAACAAAAGGTTCTCAATCTTACGGTTTTTATTATATGAAAACCTAAACCACTGGAAACCCTTGCAGTGGGTTCCAATCTTCTGCCCAGGTTATGATATAGGGCAGGAAAGGAAAGAAATGGCAAGATACAAAACAGAAGAGTGTAAAACAGGGATCTAGGACCAGCAGTTGCTCTTTAGGAAAAAAAGGCCGCAGGATATCCAGACTCTTGGTATTTATTCATTACAACTGAGTCAAGGGCAATTGGGGTTTCCAGGAACAATAATGCTGGCTATAGTGGGCTAGGAAAATCAAAATATTCTTTCAAGGACAAGGACAAGAGTTTCCCCAGGTGCCTTACTGTCTTCAGCTGGTCTTGTCTTACCCTGTGAGTGGCACAGCAGCCATTAGCCCTAGAGCTTCCAGTTGTGACCAGAAAAGTTCAGGAAGTTTCCATGTTCCACTCTGGTTCAAAAGCCCAGGATAAGGACAAGTTTCAAGTTTCCCTAGATTTAATTTGTTATATGTGGCCCCCAAGATTAAATTTAAGTAACTTAAAGAACAAAATAAAAGAGAGTTAGTAGGAAACAGGGAAGTAGACTTTTGTTTTAACTGGGAATCAAACTCAGGACCTCACACTGGCCAGGCAGGCACTGTGCCACTGAACCACATACCTGGCCCTAGGTAGATTTTGCTGAGATAGGAAGAGAATCTGGGGAAGAAAGCCGAGGAAAATACATATATACCAATTCCCCAAGATGAATGTAAATATCACATTTTGGAAATATATAACACTAATTAAAATCCTCCAGGAAAATAATTATAGTCAATGGTAAATTTTGAGATAAAGTAAAACAATAATATTTAACTACTAATGAAGGAATTCTTTTACATTTTAAAAAAATTATGTCAGAATTAAATAATGTTAACATTTCAAGTTTTAAATTTATAGAAAATTCATGTGATAAAAATGTTATATGTGGTGTTACACATTTAAATCAATGTCGGGAGGAAAATTTTCTTCTTACTAAAACGCTTTTATAAAGGAAAAGGAATATAAAATATAAGCTAGTGTACAATTTCAGGTTAATTTTCTTCTTTAAAAATATTGATGCTGAAAGTGGTTGCATTAAACTGCAGAAAAACCTATCTTTGAAATTGTTACTTCTTAAACTACAAAGTCTGATAAGCAATTTGATGCTTAGAACTCTCAAAATACATTATTAAACACAATTTCCAAATGCACCTATTCTTTGAAATACAAATTTTAAGTATGCTTTTGAAACTGCCTAAATGAGAAATTGCCTAGTTTAGCAATAATAGTCATCAAAGAATCATATGCCATAGTTGTGTGCTAAATATCAGCATTTTAAGGAGCTATTTCTAAAACTTTTCATGAATATTTTATACCTTTCAGTAGCACTACACACATAAAAATACTGACATCACAAACACATAGAAAATTTTCATATAGAAAAGTAACCTTAAATGTTAATACCATGTCACTCAACATGCACACTGCAAAGACGAAATATGGAAAGGATGACTTATTGAGATCTCTGTCAAATTTTTCATTTTCTTTCATCGATTATATACATTTTGGCAAATTATAAGTATTCAACTCTTAGTTTTAGATGCATGAATAAGTATAAATGAGCTCTTAAGTATTAACAAAACAATGTATGGATATTTTATTTATAAAAATATGTTACAGTATTTCAACTGATTTTTATTAAGCTTTAATGATATGCTGTGTAAACATTTACAGGACAAGAGTTTATATTATACAAATTTTAAAAATGCAATAGTGAAAAGTATAACCAAAATTAATTACTAAGCAGATTTCACATACACAGACTCATGCACACACACCCTTGCATGCAGATATTTTCTTTGCTGACATAAAAAAATTCACATAAAATGTCCTGTAAATGTTTAAAGAACACAAATAAAACATTTATAAATGTGTTTATATAGTACCAAAACATAAGATAACTTCGAGAAAAATTATTCATGAGAAGACTAGAAAGAGATTAAATTCATTTTAATTCAGTAAATACATACCACATATAAAAAATTCCTAAGCACTAATAACTCAGCCTGAATACACTCCACAAAAAAAGCAGACAATGTACATTTTCTTAGGTATAAATGACCAGACACATTATTCTATCCTTGACATAGAATTAATACAAGGTACTAGTTTGAAATATTATAAAGCACACAACTTGTATAATTCATTAACTGGTCTTACAGTCTAAATAAAACATTCTTAATATGCACAATAAATGCCTTCCCTTTTGTCAAAGATAAAACTGATGGTAAAACATTAGATTTGCAAAAAAAAGGAAAAACTTCTTGAATCTTAAATCTTTATTCCAAGAACCATCATACACTGAAGAAGGAGAGAAAAGGAGACATACGACTGATGAAGGAAAACAATTTCAAATTAAAAATTGTTCTAGCCTAAAAAAATTTCCTAAGCTAAAAGCAAGAAAATACAACTGAAACAATTACATGTATTAGCAGCAATTGAATGGTTTATGTGCAAAAAAGGTAAGTGAGAGCAGTTTAACCTTTTAAATGAAGCACGTTTATATCAACAAATTAGATTTATGACAAGGGTTTGATGCAGGAGAAATAATACCATGAAATTAGATAATAGGAGGGCATGGCCTCTGTGCTCACTGTGGGTGTACTTCCTTAAGCATTGCATAAGAAGTTAATGTACAGTCATTGGGAAAAAGGATGATGTACAGTATTATTTTCTCACAGGAAATAATACAAAATTATTCCCAGCTAAATACCTCCTGACTGATGTGTTATGACTCCTAAATGAACTTTTAAACTGCAGGTCATCTCTCTAACAAAATAATCTAAGTCATTCATTCATTCATTCATTTACTGAAATCTATGTGAGTGGCACATGTTTGTGGTTTAGAAGTAAAATGAAACAGCCTTTCTGCCTCAGGGATCAAGCAATCAAACCAGGAAGACAGATAAAGGACTACCATCTACCAGGCTCTCAGACCAGAAACCTGGACTCATTCATTTCTTCTCTTTATGCTTACATTTATCATCAGACATCTACTCTGAGGGTTCCACCTCCCAAGACTAGATTGAATGTACCTATTTATTTTTTCTGCCTCTGATCCAAATCCATCAATATGGATTAAATCTTTTAATTATTACATCCTTTCTGTCAATCATATATTTATTTCACAAAATGTATTTCTTATTTTATTTACTCTTTATTTTAACTAATTTACTGTTTATAGTCATAACAGAACCCTCACCCTTGAATATCTGCTAATCATTTTATCCCCACATGTGCCTCTATCCCCTCTTTAACCTGTCCTCAGGTTAAAATGTCTACTTTATAATCATACTGAGCACTCGAAATTCTCAAATTTCATAACGATGTCTACTGTGACTAAATTTTACATATATTATTAGAACCTTACCTAGACATAAACTTAGAAACTACTTCTTCTATGTATCATCCTAGTACTCCGTGGTAGGATTATATTTCCGTCCCTGCCTCACACAATAGAGCATAGTTCCCTAATTGCAATGTTCAACATTATATGACATGTTCACTGGGAATTAGACATACTTTATATTGTTTAATATACCCCTCTCTAGGGCCTATAATACATTATTAATAGTAAACTTAATGATTACTACATGAAAGGAGGATCAGATAAATGAATAAATAAATGTGTGAAATTTTTGCAGTCTAAAAAGGTACTTTCCATTTTAATGGCATACACAAAGAAATGGGTAGGAAAAAAAGGTAGGACTATTACAACAAATAAATGGGCATGATTGCTTTGAGAGGAACATAGTACATTCTATCATTGCTTTGAAAAGTGCATAGCCTCTGAAATGGCATAGAATTTCTAGAGCAGAGTATTTTAATATAAAGAAGTATATGTTTTTCACACAAATATACTCTTTGTGCTAAAGAATTTTTGTAATAATGAGTAAAGGAGACAAATTAAATGCTATAGGGGCCAGAAATTTAGCTCTGTGGCTCAAGCACTTGCCTGATAAACACAAAGTCCTAAGTTTGGTCCTCTGTACCAAAGGGAAAAAATGATAAATCAAATTAAGTGCTACAGGATGGAACTTATAATAATTGTACTATATACCCATATCACATACTACTATACATATTCAACAAGGTGATGAAGTTTCATACGTTGTGATAAGAAATGTTAAACTAAGTGAGAAAACCAAGAAAGAGACTATACAAGGCATGATCACAAAATACAGTAAATATTTTTGCCATGTACCATTCAAAGGTAAATCAAAGATCTTCAAGTGGCATATCAATCATTAATAACAGTGTGTACATTTTTTAGCTTGTATACTATATTCAGTTGTTTGTCACCTATGGTTGAGAGAAGTTGTGTTTTAAATCATGCCATAAATTATTGATCCCAAGCAATGCTTTTCTTGGTGTTACATAATCATCTAAGACTCCAGGTTTTTTTTAAAAAATAATTTGATCACAGGAGAAAAAACTTAAGTCTGGGGTTATGATTCTAAGACTAAAGTTCAGAATTCTCAATGGAAATTACTGAATTCTCATGCAAAAAATGTGTGTCAATCAAGGTCCAACATCAAGGTCATAATGATTGTGATCTTTGACCTTAATGGAATTATGCAAGTTGCGTTTGTACTCAGGAACACTAGGGTGAAATATGGATATTGCAAGAGCTTATTATTACAGCATGTAACAGTGTACATAGAAAATGGCCTGAGAAGTGGACAACTGGTTTCATTATGATGATGATACTCCACGTCACACAGTACACAACATTGATATGGCACCTTCTATCAAGTAAAAACGTACAGTTTATCCTCAACCTCATTATTCTCAGGATCTGGCCCTGTGAAACTTCTTGCTCTTTCCCAAAATCAAAGTCACCATGTAAAGTAAATATTGTGAATCAAGTCAGGACATTGAGGCATCCATAACAGTGCAATTAAAGCAGCCATGAAAGAGTTCTTCCAGAATTGGTTCAGAAAGCAGCAAGAACAGTGAAATAAATATGCTCAAAGTGAAGGGAAGTGTTTTAGGGTGAATAATGGCAATATGCCCTTTATATATTAAGCTTTTAAAATTTAAACACTATCTTTGTATGACAGTTTCTATTTGGCACATTAATAATGCCTGTGTATTTTTACAAGCATAGTATACTTTGGGAACTAAATATTAAATATCTAGAATATTGATTGCTTCTTGGAAACCAAGTTGAAAACTGGAATATTAGTGAGATTTTATATAATTCATTTAGAATTTATGAATTCTTTAGCCCTAGTATGCATTAACTCCAAAAAAATGTTTAATAAATAAATAAATAAACAAAGAGAAGTTACAATAATGTCCTCTAAAAAGATGATGCCAACCCTTCTGTTAGAAAGATACCTAAGAGTTCAAACAAATGAGAATAAATATAAATCATCCAAAAACAAGCATTAGTATATATAAAGACATTATATAAAAATTCGTGACATCTAGGGCAAAACATTTTTACATAGTTATAATGAAATACATACAAGTTTATAGGTGCTGGGAGAGAGTGGGTAAGAAGAAATTTACGGTCAAGACACAAAAGAGGAGGTAGGGACTAGATTATGAAGGACCATTTGTGCCATGGTAAGGAGCTTATTTTTAATCACAAAAATTATAGGGATACATTAAAGCAATAGTTCCCAAGCCTACCTGCACATTAGAGTCACCCAAGGAGCTTTCTAGAGATGCTCACTCTCAACTTCCAATATTAAGCGAACCTGTTTTAATTGATTTTGAGTAAATCTGGCTTTTCTCATATAGACAAAGATCACTAACTGCAGTGTTAACTGATTTTAAGCAAACTGCACAGCCAGCTTTACACTGTACGACAAGCACTAACTGTGGCAAATTTTTGGATTGAATTGACTGAAAACTGAAGAACATAGCAGCACTAAGATATTATTACAATATAGAAAAGAAGATCCAAAGTCTTCAACTAAAACCAGGTAAAAAGTTTGGCATGGTTAAGGAAGGTGTTCACAGTTTTTGTGGAGATAAAACATGTAAGACATAATATATCATTGTAACTGTAAATAATGGATGAAAGTCTACTTCTGCAATTTTGCAGCTGTGTGACCACAGATAAGATACTCATTCTCTTTGGGTCTCAGTTTCATTATTTATGAAACTAAAATAATAGTAAAAGGTATACTATAGATTTATATTAGTATTATTCCAAATAAGGAAATAACTGATCATAGCATCAAAGATATTGCAGCACTCAAAATTGAAGAGCCAGAAGAAATTGTAACTGTCTTAAATGTACATGAGATAGAAAGGTGAAGCTTAGCTTCTAGAATTTCTATGTAAAATTTTCACTGAAATAAGAGATAGTTTGATAAAACTGTACAAGTCATAAGTGCAAAGTTCTATGAGTTTCCAAAAGATGATCACTCATTAACCAGCAGCAGATGAGAAATTAGAAAATAATTAGAATTTCATGCTCCCTTCAAGTAAAATCTCCTGTTTTTAATTTGACCCACCAAGAACTGAGAAATACCTTTCAACAAAAATATATTCTAAAAAATTGCATAGTTATAGATGACAGAAGATGCAGTTTTATATAAGTGAAATCAGGTGTCTGTGGCATACTACAGTGCAATATTCTGGACTGCATTAAGTAAGATACAGGGTAAAGCTACAGACATTGAGTTGGTAGATATTAGTACTTAATCAGTAATCAACATAAAATGGTCTCTTCTATTGTTTATTAAAGAGGCATAACTCAAATAATTCAGCATCATTTGTTCCATGTTATGTTCAAAAAGTAAGACAAAGAAAAGTGTTTTCATTATTGTTCTAGGTTCCAGTTTCCCTATTTAAAATTATTTTAAATAAATATTTAAAATATTATTTTATGCTGCCTTGTTAAAAGATGACACATTTTATTAGTGATTATATATATGGCAATATTTTGCTTTCCAAGTAAGTTTCAAATCCTGTACACATTTAAGGTAGTTTCAGAGGAATGAAAAGGACATACAAAGTATATGAGATTCACCAATTTTGAGAGGTTTTAATCGTTCACAAGAGACAAATGTTATACTAGGGCCTTTGGCAAAGAGTCTGTGAAGGAAAGATTCTTAAAATATGTCATGTGTTCTCACTTAAAGAGCATAGTTAAGAACAATAAAATTTTTAACTAATGCTTTTTTTTATAAATGTAATTGTGCACATAAGTGGTAGTTGAGGCTTTCATTCTTTGGGTCTCTACATAAAAAGCATCTCTTTAACATCAATGATTCTAACATAGGTTTTACTGTTCACTATTTTGTCCCCTCTTCCTTGACAGAACTTAATGTACTATAAAAGTATATAATTAGTTATTTATTAAATGTATTATTGATTTTTAATAATTGTATAAAACTAGGTGCATATACATTTCATTCACTATCATATCCTTGGTACCTAGAAAAGAGTCGAATTTTTGTAGCAATTCTCTATCTTTACACTACTGACATCTTATATGAGACACATGTGTATTATGATGGATTATCTGGTGCATTGTACCATTTTTGTAGCATCCCTGGTCTTTAGCTACTAGATAATAACCTTTCCTCTCAGGTGTGCCAACTATGGATATCTCCAGATTATTTTCAAATACTATGTTGAGAATAAAATTATTCCTCAGTTAGAATCACTGAATTACTCATTAAATGAATAAGTGTTTGAATGAATGAATATCTGATTTCTCAGGAAACAGAAATAGGAGGAGAAGAACAGATGATTCTAGGCAGACAGATCAGTAATACGTAGAGGCAGTAGAGGTTGAGAGCTTATTATATTCAAGAACTAAAAGAGAATTAACTTAACATGCCTAAAGCTACAAAGAAAAGATGAGTTGAAACTGGAAAGGAAGACATAGTCTAGATATTTAGGTCAAAGTAAAAGAATGAAAATTTACATTTGGTAGAATGAGGGGAGTTTTAATGAATAACTGACACGATTTAATTGACCTTTTTAAAAGGTTTCTGTAAATGTTGCAATTAAGATGGACAGAAGGGGACTAAAGCAGAGGGGTCCAGCTAGGACACTATTTTAGTATTCCAAGAAGGAGATGAGAGGTTCAGAGAAGCCATACTAATTTTTAGGTTAAATCAAATCAATCTGCAAACAAAATAGAATCCACATGAATATTATGATAATGAGTAATGTATTTGAATATATATGTATATATTAGAATAGGACAGAAGTTTGTTTACATAAATGTAAATGGAACTAAAGCACTGATTTTCTAGAAATTTTTAAAAAAATCACTTAAATCTCTAACTTGGTGAAGTTATTTAATGATAATGATGGCCTCTAAAATTCATAATGAAAACATTTTGGTGTAAATTCATGAACAAATTTACTACACATTATTGTCAGACCTTATAATTAAAGTTTCATATAACTTTAAAATCACTGCTATAATAACTGCATACATATATTTCACTTTTTGAAACATCTTGAGTAAATTTGTATTGGAAAAAACATTTCAAAATGCTACATGTTAAAGTTTCATTTAAACAAATATTGGTATTAATATAACTGCTTGGTCAATATAATGTTTCAAATAAAATTTTCTGTTTGATTTTATGAAAACTTTATCTAAATTTTGCATCATATTTTGACTAACAAGAATTTTACAATCAGATTTTCTCTTTTGTTCATAATTTTCCCCCTTAATTTCTATCTTCAGACCACAGAAAGTAATGTGTCTATAATTCCTGGACATATAATTCTATGAGGAAATAAGAAACTCAACCAATTACTTCAATTAATTACTACAGGAGGAGAATTGATCAAACTTTCCTATAACATTCATTCTTCAAAATTGTAATTCTAGAAAAGCTTTTTTTTTTAAATCTGTACTTTATAATTTGGTGAGAATTCGGAAAATAATATCTAAACAGGAAAGAATTTCAGAATTTTGTAACAAGACTACATAGGAAATGCTTAGTCTAGAAAAATATGGTCATGGAAGGGGGAGATCTTTGGAGACTCAATCTACAGTTCGGAAGTGATTTGTAGGCTGATTCTGGGATTAAGGGTGCTAGTGCTACACTTACCCTAGGGTGGGTACTCTTCATACAATATAAGTGACAGAAAGAAGCTTGTTTGTTCTCTCTTGCTCTTGCTTTCTCTACCTTCCTCCCTCTCTACTTTCCTCCCTCCCTCTCCCCTCTCTTACTGCTTTCACTGTCTTCCACCACCATAAACTGTTAACCCTCTGCTATGAGCTACACTACCTTGAAGCAATCCAACTATAGACTGAAACCTCTACAAACTGTGAGCTAAATAAACCTTTCCTCTTTTAGTTAAAGTATTAAGGTATTTTGTCTTAGCAACAAAATATAACTAAGACAAATGCATTGAGGAAGAATTCAATTATGTAAAAATGAATATAGTGATATTATAATGATATATGAATGCTATAATATTTTTGAATACTTATTAATGCACAACCCTCAGGGATCTAAAATTTATGACACTATGTTCATTACAATTTTTTTTGTCAATTTAACAAAAGAAATGTAAGCTTCATTAAGAACATTACGACTAAAGAAATGATGTAATCTGTATTTCTCTATGTTAGTATAAACTGAGGCATAAGCTCAGGTATCACTTGAGGAAAATCACATACATATAGTGTAATATTACGCTTCCCATCAGATTCCTTTTGTTGTGTCTTGGATCAAAGTCCTCTTTGCCTTATCAAATTTTCTAACTAATGTGCTATTAACTCTTGAAAAAGAGAAAAACATTTCTGTAGTTATGAATCACCTACGACCCTTTGAAACAGCAAACCTGAAAATAATATAGAATCAGTATTTTAATCAATAATGAAACTTTCTATTAATTTCCACTATATTATGTATTTAATTGTACTTATTGACTAATTCTACCATGAAACACTATTACAATTTATTATATTTTAATCTTCTTTTCTAACACACACTGGAGCTTAGCTGCACATTCTTTTTTCCCATGAAAAATGTGTACCAGCATATGGTTTGTTTTCCCTCTAATTTCTCCTTTTCTAAACAAAACATTACATCTACAATTTATAAATACTGAAATGACTTTTTAAAGTATCTTCTGCAAAAACACTCAGTTGAGAGTAACCAAATTTCATATTTAAAACATCAAACAAAAATGTTAAATTTCTGGCAGCAAAAATAGCCTTTTTGCATTTTATGAGAGATCCTGTGTCTTGGTGTTGGTAAATTTAAAATCACTTTTAAGTGAGACTGTAGATCTAAGCAGTCTGTCTCCAGCTAACCAGGAGCACTTCAATGCAGCAGCATTTTCATTGAATGTAATATTTGCTGTCAATCAACAAGATTATAATTACCAAATAATGATACCTTACGTACCATTTCTAAAAATACTTTAAAATTAAAATCTGTGAGTGTAAAAGCACAAATACCACAAAGAATCTTCCAGATTCATAATAAAGTCCCTGAGATAGCTGGTATTTTAAAAAAATTCTGTGTCATACCAACTATATGGACCTATGTTCGTACGATTCCATCAGCAAATTTAGGATGTGTTAGCTTGGTATGTCAACTGACTCTAAGAAATGCCAGGTGGTTGATATTTGCTACGTGAGAGAATGAAGGAGACAAGAACTAGTTGACTATAGACGTTTGTGCATCTCATTAGATTAAGATGTAATACATTTGAAGAATTATTTTAGGAATCTGATTAGTTCATTTCAGTTGACACTGGTTTGATCTAACTATTCTCTTTTTATACCAAATAGGGTCTTAACTATTTCTAAAAAGGATTGAGTAATCTTTCTAAAGAATTAACCTAAGTATAACTATCACAATATGATATATATGAATAATTATCTGTCATAGTACTATTTTACTCCTATAAGAGTTTCTTACAAAAAAACTGGGTAAGACACCTCTGGTCAAGTTCCAGGGAATTCAGTACTATTTAAACTCAATATCTATTACATAAACTACAAAATGAATAGTATGTAGTCATCCCAAGGATGAGTTTGTAATCTTTACAACATGCCCAAGGAAATAATGAGGAGTATTTCATCACACAACAGTATACATAATATGATATGTATATAATATATGGATATTGTATATCACACGTAATATACATATGTATCATATTATAGTTTCAACATACAATTATATATTATGAATCATATGATATACACATATACATATTATGATTCTAACATATGATGTATTACAATTTTAATATGAGCGAGTTAAGATTCTGTAGGATGATACATGCTTTCTACCAAGTCTTAGTATATTATCTTACAAAATTTCTTGCCATGTTTACGCTGAAGCATGTGTAAACCACATAATTTATGCAGAAGTGTGACCACACAATATTTATGCTATGTATGCAACAATACAATATGCATATTCAATAAGTAATTTGAATTCATTAAGTAAGTTGGTTTGGCCAAATGCATGAAGCTTAAATTACTAAATACTATAGCATAAATACGTTATGATTTCAAGATCATAAAACCAAGATGGGAAATTGGAATTTCAAGTAAAATATTCCAACACGGCCAAATGCATGAAGCTTAAATTACTAAATACTATAGCATAAATACGTTATGATTTCAAGATCATAAAACCAAGATGGGAAATTGGAATTTCAAGTAAAATATTCCAACACGTTTTGGTATTTTAACAAATGAAGTGGAACATTTTTCTGACCTCTGTGAACCATTTTGTTCACCTTTCCTTCTTCACTACAATAAACCCAGGCTTCCATTGCAGCTCGTTCTTCTTTTTAGAATTTTGCTTTATAACACTCAGTACTACACTTAAGGAATCTTGTGTTTTGGTCTCATTCTTTGCACTCAAACAGCAACACATAAACATGAATGTATCAAAATTAAACAGGAATTTAACAGAATGAAGAATCTGCCACACATTTATATGAGGCAAGCAACACAGTTAATCACAAGCTAAATAAAACCAAGATAAGTATCATTCCTGGTAAAGGAGTTTTCAAGGTGGCTGACAGTTAATACTCCAAATGACAGAAAACTTTATATTCTTGATGAAAAGTATAAAGGACAATGTTTTTGTGGGACAACTTCTTGCCTACTCAAGTACAGTATGTTTAACATATGTGTTCTTAAACATTTAGGGTTATTATTATAATGTGAAAATGAGACTTTAAATGTACTGATGCCAGGTAAACATGATGTACATTCCTATAACATTTTTTTCTAGAAAGATTCAAATTTGTTTTTACTCTTGTAGTTTTTTGAGACCCTGAACACCTACCAGTAAAACGAAATGAAACTGTCTTCTGTAGTGTAGCTTTATTCCCATATTTTAAGGTTCTCTGAATTATTGACATTAGCGGTGTCCCAAAAACCAGATGCTATCATATCCACACAGAATTAATATTGAGTCCTGTCTACATTCTTCACTTACAGATTGTAAAGAATGGACCATTTTGAGACACAAATGTCACATTTCAGAATATTTTGGTTACATTTTCCTTAAATTTTTTTCTATATATTTATTAGATATTACTTCCTAAAAACAGGATATAGTCCAAATTTTTGTAAAACTTCTCATAATGAAATTCTCTAGTCACAATGAATTTCCTAAATGGTCACTGCCTAACTGATGTAGGGCACTTAGTTGTGCAAACGATTCCATGCTAGGCTGTGATGACACTATAATGGAATCTTATTGATTATGATGAAACCCAGTGTGAGGGAGGGTGGAAAACATGAACAGGAGTGTTCTAATACTAATTCTTTTATAAAGATTATGCTTCCTAATTATCTTACTTATAAAATGTCCCTTTTTTGCTTTTACATAATAATATATCTAATATGTAGAACTTTATTAATGTATACTACACTGAATGGACAAACAAAAACATTAGATAAACCTTGTACTGCATAAAATTAGGGTACAGGTTAAAAGTAAATTTAAAAACTATGAATTGAATTTTATGGCTTATATTAAATAAGTAGTTGTTTGCATAGAAAGCTTGCCATTGGAACCATGAAAAACTTCCAACCCATTTTAATTGCTAAAATCCAAATTAAAATAAAATAGAAAAAGATGTATAACCATTAGAGTAACTAAAATGTAAAAGTTGGACCTTAGCAAATGTTGGAGAGAATTTGGTGGAAGAAAAATTTTTACTTAACCAGATAGAATTTAAAGCATATAACCAACATGGAGATTAATTTGAAATAAACTGGTAAAGACACAAATGTGTTATGCCAATTAGTGTCTAAGTAGAAAAAGGAAGCTATTTGATATTTAAAATAGGAAGGAGAAGAGAAGAAAGAAGGAAAAAGAAAGACGAGGTATGGTGAATTAATTCACTGGATGTATATAGTTCAGGAGTGTATTCATTGGAAGTCAGAAACTGAATTCAAGTAGTGTCTTGGTCTCTTTTCTGAAACTCTAGTGACACTCTAGTCTTCCATTTGTTAAAACAAACAAACAAAAAACAACAACATCAACAGAAAACCCTGCAAGATAGCTGACATGACTGTCTGGTACACTTAGCCTATAAAAGGAAAGTTCCACAGTGCCAACAAGAACAGTAATGGAGAGAAAGTGCATGAGATGAACCCTATGACACAGCAATATCAATAAAAAAGAAACAAAAGTGGAGACTGTATAGATATATCAATGTTTTATTCCTATCATGGAAGATGACAGTGAAAATAAATGATCGACAGCCAAATTCATGGACATGGATTACATTTTAGTAACATAATGCTGATAAAAAGTCACAGAAGAATAGATGCAAAATGACTTCAATTATATGAAATGCAAAATCATGCAGAACCAAACAATTTATTATTTAGGAACACATCTACATGTGGCAGCACTATGGAATAAAGTGAATTTCAGAACTCTGGCTTTCTCTGATGACAGTGGGTAATTGATGGAACTGAGGAGGAGTGAATAGGGAGCTTTGACTTATGGGTCTATTTAAAGAAGAAACACAGTTCATTTTTTATTATTGAAACCATGTGTCTTACATTCATTTATCTCCATGAAGTAAATATGTTTTTGAAAAACAAATACATGTTTAAATGATTAGCAAGCTAATATTACAACTATCAACCAAAAGAAAGATTTTTCTCCCAGAAATATTTCCTCTTTCAGCTTGCAGAGATTTTGCACTGAAAGATGGGAGTTTAGTAATCATTGCAGAACAGAGGGTTCTGTGGGGAGCGAGTAGGGTAATTTATTGTGAAAAAAGATTTTACCCTAGTTTAAAAGTTACCTCTGATAACATTTTCCTTGCAGTTTTTAGTTATATATATATATATATATATATATATTCCTTGTCATTCCCTTTGCAACTTTGAAAAATCAGTTTTCCTGCTGAAGGGGTCTACTGCTGTTACTACATGCCTACAAAATATTTTTTAAAAAGTCTTCTTAAAAATCATTCATTTATAAGTATTTATTGAGCATTTCCTATGTACACAGCATCAAACTGTGAATTTAAAGTAAACTGGTTTGATTTAAACATTGTTTACATCAAGGAAAATCAGCTATATAGGGTGTTCAGATACTAAAATTCTTGAAAAATCAAATGAGACAACTACAGGTAAGCCACACCATATGAGATAAGAAAGTTTCAGCAGCAGTGAACCACAGATACATTTTACCACTTTGGAATATGCTATAAAAGAAGTTGACGCCATTGGTTAATTGGGAATTCAGTTTGTGCTATGTACTAGACACATCTCATCCTATTGTCCTGCCTCTGACTTGATTGGTTCTGTGATGGACAGTTCCTGGGCACTGTAAATGTCTTCCAGGTCAAGCACCCACTGTATCTCATTGTTTCTGCCTCAAGACTTTCTCCAAAGTCATGGGAACTCACTCATCCTACACAAAGCAGGGGAGCTGATGTTTCCAGGCAATTTTCAATCAGTGATAGATAGGAACAAGTAAAAAATTCTTCACCATCCTTTCTGTCTGAAAGAATATTGTAAGTACTCTGCAGCGCTCTTTAAAGATCTCCACAGCCTTGAGCTCAGTATTTTTCTCACAGAATCCAGATCAGTAACAAAGACTATTTTTCTCTTTTCCTCATTCTCCCTGCTCTCTACATGTGCTTTCTAGGACCAGCTACCAAATGAGCTACTTGTCTCTAGTTCTTACTCCTCAGGCTTTGCTTTAAGAAACAACTAAAAAACAAATAAACAAAAACTATGACAAATCACAACTGAAAAGAGATTCATTTTTCTAAAAGTGATGTGTAGTCCTCCATCAAGCAAAATTATCAAATGAATAAAGACTATAAAATAAGAGAAATTTTGTAACCATTGAGAGAAATCAGACCCTTAATTCTTAGGTTAGAGATGCAGACTGATGTAACAACAAACTCTGGGATGACCAGGTAAAGATTTAGAGTGGAATGACTTTAAAACAAGCAATAAAGTCCTAAGAATAAAATAGCAGTCAACCCAGTACCATTCAGACCCTGGTAGCAAGAGTACTGAGGGACTCATAGAAAAAGATTCATGAAGGACCAGACCAGTGATTTTACACTCAGAGTACCCACTAACAGCTTGTTCTGGCTCAAGTTTATCACTTGATCTGTGAGGACAAACAAGAGAAAGATTTTGCAAGCTGGGGATAGAGGATTTGGATTTTTCTCTAGTGCACTGTGAAATCTTGAGATATCCATCTGTGGGATAATATATTGAGATATATTTGTGTCAGAAAGTGTACAAGAATGTTCATAACAGTACAGTTCCAAGTAACAAATAAAATAACAAGTCAAATGAATTTTCAAGCAGGCTAAATTCCTTCTGACAGGAAAATGGATAATTAAACTGCTTATTAGAATTGAAAATAAAGGAACTATTGCCATACAAAACCATCAAGATGAATTTTAGAGATGTGGTATGGCATTAAAAAATCTAAGTTCCAGATATCCTTTTCATAATACTTAAATATAAGAACAAAAACACTTTTATACCACACAATAAACTAAATATTTTCCCATAGCTATTTTCACAATAGCTTTATGGCATAATTACTATTGTAATCTCCCGTTTTATAGATGAGAGAGCTGAGATGCACAAAAGCTAAGTAAATTTCTGAAGATCAGATATCCATCTAGTTGTTAGTGCAGATAAAACTCAAGTCATGGCAGTAACACTCAAACCTCGCACTTTTAATTATCCCAACAAACCTGAACAAATTGTGTTGAAGTATATATGTGATAAAGCATTTTTAAAAATCATGGGATGGTAAGTTTAGTATGTTTATACTCTCAGAATGGGAGATATTGTGGATGGGACAAGAGAAGAACACATAGGTAAATTAATTTAACAATTGTGTAGTCCATGAGTTGGTTGGGCAGAGATTAAGATAAAACTAGTGAACATGTGTGGTAAGTAGTACAAGTCTATGATCAGGTCAGATGACATTTAAAAATGTTGTATTTTACTCATCTTGGATGCTTTTGCATTGATTGTGACATTTTAAAATATTTAACTGAGCCCAGAAATATAACCGATATAGAAATATAATCTATAATCACAGTTACTTAGGAGGCGGAGACTTGAAGATTGCAAGTTGGAGGCTGGCCTGGGTAAAATAGGAAGACTGTCTTAAAATTTAAACACATCTAGGGTTCTAGAGCAGGCATAGAGTGTTCCTAGATTCAGTTTGCAGCTCAGAAATAAAAAATATAAAATGAATTGTTCCGATTACTGAATTTTTAGGTAACCCCTTGTATTTTGTGGCTTGTACAAACCTATCTTGCTGAGAAGGGGAAAGAGAATACACAGGACTTGTCTTAAATATGGGTGTCTATATTTTCATAAATTGCATATTTGTTTTTGTGGCTTAATAAGGAAAGTGACCAAGCACCAGTGAAAGGTAAATCATCGCCTTTTGTGGCACTGCCACTGAATTAACAGCTCTCTAGTTAAGATGAAAAGGGAGACTAGAATGATGGATACTGAGCATCTACACTGAGTCAGTTAGAAATAGTTTCTCACTTAATCCTTCCAATAGCTGTATAAGGCAAGTGTTTGTATTCCATTACATGGGCGAGAAAACTGAGGTTGAAAGGCATTAATTACAGTAGTCTAAGGGCACATATTTCAAGTGCCATAATTCATAAGCTCTGAATTTGACTGTATAGTTTTCTTAACCTCTTTCTATGGCTATTTTGGAAAGTAGTAGTCATAGCTATCAGGGTCAAATTAATTAAAATATATAAAGTGGTTTCATAAACTTTGCAAATATATCATATTTTAAAATTCTTATTAATATCATTGACCATAATAAAATCGTTTATTTTCTAGTAGTCATATGAAAGATAAAGATACATTCTTCCTTTCTTAGGTTACCAAATGTAGTAAAATAAAATATCAAAAAGAGGAAAAAAAATACTCTTACACTTGGAAAATGTTCATTACAGTTAATCATCATTGTCCTGTCTCTGCAAGTTATAATATGTTCAGCTTTATATTATTTAACTACCTTTATTAACACAATTAAAATGTTGAAATACATTTGAGCAGATGTTTAGTCTCTGAGGAAATATAATTGGAAATATTATCTATTCTAAATTGTATCAGATGTGATTTTGTAAATAGGTTGATTAAAAAAGTAATGCAAACATCTTCATAATTTATTACTTGATTTCAAAGTCCAGGAGAAGATGAAAATATAAATCAAATTAAACTCTAACCAATTTAACCAACTGTATATCCCATTTGACCACATTAATTTTACTTTATCTCTAATGATAGATGACACCATACATGAATGAAAAATGTTTTAAATGCCAATATTTTGTCTCTCCGGTTAATATATTACATTATTTTATATTCTTTATTGAAAGCTGTTAATTTTTTGAAAATTTAACATTAGTGTTGATACATATTGAAGATATAAGTTGCTAAATGTTTAGAAAAAGGGCAATATTTCTATTTCTTTTGCAACAAATTGCATTACTATAATTTAGCAAGCATTATGATGAAAGGTAAGAGGAACTGAATTTTATTTGTGTGTTTACTCTGTCTGTATTTAGAAGTTTGTTTGTTTTTTTTTGGTACCAGGAATCGAACCCAGGGCCTCATGCTTGCCAGGCAGTTGCTGTGCCACTGAGCTACATTCTCAGCCCTATTTTCAACCACTTTCATTGTGCAGCCAATGGAAATTCACAAACACAAATGTTCTTTTTTTATTTTATTTTTTATTTTTTTGGTACTTGGGATCTAACTTGCGACCTCACGCTTACCAGGCAGGCTGTTATGCTGCTGAGGTAAATCTCCAGCCCCACAAATGTTTTTAAACATTTAAAAATATCAAACAACATTTCTGTTACTATAGTTTTTAAACTGGTAGTCAATTAGGATACTATGAATTTGAAATCTCCTATCTTTTCAAAAATGTATCTCTAACCCTATGTTTTCAGCTTCGGTGAAATAAATGCACGCAAACTGTATTTTCTACCTATATTCACCTTTTATAATATGAAAAATTTAGTAGCTGATTCTTGTTGTATAGATGCTATTTGTTGTGTTTTCTAGTTTACATTTAGATTTGCTAAACAGTTTATTTAGACTTCTGGCAAAACCAGCCCGGCTTTGTGGGAGTGCTGCAGGCACCTCCCTTGGTCATTTCTCACTCTGGAAGCCACTGAGTGTTTCCTGTCACTCCAGGATTCACTTTGCCTGCCAAGAAGGAAGAAGTTTATGATAGCTTTCTGAGTGACGCTGAAAAATGAAGCCGCTCTGCAGATATGATCAGCAGACCCCAAATAATAATTCAGTATGTTTTTTGACAGGAGAAAAAATGTTCACTTCCCTGTGAGACTTTGGTAGAGATCAGGGTTTTAGGAGGAAGGGATGAGTGCAGTTCAGATCCAAATTCTAGGCAATCACTAATTACATTATAACGAAGGTTCAGCCTGGTGTGCTGAACTGTAATTTTAAAAAGTACTTAGTTTTCTTACTTAGCAAGTAAAATAAATGTGATGTGAAACTCTTCTCTTCGATACACATGCATACACGCACGTAGACACAAGGATCTAAGGCTCTTACTTGTAGGCTTATATTAATAGTATGGCTATATATGAAAACCTTTTCTTACATTTAAGGATCCTTTAATGATAACACTGACTAATGAAATACAGGTCCTGTTTAATCAAAATTTGCTAAAACATTCTAAAAACTTTCAACACGTATTCTTAAAGAGAAAATAAATGCTTTACTCAGAGCATTAAGAAGGAATTACAATAATTTATTTGACAACACTTCTGGAAGTTTCGTATGGATATACCACAGCTTGCTTAATGATTTACCTGTTAATCACACACAATGCCTACACATTACTGCAATATCTTGGCCCTAAAGATATTCATATTTAGATTGAAAGGGCAGATACTTGTAAACATATTTACCAAGCAATATGATACCTTCCATAGTACAGGTTAGTATAAAGTACCATAGGTCTATCTAAAGAAAGAGATAGTCCTCCTTAGAGATTTAATGAAATTTATCAAATAGATTGTCAGATTTTGACTGGGTCCTAAAGGATGACCAGAAACCTGACAAGTTAAGAAAGTGGAAAGTAAAAGTAAAGGTCTCAAGAGCTTAGCTTCAAGTATAACAGGACAGTCATGGAGTGGAGAAAATGGAAAATTGCAGATAGGAAAATGATAAAAGAAAACAAAAAAAATCTTTGTAGACCAAGATAAAGAGTTTACCACAATGGGACAGCAAAAATATTTTACATGAATAATTATATAAGCAATGCTGTAGAATATTTGTATTGAAAAGATCACCATTAAGGAGTCATGATGGCTATGGTGACACATACCGATAAAGCCTAATATTGAGGGCTGAATCAGGAGAATCACTGCAAGTTCAATGCAGCTGGGACAACATAGGAAGTTCAGGGCCAGCCTAGATTATATATTGAGACCATATCTCAAAAACCAAACCAAAAAAAACCAATCAAACCAAACCAAACCAAAGTGTTAGAAATACATGGAGAATAGTCTTGGATGAAGAAAAGGATTGCTGGTATTAATGGGAAGGAGATCCCAGAAACATTGCCTTACATGCATTACATTTTAAAATACATGTGCCATATATTAAAAATGCATGCAATGCATTTTAAAAGTCAGGTTACAAGTCCAAACACATCCTCAGAGAATAGTCTTTTTCATTTTTTTTTTTTACTATTTTTACCACTTACCAACACAAAATAACTGCTAACAAGGATTAACTTTTCCTTGCACTAATACGATACATGTAGAAACATAGAGGTACACCTTAAAGTTATATTTTGCATTTTAATCTTATATTTTCTCAGTTTTCAGTTTACTAAAGTATATGTGCCAATCTTGGTGTTTTATTTCATTTTTAAAGACATTTATTAAAGGAAAATGGCAATAGGGAAAAATAGCCATTATTTTGTAGATCATCGGCATTCTGACCCCTATATTTTCTGGTTCCAAATTCTAAGCATCTATATCTCCATATATTCTTAATACTAAATACAGATAGTCACACTGTTAACAAGTAAATGAACATTGATATATGTTACATAGACTTTACTACTCAATTTTGTTGAACACCTCTTACACCATTATAATTTTTTATTTCTTCAGAGGGCTGTTCTGAGTTGATGCTTCAGAAACCTAAACAGAAGCATCAACTCATGGTTAGAAAGGGAAGTCAGCATTTTCTTTAAAGGCAAGCCAAGAGTTTTTCCTTATAAACAGTACTTCTGATCAATGATTATAAGATTAAACAGTTACATGTACAAAAATAAAAATTGGGACTTAATATTATTGATTTAATTCATTCTTAGGTCTCAATTAATTTAATTTGACACATCAAATTCTATTCTCAATCAAACACTAGGTCAATAAAATTCCCATTAAGATGAACATCATTATGTAGTGGTCAATACAGCCAGTTTGCTCATGGAATATATTATATCACCTATTATGATAAGTATTCAGTTAATTTTAAGTAAGAGATATAGATAGCATAAAGTGCAGGTATTATGTACAGTTTTGAAAGCATTCACTTTCCTGAAAGTTTTCAGTAAAATGAGATTTCAAAATAATTTCAGAAATTTCACTGAGTATAACCTCAAAATACTCTGGTTGCATTTGTCTCAAAGAAATAGTAGCATTTAAAAATGCAGTATGTGGATTTGTGAAATCCATTCACATTAAATAGTGAATAAGTGTAGAATTAATATTCCTATATAACATATTCATATATAACATTCCTATACAAATATTCTGCAAATATCTATAGTCTTATTCTCTGTTACACTTTCCCTCTGTCCATTCTCTCTTTATTATATCTTCTCTCTTTCCTTCTCTAATGATCCATGTCTTTGCCACATATTGAGAACTTGAACTAAATCCAGTCTAGTGGAAGTATATATTGGTGTTGATCTAAAGTAACAACTGAGTTTTTGACAAAGGAAACAGGACTTAAGTGAACTTTTTCATGTGTTGAAATCCACAATTATTTAGGGACTGTTTATTTTATGCCACATTATGGATTAGGCAGTGCAGATAAATCAGTAAGCAAAATATACATGAAAACTACTCTCCTAGATCTTTATATTAGACGATGGCAACTCAATGACAACACAATATAATCATATAATTAGACAAAGTTTATTGAAAATATTTATAAGATGTTAAAGTAGAGCATAGCTAAAATAGAGTCCAGGGAAGGAAGAACTACTCTAGCTTTTATAATAATGAATAGTATCTGTAAAGAAGTATAACTAAAGGATGGAAAGGATTCCTTTGCTTAATATAAAGACAAATGTTTGCCCACGGAGCAGCTTGTGTAAAGTTCCAGAAATGGGGAAGAGTCTCATTTTTTAGTGTTTTGGAAGATCTCTTCAGATCTGTTTTCATAGCCTAACAGGTGTTCTTCAATACAGTCAAGAATGTTAAATCCATCCTTTTCTTTGAAAGTGTATCTTATCTTTTGAAATGGTCATACCAATAGCAATAGTGGGAGTTCAAATAAATGAATACATTTTAACACGCTAGATATATTTTGTGTGATAAAATAGACTGCTTATCTCCTGTCAAATGGTTCAATTGCGATTTTAAAAGCACTTTTTTGACTTTCAAAGGAAATGAACAGAGTTCAGAGGAAAAGGAACAAAACATATGAAAATATGGCCACCTCCACTCATGAGTAGATAAATTAAAAATAAATTGAAAAGTTGATTTTTCACCAACCAGGTAGGCAAAGATTAAAAAAAAGTTCAGTAAAATACTTTTTAGCAGTCATTAAATTCTTGGCTTCTAGATAACTAAACCTTATTTTGAATCTAGCATACGTACTGCATAAAGCTATCACTAACCTAGTGTAATTGAAGTATAACTGCTATAAGCCCAATGGGCAGATATGCACATGTTTTAAAATAGCACTTAAATATTTCTTGGTAAGATATCATATAAAAATAATATACAAAAGCAACTAAAATTAAATACTTTAATTGTGAGGTTTTTTCAATCACTGTATGTGTATAAAACAATGTAAATCATAATATATTTTAACCTTCAAGAAATGGCTATGTCTACAGAAAAGAGCAATGGAGGAACGTATTAGGCTGATAAAATATCTTTGTAGTAAAAATAAAGCATAGAGGTTAGATATTTAGGATGATTTAGTCACTGACCAGCTGGTACAGATATTTAGGCCTGGGATTTCTCATTTTTTTTTATGTATATAGATCCTTCAGTCCCACTACTAGGTACATATTTATCAAATGTGAACAGAAACAGTACTTTCCAATTTTTTGCAGCACTATTCACAGTAGCCAGGAAATGGTAAACAACCTTACTGCTGAGAAAATATGAATGCAAAAGAAAATGTGGTATTTATACACAATAGGGTGCTATTTAGACTTTAAAAGGAAGAAAATCCTGTTATGTGAGATGAACTTAGAGGACATTATATTAAGTGAAATAAGCCAGAGAAGAAAAACATTGCTTTACTTCATTTATATATTGTTCAAAGTACTCAAACTCATAGAAGTAAAGAGTAGAAGAGTTGTTCCCAAAAATTAGCCCAGTGAGAGGGCCTGGCAAGATGAAAGAATACAAAATATAAGGTAAAAAGTTGAATAATTTCAAGAGATCTAGTGTATAAAAAGGTAACTATAGTTATCAATCCATTGTAGCTTTGTAAACAAGAAAGTAGATTTTAAGTGCTGTCATAATAAAAAAAACTTAATTGAGGTAGTACCTATTAATTAGCTTCATTAAGCCATTCTAAAATGTATACATTTTTCAAAACAACATATTGTATATCATAAATATATCTATATGTTTATATTTGTCTATTACAATATAATGGACATAATTATTCTCTCCAATTCACTGGGCTTTTATAATTTCTAAATATGATCCTTATGCAGAGATCTTGGTTTAGTGTCTGTTACTTACTAATTTCTCAACAAAAACCTAGCTATTAATTATTACAGAAGCCGGGCGTGGTGGCTCACGCCTGTAATCCCAGCATTTGGGAGGCTGAAGCAGGAGGATTGTTGTGAGTTCGAGACCAGCCTGGGCTATAAAGTGAGCTCAAGGCCAGTCCGAACTGCATAGTGACACCCTGTCTCAAAAAAAAATTATTACAGAAATAAATTTACTGGCTTACTTATGTCATAATACATATAACTAAATTATCTGGATGTCTATTTCTATTTGGGAGCCCTGGTGAAGTGAGAAAAATATCCATTTTATTAAGCCTTTCTAAAATTCTTCCTTTCTAAATCATTCCTGTCTGCTCTTAAACTAATCTGTTTTGACAAGAGTGCTTGTTTCATTTACTGAGCACGTCATGGGAGGTCAAGAAATATTTTTGCTATGTATATGAAAAAAGTTGTGAACAAATACTGTCTACTGATCGATAACAAATCTTTCCTATGCTAAACACTAATTATAGAGAAAAAGTCTGTTGGCCTAGTGAATACAATCTCTGGCTTTTAGGGATTTAGGTTCATTTCTCAACTAGGTTATGAATTCCCTGAAGCAGATTTAGGGTTTAGTCATCACATCCCTTCAATCCTTAGCTTCCATGCTAATCTTACTAAACAGTTGCTTTTATGTCCTTCTGAAACCTGTATCACCCTAATTAGAACACCAAACCTAATATTCAAGGCAGTATGTTGTAGAGATAAAATTGTTTGTTTTAGAACAAGAGATATATTTCCTTAACACCAAATAAAACACAATATTCCATGTATTAGGCAGTCTATTTTTAAAAGAGAAAATATGCCCTTTATATCTTAAAAATGTTTTTAGGCCATTACAAATATCTAAACTTTTGGGGCTTTCATAAAATACTCTAGAATATCTTAATAATATTCATAATAAATTTGCATGTTATTAGTTATATATAATACAATATTTTATGAAGTATTTTAAATGGTTGGCTGTTCTAACCAAATATTTCATGATACAATATTACCAATCTATTTGCTGTTTTGATATCATTTTTTTCTTTATTCTAAGGACCCCTTTTGTATTTTGAGCTACACAGTTTGTTAAAGTAGTTTGTGAAAATTTATATTATTCATTAAAATTATATCCCATCCCACACCACTTGCTAATAAGACAGCTGTGATGTTTATCTGCACCTTGTATTTTAAGTGTGTATTTGTCAATTAGGTAGCGTGGTTACTTATTGTTTTGTATATGTGAGTATACGTGTATGTGTGATTAGTAAAAATGTCATTAACAATGGTATCTAGCAAATAAAAGCATGAAATCATAACCAAAGAAATAATTTACAACTTAATCAATGCTTATCTTCAGTTTTCTACCAATTTGCCTAACTAATAACCTCATAAATATTGAAATTACAACCATATGTTTTCTAAATAGCATTATCTCTTTCAAAATAAAGCAATCAAATGTACTTTGTAAATTAAGAGTTGTTTCTATGTCATTTAAGAGACCATGAAAGAATTCACATGTAAGAGAAATGCCTCTAATTATTATATTAGTATTAGTAATGCAGAGTAGATAGAAGTTCTTACAAACTTTTGGTTGCAATATGGTAAGTGTAACGAAAATTGTGGCTACTAATTTTTTTTTATTCGCAGCTTTATTTTGTGCACTGACTCCTTGATTTTTTAAGTGAATTTCAAAACATATATTCATAACTTAAAAGAAGTTGCCTGGACTGGGCTCAATCTTGACATCTTCCTTTCTCTATCTCACAATGCTTGGGTTATGGTTTATAACCTACACCTAACTTTCCTTATGTATGAATTATAGCAATAATTTCAAAGAGTAGTCAACAAAATTCAGTGACTGAATTTATAGATGAAGAAAAGAATGAAAAGAAAGGAAAAGACTCCAGGGATTTCATGTTTAAGAGGCTAGAAGCAGTGACGCCTTTAATAGCAAGGGGAAACAGTCATGCGGACCTGGTTTATGTGGGAGTAATGAGTTCCATTTGGGATATTTAATTTTAAGACTTATGGGGGAATACTTAATTGGAGATGTTCTGTAGGTGTAATGATATTAAGAAGGGGGGAAATTCAATTACAGCTCCAACAAATTATATTCACCATGTCTCAACCATATTGATTGTCTGTTTGTATAGCTGGTATGTGTAGCTGATGCACAGCCTAATAGAGCTGAATAGTATTAAACTCCTCTCCAGGACTATATTCTTTCAGTTCATGAAGAATACAGAAGGTAACAAAGCAGAAATGCAACGTGTCAAGCTCTTTTATCTCACTATTCCTCTGTTTCTCCTACTAAAAATTGTTCATACTGTGTCATGATCAACCAATTTACAACATAATTGAGGGAATGAAAAAGAGCCAAACATTTGAAAGTGGTGAGAAACTCTGAAAGTTCTACAGAAATATGTGATCTTGTCTTGTTTTTATGCCTATTAGTCTACTTACAGAGTAGGAAATTCCACTAAGTACATGAGTTAAAAGAAACTTTCTTTATACAACTGAAACTTTGTAAAAATTATGTTCAGCTCATTAATATGCTTTTAAATGTCGTAATAATCCAATCACAATTTGCTTGTCCAGCTCCAGTTTTAGAACTTTCCCCTAAGTACTGAACACTTCAGAAACATGTATCTTTTCACTATTGTCCCAGAAAGCATGGACTTGTATTCCTCTAAGCTTTTGCATATACTGTCCTTCACTCCTTGAATGCAACTTCTGCTATTCCATGTCCTCAGTTATCCATCTAGTAAATTCTTACAAATTTCATTTCAAATTTTTCTGTTTGCCTTCTCTCCTACTACAAGCAGCATCATTCACTTTGTTTTGTATCTATGTGTGTGTGTGGGGTGTGTGGTACAGGAAACTAAACCCAGGGCCTTTACACTGAACCACACTCACTCCTTGAGACAGGGTCTCACTAGATCGTTAAGTTGCCTGGACTGGGCTCAATCTTGACATCTTCCTTTCTCTATCTCACAATGCTTGGGTTATGGTTTATAACCTACACCTAACTTTCCTTATGTATCCTGTTATATATGTAACATGCAATATTCTAGAATATATCTACTATATACTGCTCTACATATTAAACAGAAGCTTCTTCATTTTACTATCCTTTCACCTAATAAGATCCTAAAACTACAAATAATGTAAGTTTGTAAAATGAATGATAAAAGCCTCAGTTTTGGAGGGAAGTGTATTTGTTGCCTTTATTAGCAGTTAGCATTATTAATAACAAGATTTCATGTACAACTGACAGAATGAGTGAAAACAGAATACCAACAAGGAAATTATCCTAAATTTACTGCAGTCAAGATTGTGACCAATAAAGAAACTATACCCTCTGCTTGCTAGTGGGAAGTTGCATACTATTAATTATTGAATTATCTTAACTATTGTAATGTAGAGTTAATTGGTCTATATTGATATGCAGATATTATATACTTATTATATTTAAATAAGAAAATACAGAAACTAAATTTTTCTGACTTGCCAAATCTACTGATATAAAAAAGAGATCAAAAACTATAAATATAACTTTGCTATAGATTCAAGTAAAGATATATGTGGATTACTATGAGTGTATGTATATATGTATATAAAGGTAAACAAATATGCTCACATACTAACACACAAATTTAATTGTCCTCAATACTTAGAGAATACTTTTGTCATATTTTCAAATACTGATGAATACATAAATATTGAAAACAAGAATGAGATTACACAAAAGGCAACGTAACTAAATACAGCGTGTAACAACTGGCCAAATGAGAAGTTATATATTTGCCCATAAAGCTATATGGCAATTAGACGTATTAACTTATATTCCATCATAAAGTTGTATTTAATAGTAAGTTTTGAAATTCAAATACTTTTATTATCTAAATATAAAAGGGGAAACTCTCTGTTGATATGTATGACAGACAGGATTATACTTGCTCCTCTAAATTGAGATGTCCCAATTTAGGGGCAGCCAATTTTTACTAGAAGTAAAAGGAAAGTCAAGCGTTTCTAGACCTCCCAGATTTTCAAGAAAGTATTTATATTTTTTACACTTATCTAATAGACCCATTTCCTTATTGATCAAGTTAAATACAATATTTAAAGAAGGTCCCATAGCATAAGCAAGCATATTTTATAATTTATGTTCACAATTGCATGCCTACTTTACATTGGCTTATTATTACTAATGATTTTTTGAAATGTACATGTGCATAGGCTGTATTTGAAAACTGGCATAATAAATAAATAGAATGTATAGAAAAGTAATAAGGATATGTATCATAAACAATATCTTACATATTACTAATGGGATGGTGGATATCAGTTTCATAAGTTTTAAACTAGTAAACAATTCAGCAATACATTTCCTGCTTTGGGGATCAAAAACAATAGACTCTAGCATTATATTCTGTACCTGACCACCAAGGCATATGAAACACAAGTAGAAGGAGGGGGACAAGATTTAATATCTGAGTAAACATCAAAGGGGTTAGAAGGAGAGCTGCAGGTACATGTTGAAGGAAATGCACTCATAAATTAGTGTACCTAGGAGAGAAGAGAATGCATCCCTGGCAAAAATTTTGCACAATACTAAGTATGAATGACAAATGGAGAAGCCCAAGAAAGCTTGTATCAGATCTGCTTTTCAGAGGTATATCTTGCTCCGTGTTCTAGGATGAAGGCTGAGGCAAACCTGTGTTCCTAGAAGCATATTTTCCTTTTAAAGGCAAAAGTTCTCCAGAAAGAACTCTGCTGGTAGCTTCAGTGGGAGATTCAAACCTCTAATTTTCCATCAAGAGAATACTAAAGAGGCCAGGAAGAGAGCACAACCATGATCCCTTCTGACCGGCTTTCTGAGCACTTTAAAATCATCTCTAGGATATGGAAAAATATCTATTCTTAGATGAATATAATTCCTGGAAAGAACGATACACACGTTTTGTATATTCAACAAGAGATACCTATGTTGAAAAGTGAAAATGTGTTTCTGTGAAAGAAGGAATCACCAGTCATGGATTATTTTTTCATTTTGATAATGTATATTTTTAAATACAGATATATAAAAGCAAAAAGGCATAAAAGCACGGAAAAATTAAGAGATATATAAGAGATAATGCCCTTAAGGAAAGGAGCCATAAGTAAAGACTAGAGACATTAATAAAAACCTTATTGAATTTGTATTTTGGCTCAGAGCTCACCCACCAAGTGAGAAAATCGGCAAAGTCACAGAGATTTATAATCTTTACACCTGCCACTGGTTGGGGTAGGTGATTAGATATGAGAAAATAGTGTTTTATTTATTCTGGGCATATTAAAGTGAACCAGAGGATTTAAATAAGCTGCAGGAAATTCAGTGCAACAGTTAAAATAAATGACTAAAGAGTGAGATCTTAATCTGTGTAAAGCTGAAAGAACAAAATATGCACAGTTTAGCTCTGTGCTAATGAAAAGGAAGGGATAACACTAAAAATAACCGAATGGTACAGGCTTCAAGGCAGCCGAAGAGTTCTGGCACAAACGGATCTATTCGGGGGGTGGGGGGGATGAGACTTAATTACACAAAGGAAAAACTGTTGACTGTGAGAAAAAGTTTCCTGCGACTAAATGAGTGCTATTGAATGGGGAACCATCAGAGAGAGTCAGTGACGAGGATGTTATCTCATGGCTAGAAGATACTAAAATGAGATACTTGCTGGAAAACCCATTACAGGATACACAGCACCCTAGTCCCAAGGACATAGATGCACATCCACTTTGGGAGGAGTACTGCAATGCAAGCACACTACTGTGACACTGGTTATGAGTCAGGATTTGGATCATTGTCCCAAATGCATTAGCTGTAGTCTTACTCAATGAAATTTGTTCCTATATCACTTGGCTTTCTTTCTGAATACTCCAGGAGAATGTTGTCACAAACATTGACGCTACTAAAAACCTTCAATAAGTAACAAATCCACTTCACAGTAAAATTTTAATATAGACTGATCTCCATAGAGTCAAGATCATCAAAAAGATTATCAGCAAATCAATGAATATTGATAGATGTAACCAAACTTATGAGTTGACAGTTTTACAAACTAATGGGCAGCATTTCCAAGTCGTTCCTATGCATGATTACAATGGAACTATCTCAAGTAGTAAATAACGGGCATTGGAACTGCATTTAAGAAAATGTGCTATAATGTTTCTCAAATCTCATGCTTGCTTCTAATTTTCCCCAATTTTAAATTACTTGTTCTCTTCTTGTAATATGATATTTAATGCATAAAAAATATAGTTATAGGGAGAAGAGTCCATGGAACTGTAGTCAAAGTAACTCCATCTTGCAGTAGGCCACTGTTTAGCTGCTCAGGGGACTCCAAGCAGGTACTGCGGCTGTGCGCCAGACTACCTGAACAAGATTATACACAGTGTAGTTTGGTAGTACTTGCCAATGTCCTCAGAGCTCCTGATAAGGGTAAACGGGAATGGAATACATATGTATAATTTCCCAAGGACTCCTTATCTTTTGCTTCTGCTTTTTGCTATTTACTTTAGAGCCCTACATAACCAGTAATAGCTCTACTTCGTGATATACATCTGCAACTGTAGCATTCTGGTAGACTGAATCAGGAGGATCACCAGTTTCATCCCAGCTGGAGTGACTTAGAAACTCTCTATTTCATTTTTTTTAATGGCCCGGGGTATAGCTCAATGCAAAGGCCCTGAGTTTTATTGCAAGTACCACGAAACAAAACAAAAAACAGTAGCATAGAAATGGAGGATTGGCAACTTTGGTAGTAAAGTAGGAGACAAGCCACCTACTATTGTATAACAGACCCCTAATAAAATAATTTATTCACCAACTTTGGCCTTATGTCATTCTTTGGACTGCTGGTACTTTTTCAATTTGGAGGGAGACATTTCTTTTATGTCTTTACAGGAAATTTACATAACAGTAACATGGAAATTACAAACCATTACAGTGGAACAAACACATCCCTGAACCAAGAACTGAAATACTGACAATAACTTGCACCTGAACCTGGGAGATCTTACACTAGTCCTTCATTCTGCTGCATTCCTCTCCCTGCTAGGTGTAATTATCATATAGAGGAAAGTTCTGATTAAGTCTTTTTATCCTTGAGCTTTCTGGAATGTTGTCTAATAGGAAATCAGCATATTGCAACCCATGAAGCAGACAATTTTGTAAAGAATGCTTTTTTAAAATCTACTCATTCAACTAATTCATTTGTATTGTCTGCAGATTCACTAGTGTTACAATACAGTTGAGTATCTGTAATAGGCCTTGGAGCCTACAATATTTACTGCATAGCCCTTTCTAAAAATGGGTATCTTTAGGGATGAAATTGTTTTTAATCTATATTATTAGTTTATATTTACTCCCCATTCTTACATATACATATACTTCATTATTTACATTTAAAAGTATGATCATAATTGAACTATTTCTTATCATGAGCACTGCAGCTGTTAATATCCCATCCCCCTTGCTGATATTAAAGACTCAATATAAATCAATATACTTACTCAGCTTTTAAATTTTTTCTCAACATAGAAGCCATACACACTAATCAAAATAGTTTTCCAAAAATAATAGAAGGCACGGGAACAAAAAACAGTATTACCTTCTCCAATAAAATTTCAGTAGTACCTCAGTTCATGAATGTTTTTGTTTGCAAACAATTTGGTTCTCAGTAAGAAGTGCTTAGTAAAATTTTTTCTTTGTTTTCAAATTCTGCATGGGGTAACAAACATGACCACAGACAATTGCCCCACACAAACACAAATGTGTCTATCTTTTCAAAATCATAGAACAAATCAAGTTCATGAGGCACCACAGCATTTTCTTTTGCTATGAAATTCTCCATACATTACTAGCTATAAAGTGATCACTAGCTCAACTTCCTTACACTTCCTGTCTGTTATTAGTGATTCATAAATCTCATTTGGATGATTTTATTAGAAAGAATTACTTGTAACTCATCAACGGGCATGGAGATAGCAGGTAATAACAGGACAGTAAAATGAACAAGCAAGATTAAGAAACCAGATTAAAGTGCTGAAACATTTAAAAAGTTTTAACACATATATTTTACTTTTGGTATATTGTGAAGAATAACTTTTCAGAAATCAAAGGTGATTTCACACCTTTTCTTTAATCTCTTTTTCCACTCACTAAGAAGCAAATGAATTTCTTTAAAACTCAATTTTTCCTTCTTGGTTTCATTCAGTAAAAACTACTGCTACTCCAAAATCTTTCCTAATAAAGCTTCCCAAGCAAACTTTGCCCTGCTCCTAGGCATGGGCCTATGGACTTCTTCATTTTATCCCTTTTATTCGTTTTCCTCTTTTTTTTCCCCTGAAGCACTATCTTTCAAAAAGCCCAATTCTACCTTGAAAACTTCACAAGAGAAAAGAATATAATCCAAAATGTGGGCAGGGGAATGTCTTGGATACTTTTAGTCAGATACATTTTTTGTGCCAGCATAATCTTTATAACACTGGGATCTCAAAATGTTACCCAGAATACTTACCGTTTGTCTCAGTTTCTTGGGGGAGAAAGCTGTATACAAGGAATCATTACAGGGACTTGTGTCACACACACTTTTGCTTATAATTTGAGTTACCTACTTTCTCATAGTACAGCTCTGTAATAATGTCCCGAATGTGTCTGCTAGCCACTAGGTATTTAGGGGCTTTACAATGAAGATTTTCATTGTCAGAAAGATGAAATACTATAACAGAGAGAAATGGAAATTCTCAGAAGAGATAATATGCTAAGATACACAGTAACTTTATAGTAAGGTAGATAATATATATGAATTCTCCCACATCAATTTAATCAATGTCTTGAAAGGAGAAAAATAAGTTTAATAATTGGAGAGTATGTGAGTAGAATTTACAAAAGGGGTTATTCATCTAACCATAGAGATTTGGTTAGAGTTAAGGGAGCCAATAAGGGGTGACAAAACCCCAGTTCTAACTACAGTAAAAGGAAAAAGACAAAAAAATTTCCTTGAACCAGAAAGTCAAGACCAAGAGAAACACCAAAAAGAGCTAACAAATCTTTGGTTGTTCATAGAGGTTCAGAGAATAAAATCTGTGGAGATCCTATGGGAGTCAAATAAATTAACACTTTAATATCTGCCTACCCACCTACCTCAGGCTCTCTCTCAGCTGGGAACCAGTATGCAAGGAAACTCTGATGAAGTTCTTAAATGGCAGTGCCCAGGACAGAGAGCAGCCTGGAAAAGACTAGAAGGAACTTTGGAAAAACTGAAGGAAATAAGTTACACATTAAACACACCTCTTTCCCACCGTTTTGTGAATAAAGTAGGGGTTGATTCTTTAATTAAATCTATTTGTTTCCAAGGTTAGGAGGTAATTCATACTAACAATAAGTTGGTAAGATAATCATCTTTCAACCACTTCTGATGCTTTAAGAAGAGGTGTGGATGAATAGCTGCATAGATGAGGGGGTAGATGGATACATGGCATCAGTCAAATTGCTAAATTACAAACACATTTTTACAGCCTGTATTTTAATATTACGTCTCTCTTCCTCTTTGGATTGTGGCGGCTAAGAGCACACACTGAGATAACCAGTATTATTCTAATTTCTTGCACCAAAGAGCTGCATATCATCTCTTCATCAAAATTTTGAATTGAGGTATTTTAATAATTATTGAAAGAAGCTGGGAAAAGAGGTGGAGTTGCTTTTGGGGGGCCATAGAATTCCTTTTATTTTACTGTGGTTTTCAAGTTTGGATGTATGTTAGAATCACCTAGGGAAATTTTTAAATTGTGACACTGGGACCACAAACCACTTAAGTCAGAATAACTGGAAACAGGTCACAAACATCATTATTTGTAAAAATTCTCAAGTGCAGTCAAGTTGGAAAACTACTGATTTTGTACACTTTTTAAAATCTGACCATGTGAACCCCCTGATAATTCTGTTTCTCTTAGTAATTTACATTTTAAAGGAACTGAATGCTACTTTACCTGATGTTATTTTTTAATAAATATCATAGAATAATTAGATTTGTGGTCTGGGAAAATCGTATTTACAAAAGGAATAAGAATATAGCAGCTCATAAAATAACCTGTGGTAGTTCACATTATTTGTATACTTTAGTCTTTAATTTCTGTGTCCTTATCAGTATTCAAAGGAGCATAGAGCTTTTAGAAATGCATCAGTGAGGAACACTTCATACTCTGTCCCTGATAAATGAAAGTGTTCATTTCCTCTCACAAAATCAGTAACAAACAAGTTTCTTCTGCCAACTGGACTGTATCCATCTATTCATTTCCGATGGTTCACTGAGCCTTATTAGAGATGTAACAGGTTTGAGTTACTACCCATCTGAGTTACTGTAGAATTAGTCAATTACATGAAAGCTTAAAAAATCAGTAAGGATATTTACATTTGAAACTCTACTCAGATTCATCTAAAGTAGGTAGTCATCTTTATTTTTTGTCTTTTTTGTACCTATCATATTGGCGTATGATATTTAAAAATAGAGAATCTTCCCATATGTGGAATATAGCTTCTGAAAAGTCAGATCAAGTAATAAAAGATTTCCTAGGACATTTATTTTTACTACATAGAACAATACATTTTTAAAAATTGGAAATAATTAAGAAATTGACAATAGAAAAAGATATAACTTTGAAAAAATCTGACAACATGAAATACACTCCACGAAAAATCAAATGACTCTTATAAAGTTGAGAGCATGGTATTATCATATACAGACTATAAACAGGGGTGGAATTAAAAAGTGATTCTTACTTTTCCAGAATGTGCACAATAAACATATCTTACACTTATAATAATAAATCATACCTTAAATGTTAAATATCAGAGATGGGTAATATTGTAATTTCACTAATACTTTTCTCTCTTTGTTTTAGTGGTGTATTCACAAAATAATCTTTCGAGTATAATTTTACTGCTCATGTAGATGTGCTCAATTCTGTGTCACAAACTAAGTTTAGTTCTGAACATTGATTTTACTCCTGAAAGCCATGAGGGTTAAATTTATATCATTTCTGGAGATTTTAAAGCACATAGAAGAATAAAGGTTCTGAGAACACTGAAAAAACTTTATTCTTTCTTACTGTTCAAAATTTCACTTACAGTATTGACATGTCCATGGGCCTGCTTCATGACCACAGTACACATTGCATAACGCCCTGTACTCAGAAGGACCCTGCCCTTGGTTAGGTGCTCAGCTGTTAAAATACTGCGTTTTTTGTTTTATAATTTTATTTATGAACTTGTATTGGATATTTGAAAACAGTTGAGGCGACAGAGCACGCTCGTGAATGGAGGAGTTCAAGTGACATGTCTTTCAACCATCTCTTGTTACTGCATTCACCTTTGGGATTTGCAATACTCCAGGAGCACAGAATTGTTGTGCACCTATAATAAACTCCAAGCGGGTAATAGATAAGGATATAATGTCTTTGACTAAGTAGGCAGGGACATACACAACTGTGCTTTCCTTGAAAAGCAAAGCTGAATGTGAAAACAGAGCAAAGGTAGCAGTATCATCATAAGAAACATTAATGACCAAGGACATGCCACCAATATTATTTCGATGCAGCAGCCACTGACAATGTATATACAATATACTTCCACTGACAATGATAACATGGAAGGAAAGGGAAACATAGGGCCACTGTTTCTTCCTTTTTATTCCCTTCACATTCATCATCAAGCCAAGGTTACTTTGTTGATAAGGTGTACGCACAGGAAGACACAGAATAAAAACTGTTATATTAGTTTTGTGCATACTTTCCACAATTTTAATAAGATAAATGCATGCAAATGCATAAATGAAGAATGTCACATGACTGTGATTTCAGTGACTTTTTATAGGAATTAAATATTTTATTGCCCTTTAAAATGACACTGACCAATACAAAGTGGAACACTAAAATTCATGTTAACATTCACATTTTTTTGTACCAAGAATCCAATTTAGGACATCATGTTTCCCAGGCAGGTGTTGTGCTATATCCCTGGGCCCAATAATTACATGATTTTTTTTAAATTTTAGAACAATTTTAAATAGAAAATTACAGAAAACAATGACATATTGACAAAGAACCTGAGGAACAAATGGAAGAAAAACCTTTATAATATGTAAAATTTCTGGCTTTCTAAAGAATAACTGATAACATATAGATTCTATTTTAAAATTATAAATAATAGCCCATTGCTAGTTTATATGTCAAATTAAATTAGCTAAAATCTTAGCTATTATTTCACACTTGGACTTAAGAGACTACTTTTGCAAAGTAGTCCAAAAATTATGATAATTCCTTGAGCTACTGGAGACATGAAATGTGAGCCATGACTAAAAAGTCCAGGAAGTGAAAAATATTTATTTAATTTATTCTATAATCCATTCATGTTGATCTTCCTCCTTCAAATAAAATGTCTTTGCTATTATCTTCTTTATGTTTCTTGATCTAATTTATACATATTGCTCATAAAGGGACTCATATTTGGTGAAATTGCAGACACATATGATACCCAATATCATGTAAACTAAAGTCACAACACTAGAAACAAGTACTTAAATTTTCTCTTTTATTTGAAACTAAGTTCAGATGAATATTTGATGGTTATTAACTCATTCATGTATAAGTCACAGGGGCAAAATATGTTTATCAGGTTGTACATTTTTTTTTACTTTTGTGAGACATTTATCCTTCTGGTCAAATTTTCAGGTTTCACAAAATATTATGATATATAGATTTTTAGACTTTGAAAAAGCTTTTCATTGGCAATTCTGTTGACTATTTCACCAGAAATTAGAAAAACAAATCCTGTCTGTTTACTATAATTCTTCAAAGAAAAGTTTAATTTAGGAATATGTAGTTAATTTAAGAATAAAACGTTAAATTGTAATAGGTGTGAGAATTAAGATTTTGGATGAGAATATGTAATGTGAGTTTGAGTTGGATGAAAAATGCTTTTAAGAAGGATATTTTTTTTATCTGTACCAGGGATCAAACACACGACCACCTGCTTGCAAGGCAGGCATTTACACTGCTGAGCTAAATCCCCAGCCCCTAGAAGAATAATATTTTGATTAAGAGATAAACTTGTCCAGCTACTTATTTACATTACCTTTGGAATCCTTAAACTTTGGGCTTCCTTTTAATTCTTAACTGCTAAATGGTTAAACCTTATTGCTCTGCCTTACGTGCTGAAATTATTCTGTAAAAATTGTGACATATATTGCACTTGTGATGCTAAGAAAGCATTTGGCCCATATAATGGCATAAGAGTGGGATTAAGGTTCTCTCTCTCTCTCTCTCTCTCTCTCTCTCTCTCTCTCTCTCTCTCTCTCTTTCTCTCTCTCTGCCCTGTTTGTCTCTGTCTCTCTTTCTCTCATTAACTTATTAACTTTTTAATGCAAGTGACAAATCTCAGTGGAAAAACACTTACTCTGACCCCTGATTGTTGGGGATCTGAAATCTCACAATTCAGTATTCTTTATCCCGAGGTTGACTGCCCATTGCCAAAAGAAGAAGAAACTGAAAAGTAAAAAAAAAAAAAAAAAAAATCTGGTAGTTAGGTCATGATGTTCCCAAATAAAGAGAAATAGAACTAAGAAAATGAATGGTTTCCAGAGAAGGCCACTCAATGACCATACTTAGATTTAGACAAAGTGAAGGCCAAGGCTCAGTCAGAAAATAATCATACTTTTGTCCATTCAGTGAATGTTGACAGACATGAATCATCATTGTTTTGTAGTGAATAACATATCAAGCCCCTTCTGAATTTTCCTGCCTTTCAAGTAAAACAAAATACCATTTAGTATATTATTTCTGCTGCTTGGAAACATGCAATTCAGAACTTGCTCTAGGTTCCATAAACTCTCTTTGGAACATCTCAACACTGACCCAAATGCAACACTTACCCACACACACTATTCTTTCTTAATAAAATGCTCTTCTGATTCCCATGAAGCAAGCTAAGTGAAATTGTGTTGTATGCACACTCACATGCATAATTAAAAGTGTTTGCGAATTTTTAGCCAATAGACATGTACTTGCAGTAGACTTTTCTTTTTTAATAGGTATTAAGAGAGGTTCATTTTTGCCAGCTGATAACATTTCAAGAAATAAATGGAAAAATATATCATTTTGAAGTGTCCTTTCTTCTATCTATAACCTCTACAAAATAGAATTGATCAAGTACTGGCTTTTCTTATACACACACAAATACTTTGCTAATAACCAACTATATGTCTTTGATGCAGTCTTTCACACAATGTGACAGCATGAGCAAGGAATCCAAATTATGACTTTATGTGGTTAACAATTTAAATTCAGTTTCAAATTTATGTGTTTAAAAATCTTCCCAATATATCTTCCAGTTTGCACATCAGCTTCACAACTTGCAGAACTCTACAATCACATATTCTGCAGACTACCAGCAAACAGAATGAAAACAAAATCAGAAATCTACAAAACAAGAAAAATTTCCCCCCAAAGGAAATATGATTAGTTATTATTAAAATACAAGGATTCCCAGAGAACTTTCCCCTTCTTTGCCTATCAAATAGAATCCTCTTATCTTTGCCCAGAGGCGTGTTTGTGTGTGTGTATGTGTGTGATATTTGAGAAATAAAGACTAACTACTCAAGAGACACAGACATTTTGATATTTCTACTTGGATTTGAGAAATTAGAGTAAAATAGGGGAAAAATTGAATCCAGGAATACTCTCCTTTAAAGTAGCAGAGGTGACATGTCATTGAAACTGTAGAAAAGGAAATGCAAGGCTAATACCAAGGTTAACTCTATAGAAATATGTATTTTTAGTTCTATAATAATGTACATGCAGGTTGTATGTTTTCAAATTATATAATGGATCGTTTACCTAACAAAAGAGTTCTAATAATAGTTGAAGAACAACAAGAAGAAAAACAACTAAATATAAAAGTGGAATTTGCAAATGTGGGAGAAGAAAGTCAATAGGAAAAATAAAGAAATGAGGAAGTCCATTATAATCTCTATTTTACCAATTGAGAGTTTAGAGTTATAGTTGAAATTTATATAGAGAAAAGAAAGGTTATTGGTACTATGGTCCTCTGACTTTCCTGTATATCTGTATTATTACTCACATATTATAACTACTAAATGATATATTGAACTTCAAAGTAGATATGGATTTATTTAAAATGAAAAAATAATGGAAGTATATGATGGGTGTATATAAATGAATTATTTCTTCATTTCTCAAAAGATAAACACCATAGACATTAACCAAAATAAGAAAACCAAGAATTAAGATATATGAACATATTTTATAGCTTTGCAAAGATAAGGATTAGCAAAATAAAGTGACTCTAAATCCCTCTGCCTTTAAGAGTGAGACATGAAAGAGCAATATATGTTTAAATAAAACAATTTTTGAAATTAAGTGTTTTAATTATATTAAGTTAATAAATTGATTAAAAACTTAAAATATTGCTTGACAAAATTTTCCATTCTTCATATAATTTTGGAAAATTCCAAAAATAAAAATAGTTATGTATAAATCTCTCTCAGAAATAAATTTATATACAGACATATTCATAAGTGGTATAATTTCATTCCATTATATGTATGCTTACTGTGTATCACAGTCTATTTTAGATTTTCATTTATGTATTTAAAATGCCATTAATATCAATGAGTGACCTCAAAATTTACATTTTGTATTTCTCTTTAGAGGTTTGTCATCATTTTAGCAATTTGTTAATGTTAAATATTACTGTTGTTTCTCTTTATACTATAATAAAATTTAAATGATAACTAGGAACACAACTCAACTTACACATAGTCAGAAATTTCTGAAAATTCAGTTGCTTGGTTTTGTGTATACACACTATTTCTGATAAAGCATAAATGTTCTTCTCTATCACACTGATTTCTTTTTAAAAATTAATTAGTATACATTTGTGACAGATAATAAATATATTGATATTAGGGAATTGATAATATATGTATGCCACATCTTGGTACATTTTACTGAATCCATCTACTGAGACATGTATACTAAGTAAAAATTTTAACTATTTTTATCTTTGTTTCTTTGATTACACTTGAAAACGAAGCATTTCTTATATTCCCTTGGAATTTAAATATATTCTTTCCTCTATCTTTGTTTTGATTACAAGTACATTTATTTTTAATTCATTCTTAAAATTCAATTTATTTATTGGTTTTTGATACCTTTATGTATTTTTTCTTTTATATTTTGAGTTTTTCATCAGTTATTTGAAGAACTTTGCTATGACCATATTGTAGAATTATGACATTGTTCTTTAGACTTCTTAAGCTTGTTTATATTCAACTATTTTAGTAAGATGAAATAGGACCTGGTTTAGTATTTGAAGCAGAGTATTTATGTTTTTATGTAATTACTAAAAGCATTTCTTTCATAATCCATCTTTACCTATTGATTTGCAATGCTGATTAACTACACATTCTTGTACATATTCCATTTTGTTTCACTGGTTTAACTGTACCTAAGTTCATTAGTTTTATTACACATATTATAATCATATGGGCAAACATTTTGGTACTGTATAAGTAATTATTATCTATATAGGTGTCAGATGAACTTTAGAGCTATTTTGCCCCAGTCAAAATCTCCTTGCTATACCAATTTATTTTGATGGTTTTTATTATATTTTAAGTTAACTCAGTGTCATCTATATCCATAATACTAATCTCACCAAGAGGTACACGTGCATAAATTTATTCACAATACATTTAAATGTTTTGCAACATGTTTTTTATCACCAAACTCCATGCTAAATAAATTTTTAATAATTACACATTAAGCATTTTGTAGAGAATGAGAGCTTTTATTTTCAACAGGTTGTCTAAAGAGTTATCAACATGTAGGGAAGATTTCATTTATTTAAAATCTAAGTATGGGATATGAGGAGAAGCAAGAACTGAGATATACTATACAGAGGGACAAATTTCCTATGATGACAAGTCATTATGTATATCAAACTGTACCAACATAATTAATTTTAAACATCTAATTATTGGAGTATTTTTGTTTTTCTTATTGAGTTTTGTAAGCATTGCCCCAAATGGGTAATAATAACAACTTATAATAACTAATATTCTTGTTTTTCTAATACTTTTACCATTAGAGTTATTGGCTGATTTCACTGATTATAATTTACAGAATAACATCACAAAAAGAATAGTTTGGGTTACATGACAGATATTTTTCAGCTTTTAATAAAGATACTCTCCATACTTCAATAACAATTAATGAATTGACTGTTGCTTTAAGATAGAATTTAGCTGGGAGTAATGGTGCATGCCTATCATTCCAGCATTCAGGTGGCAGGGGCAGAAAGATCACTCCAAGTTCAAGGCCAGCCTGATCTACATAGTGAGATTCTTTCACACACAGGAAGGAAGGAAGGAAGGAAGGAAGGAAGGAAGGAAGGAAGGAAGGAAGAAAAGAGAAGAGAAGAGAAGAGAAGAGAAGAGAAGAGAAGAGAAGAGAAGAGACAAAACGAGAGACCTAGTCCTCAATTGTCAGGTTTATGAACTATTATCTATTCTTACACTACTAAAAATTTTAATTCATCTGCTTATACTTTTGAATTGATGACAGATTCCTTTCGTCACGTTTTTTCTTGACATGGAAAGCAATAAATATTTATTATGAAATTTGACAGCATGAAGGATGTAAACAGACTCATTAATTTTTTCTGAAATAATTCTGTTTGAACATATAATTTAGTCTCCTTTTGCATAAATTTACTATATTTTCTAGGGTTTTTTACATCTTTATTACTGAGATAGTCAATATTTTTCATTAAGTTATTTTATTTTGAATTTCATAAAAAAGCAATATGCACTTTAGAATATTAATTTAGAAATTTTAAAAATATTTTCATGGCTTGCATTTTTAAATAATTTATGATTCATAATTAGATACTTGAACACACTTTTTGTATAATTTTTGATGGTATTGTACTTTTTAAAATTTTTTTTTCTATAGTCAAATGTTTAGTTCATTTATTTTCCCTTTTAATCAAATATAAAACATTTCAGGTAATACATTTTCATTGATTACAGCTTTGTGTTTAACCCCCAAAATTTAATTTGTATCTCCTTATTCATATATTTTCATTTTAAGAAAATCATACATGTATTCTTTATGCAAAATTAATACATGTATACTGCAGAAAGACAGAAACATAATTATTAGTACAAGTAGTATTAACAACTTTTCCATTTAAAATGATCAATGCTAACTTCCTGTGTCTACGTATCCTTCAGTCTACTTATGCAAATCTACATATGCTGAATGTGATTGGTTATATTATTTGAGAATTATATCTTTTGTTACTAATTGATTCTTATTATTATTTGTTTTGAATGGCTTTCTGTTTTTATTGTGCGGTAAATAGTTTTTCTAGGGTATGTATTTTGCTACAAAAATGGTATATCAATGTTTTCAATGAAGTTAAGTGATTTGTTATTGAAACCATAAGCTAATGAATGACCTGGTTCATTGACCACTTTTTTTTAACCTTATTCTTATGTGTGAATTTAATTTGAATTTACTGACTTTCCTATAAGAGCTAGTATGTTGTTTACAAGTTCACTGGTTTGCAACCTTTCCTGCACATCATGGTCACCTGGGGAACTTTTAAAAATTCCAATGACCAAGTTGACTCCCAAACCAACTAAATCAGAGACTACCCAGAAAGGAGTCAGACAACAGTAAACTAGAGTAAGCAAAAGAGAAAATTCTTAAGATTAAAATTTCAAGTTCATATACTCTGCAAATGCAGCTGCTTTAACAAACTAGTAAACTTGATAATTCACGTATCTTTGAAGAACACAAGTTTAATTTTATCGGGTGCTACACCTCTCAATATGTTGTTTAGAATATAAACCATGCAGGAAAATTATACTCACCAATATTCATTGGGGAGGATAATTTGCAAATAAAAAAAAACCTCTACTTGCTGTTTGAAAAATTCATCCAAATTTCTTTACACAAGGATTAGAAACCATATACATGGGTGATTATGAATTTAGCTTCCAGCCTGAATCAAGAATTAAAAATGCCTCAAAGTGAAGTTGTATTCATTCATTTTTCTCCTTTTCTTCTTAAAAATAGACATCTCTATTTTAAAATTGTCCTAAAGACATCATTAGAAGCCAGTTTCCTTCTTGAAGACAGCAATTGAAATTACATTTACTCTTTCATAGAATCATAAATTAAAAACAATGAAAATAATTTCTTCATGGATTGCCAAGAAAAGTTCTAATTCTGCATTAAAACAAAGATGGTCAAACTCAGCACTACATAGCCACCTAATTGAAACAAAAAACTCTAGCAATAATTCAATCATGAATATGTATATCAAAGCATAAAAGTAACTGTTAATTAACTTTCAAAAAGAAGAGCTATACATCATTCATGTTACTATAACATTTCCAAATACCCTGGGAAATTGAAAAGTTAATATATAATGTAAACTCTTGATATATTATAATTTGATCAATGAAATTATTTGTGCCAGACCTATAATGAGAAATCTCAGCTAAGCGCAGAAGTAATGGAATATATAAAGTTATTGGGAAAGAAGGGGAAAACTCAGCTTCCTTGGAAGGTGTTTTAGAGCAAAGGCAGATTTTAAAACTGGTACAGGCCAATGAAAATGGAGAATGCAATTTGTCTCTACACATTTATCGCTTATGAAAGGGAATACTCAGTAGATGTACAGTCACATATTACTTAACTATTCCACAAATAGCAATTTTAGAAAATGCTTGAGTTGTCACTTCATCTAAATCAAGAAACTCCACCCAAAAATAACAAAGACAGAAAGAGAAACATTGATAATTAAAATTCTTCTAGAAATTTGGTAAAGCCCAGTGGGAAAAGATCTCTAAACTCTAATTTAGTAGAGAGGTGTAGAGTTTGTTCCTTTTCACATAAATTGAGTTACTTGGACACTGTTACATAAGGGCTATAGAAAATTCTCCCTTTTCTCTAGATGTCACATAGTACAGTCAGGTTCTTGTAAAATCCCAGTGAAGAGAGGAGATGGTTCAAAACACAGTAAGTTATACTTGTGTCTGTCCTGGTAAATGGAATTCTATCAGCATATTCAAATGTATTGATAAAAACACAGAGAATTAACTTTTATTTTTTACTTGTGTGTTATGGAAGAGATTTGTCCCGGATCATCCAATTAACTGAGCATAAAATCTAAAAAACAGCAGGTTGTTTCTAAATTTTTTCTTATGTTTATACTTGGTTTATTATATCTATGTTATTTCTATTAAATATATCAGGAGTGGACTTTTAATTTGTTAAAGAGAGTGTTTGCCAATTCTATATGCCTTGATTCTGAAGTAGGTTGGATATTTTCTTTTATTCCAGAAAAGGAGTGAAACGAATATATTAAAGTAATTTGAATACAGTTAAACTATAATATATAGCTAGTATGGGATAAAAATATTGGGTCCATGTTTTCCTTGACATTTCCATAAATGTATTTAAATATGTTAAGCAGAATGATAGGCAGCATTTTCAAAGGCCATTTAAGTTTACAACATATATCAAAACAATCTTGTTACTTGGCTATAATTATTTAAGAGGTGACAAAATTAAACTTTAAGGAGAGTCTCAAGACATTATCATTATGTCTTAACTGAACAAAATTGTTCCCTTAGTTTTTTAACAAATTATACCCAGACCCTCTTCCATTAAACAATTCCTTCCTATGTATTTTTTAAAACTACTATTTCAAAGATGTACTTAGTTCAAAAAGTTCAAATCTTTCTACAATGTTTTAATACATAAACTGAGAAAAAGTAAATTAAACTAAAAATATACCTGTACAGTTAAACCTAGGCATAAATTGTATATAAAGTAAAACAATAGTTTAAAATTATAATTTCCCACCATAGTTTCAATTAAATCCTTACATGTGTACAACCCATATATGTATATACACACACATATGACAGATAAGTCAGCAGACAGACAGGTGGATAGACAGATACAAAGATATCTGTGATTACTACTGAAAAAAAATTAACACTCATGAGCTTTCTTCAAAGGAAAGAGAATTACTAGGAAACCTAAAATACACAGGAATGCTTTGTTTATTTCTAAAATAGGGACAAACTTTCATCCTCTTCTATGCCACTGGTGCTCCCGTATCTCAGTTTCCTTAATATTCAAAGTGTTTCCTATTGCAGTCTATAATTTAATATTTAATTTCATACAATAAGTGTTTCCTATTCCAGTCTATAATTTAATATTTAATTTCATACAATAAGTATAATGGTATAAAGAGCCATTTTCTGAAAACACGGAAAACTACAATGTATTCTTGGTGTATGTTTTGCTTTTTCTTTCTTAGTTTTTCCTTTGTGGAACTGAGAATTAAAACCAAGCATGCTCTACCACTGAACTACATTAACAGGATTTATGGGGTTTTTTTACATTATAATTATTATTTTATATTTTAGAAAGGATATTGCTAAGTTGCCCAGGAGAGACTTGAGCTTGTGAACTTCCTGCACCATCATCCTCTTAATAACTGAATTTATAGTTGTTCACCCCCATACCAGTCTTCACAATGTATTCTTAATAGTCTCTGATGAATTTGTATTAATATTCCAAAATTACTCAGCATTACTCTCCCAAAAAACTCAGCATTACAGCAAATTTAACAACATTAAATAATTTCACTCTTTTTGAATATGCTCCTAAAAGTAAAGCTCAGCAATGTCACAGAGGATAGGTGGGAATTCATCAAAAATGGAACAATTCTACACAGAATAAAGAGTCAGAGTAGAGGTACAGAGGCATAAAGCAAAATTGTTAGTAGGAAGAATTACTGATAGGCTGAAATTGCTAAACCTGGGAAGATGTGCAGTCAGAATGAAGCCATCACTTTACAGATGAGTGATGAAGTAATTTACTAAAAATGTTATGGAATAAGTAACGAAGCTAGAATTCAAACGAATTCATGTGTTTATCCAAGGCATCTATAAAAAGACCACTCTGTTGGCACTGGGCACAAGGAGTAAGACACTAGAACCTGCAGTTATAGGGATATATGCTATGTGATGATGTATTTCTTTGATAGCACAATTTGAAGCTAAAATAGCAGTCAGATCAAGTATTATCAATCTCCATTTCAGGTGACAACACTGACTTACAGTGCTTAAATGATTTGACTTTAGATTTCTGAATCCACACTCAGTACATTTTCTATTTAGTAGAAATATTTGCCCCAATTTTGTAAGATCAGACATTCTTGAAAATAAATAAAACTTTCTCAGTATTGTGAATTCAGAAAGATAAGAGCCAACTATGCAAGATTCATAAACATAAAAGCATCTTGCAATTCCAGTACATATTCATTTGTGAACATTTCATTTGTTCATTCTTTCAATAATCATTTATACAGACCTTTATGAGCCATGCAATACAAACTATGTCCTGGGAATAGAAGAGGAGGTAAGGAAACAATTGAGTTTGATTTTGTCCACTGAATCCTGTCCAATTTGCTGATGGTACTTGGTTGGTTGAACTTCTTCAAGTTACCTTACAGTATTATCAAGTTCCCATCCCCATGCATTTTCCACTTTATGGAAACATCACACACACACACACACACACACACACACACACACATCTCATAAAATGAGAAAATTATTAGTCCAGTGAGGCTCATTCCTTCTGCAATAAATAATTCCTATATTGTAAACAATATTCAGTGGACAGACCACGAGACAAAATTACTGTGAGCTTTTCAACCTCTCAGCCTCTGATTATGGCCCACATTTTTTCTGATGCAATACATCCTTGAAAAATCAGCAGTCTTATTTCAGGCCACAGTAACCTTGGTCCAGGAGGCCCTAAAATCTGAGAAGGGCATTAATTTGTATTTGACATAGTTATTAAGTTTTCTGACCCTAACAGGCTGCCTCTAAGGACAAGAATTTTCCAAATATATGATCTTAAGTGAAAAATATCAATACCTGAAGAAAACAAGTGTGCTTGAATGTCACTCTACCTTTTGATTCAGTTGTTATTGCCTGGGTGATTTCTAGCAGGCTAAGCAGGCCATTGAACATAAAACCCCTGGAAATCTGACATCTTCTATTACCCTAAACTGATTGAAAATCAGCTTGTCTTCTGTTGAGATGAATTACTTGACAGTCAGTAGAAAAATTCTCCCCATGAGTTTTTCCTTGCTGAAACCTTTTCCATCCTCAATCCTCAGAAATACACTTTGGTGTATTTCACTATAACCCAAGGCATTGTTCATATAATCCAAGAAAACCTGAGAGACACTTGATGACTCATTTGCAATGATCTAAGTTACCTGAAATATTTTATTCATTTTATTTTTATATTTCTTTGAAATAAATGCACTTAGTATCCTAAGGGTAACTCTGATATTAAAAAGAGTCACAGCTATTACATATATACCAGAGCCTATATCCCAAAATAGAATTATTTATGAGAAACCTTAACACAAATAAAAATTCTAAACCTGAAGGGCCTGTTGCACTTTTATATTTGACATCTCCTCTTTTCAAATATTCATGTAGAATAGCCTTAAGTAGAAACTTCCAGATATGCTAGGACAAAATATTTTCCAAAGCCACTTTACTGTGGAGGGGGTGTTTTCTCAATCTGGATTCTCAGTCATTCCTCTAAATGAAAATAATGTAATTCTCCAGTCACACGTGAATACCAGCATTTCTTCTGCTTCTTTAGTGTACTGCTGAGCAATCTCAGGTCATCACATGTTTCCAGCATCATAGAAAAGTTCAGATCAATTTTATTACACATTCAGTGTGAAAGCATTGGTCTCATTGCAGCCTGGGGTATATTTCACGGCCCATAACACATATTCCCACTCCTGCATGTTCCATATATTGGAAATCTATTTGCCACCCAGTTTCCAAAACTGCAAAGATTTTGCATATAAATAAAGTTTTATAAGTGAATTCATCTACTTTTCAGGTTGCATACTCTAACTCACAAGTAAGGTCTTAGTACTTTAATCTTGATTGCTAACTTTTCTAATAAGTTTTACAGTTCTTAATACTACATTAGTAGAGATACCAATTAAACTTTAAATACAAGATGTGAAAAACTGTTTATTACCAAAAGTAATATCTATATATGAAAGATGAAATTGTTTTCTGCTGCTAACAAAGGGTACAAATGAACTAAAAATTAATGTAAAATGACCATTTTCATAGACCTAGGAGCTGTGTACAGGTAAGTCTGTCCAGTTGTGCATTTTTAATTCTTTCAGGAAATAATTATCAAGTAAGTATCATCTGCCTATATTAATGCTCATGTATTTTTGCCTATCTCTATAATAAATTAGGTCAGGTCATGTCTTTAAAAAATTAACATATATTTTTATTATATGTTAGATATAAGATTCTCACTCATCTTCATTGTATAAAACTGTAAGTTAGAGTCATTAAATAGAAGATATTGAATACTTTAGAAAATGAAAGATTTCATTTCTCATCAACATTCATAGAAAGTTTAAGAAGATAAAAAATAAAAATAGAATCAAATCAATATAAAAATATTCACATATGTCATTAAACCAATGATGTAGGACATAATTTAATATATTACTTTGATCAAACCATCCACATTATCAAAACAGATGTAATTTTCAAAGACATTATGCCTTTGATAGCCAAAGCACACATGGAACTAGAAAGAAGCTATAACCTATATTTATTTCCAAGAAGTTATAATGAATATATATTAGCTATACTCCTATGCTAATCTTTTTTCTAGATTAACAGGTGCAGTACGAGTTGACTGTAGAATTTCTCATTGATGTGCTACTTAGGCTGTCTCATCTGCTTCCCATTGTCTGTTACATGCAAATACATACTAAAATGGGTACTCAAATGTCACTGGTTTTCCCCTTTTTAAATTTTTTTTCTTTTATGGCTAAATCGATTGTACCACCATGCTAGGAAGGAGGCAGGTCTATTTTACCACTAGGTAAATATATGTTTTAAATATTTGTAAAATATGTCTGTATTTCAAGATCTTTGTGGACTTGTAATTAGAACTAGTTCTATACAAAATATTCCTTATACCATAATACACTCAACCAACATAAACACCAAAATATTGCTTCAATGATTCATGAGAAATATGCAAGAAACAAGGACCTCAGAGTTAAATAAAAGTTCTTTCTTCAACTGGAACATGACACTGAAGGTCAATGTGATATATCCAGAGTGGACTATTCAGCTAAATGAATGCTGGTGGTGGTGGTGGTGAACAGATGTCTCTCCTCTTCCTACAGACAGTCCCTGGCACACTTGTAGAGACCAATAATGTAAGGCCTTAATGAAAATACTGCAAAATTCTCTTATTCAATCCCTAGTTTGTGCCTCAAAGTTTTCTACAGCATCCTCAAAGTAATTGCTCAGGCAATTAAACAACCATTGTCACATTCCTATCATCTTGGTTTGAAATCCTACATCACTACTGTTTTGCTGTCATCATCCTCATTTTGCTTTTGCTATTTTTTAATTGTTCATTTGCTTCTTGATTTTTCTTTTTTTCCTCTGTTTAAAATAATAAAAAAATGTTTTCTACTGCATTCCTGAAACAGATGTCAAGATCTTTGTTCACATCCTAGTGAAACAGAATTTACAAATTACAGATTAGGCTTTTTTTTTCTGTTTTGGGCAATATCTATCACCAAGTTAGCTATATTTTAAGTGTTTACCTAGCTCCTTTTCTATTTCAGCCTTGCTAAGAATATATTTCATCCTTTTTCTACTGAGCAGCTCTCTGAATATTTGAAGATAGCTAATCCATCCCTAAAATTATCAGTTGCGTTTTAGACAGGCTGTAGTTTCTCAGTGTCTCATTTAAATCATGTTTCTCAGAGCTGAACAGCACAGATTTGGTCTGATGAATATACTTTTAGTGTCAACAAAAAGGGTGTCCTGGGCATCATTTCAACTACAATTCTATACTCATTTCTCTGTTTTATTTACTTTTTCTGTGTCATAATGTTAAAGTTACCGTAAACTCATTTTTATATAATTTAAACCAACATATTATTTCTGCTTCAGTGTATATTTAGCATTCTGTGGGTAGAAGGGAATGGTAACTCATAGTATACATTACCTTTTAAATTTTATCCTGATGTATTAAACAAATATTTCAGGGCCTATTATGTGGCAGGTACTTGATAAACAACATTAAACAAAATACATTAGTATTTTCTTATCCACGGAGGTTATACCTCAAATTCTCCCAGTAGATGCTTGGCAATGCTACCAAACTCCTCTACATATACTATATTTCTTCCTATGTGTTAATGCCTACAATAAAGCCTAATGCATTAGACACAGTAAAATACTGATAACAGTAACTAATCAAAAAGCTATAAAATATTATGTAGGAAAATTTACATACATATGTGTGCATACTTGTGATATCTGTGTGCAAATGCCTTTCTCTCAAAATATCCATCTAAACTCAAACTTCCTGTGATGACTTTATATGATAAAATGCCTCTGTAATAAGACAGATGGATTTTATAGAGTTTGCAACAACTTATTAAGCTACTAAATAAGGTTTACTTGAACACTAGCAGATATTGCAACTGTCAATCTGATAACCAAGATGGCTACTGAATTACTATTGGGCAGGGAATCTATATGGCATGGATACGCTATATAAAGGGATGATTCACATCCTATGTGGAATTGAGGCACAGAATAAGAGATTTTACCATAGTACGCACAATACATGATTTAAAAACCAGGAGTTATTTATTTCTGGAATATTCATCTTAAACTTACTGGACCATAGTTGCCCCTGAGTAACTGTAGCAAAAGAAAATAAAACTTCAGATGTTAGAGGATATATGATACATAGTCTACACACTTGCAGTACATCCATATAGTATGAGATATAACAGCTACCAAAACAAAAACATAGCATTGGTATGTAAGGAACTGCGGCTTCCTGATCTGATCTGATCTGATCTGATCTGATCTGATCTGATCTATTGATGTCTGTCTATGCATCTATTTGTGCCTTAGTTTAATTCCAGAGATCCACAAAGCCAAAGTGAATATTATCAACTACTGTAACAGTGGATGACTCATTCAGTTATTGTTCTTTCTTCTAGAACTCTGGAAAATAATGTGATTTAAGTTCCCAGGAATAAAGAAGGAAAAATGAAAGCAAAAAAGACTGAGAAACTTTTTTAGAGCCAGGTCACAGTCTAAAATGAAGAGCAAATTAAAGTCACATCAAAGACCAAAGCGAATATTAAAAAATCAGCTAGAAAACTGCTTTGCCACAGAGGAAAAAAATATGACAGATATAATGCCTGATGCCTCTGGTTCCAGATGGGATAACAAACACACAGATACAGTAAGTTTGTTTTAAAACTGATGATGCAGATAAGCTTGATAATCAGAAACCTTAGATTGTGTATGTGTATGTGTGTGTATGTGTGTATTGTGCAGAAATCACTGTTAAACAGTTAAGTTTGTTTTTTAAAAAACAATACAGGAACTATTATTTTGTAACCAATATATATAGAGGGGAAAAGGCAAATGAGTAGTTACATTGTCATGAGGAACCTAGATTTGTAATGTAAGGAAAATGATAGCAGCGACAATCAAGTATTCAAATTATTATTTCTTCAACCAAGTGGTGATTCAAATGTAGGTTATCTATGTTTACAACTCATGAGCCTTTCTGATTTATGATATGCTTCAATACTAAAGTTTATTAAGGAGGAATAAGAATACAATATAGAGTAAGAATTTAAAAATAACAGTAATATAATAAAGAGAAAAATTTTCTTCATTGAACAATGCTTAACAATCTCTACTGACAATTTCACTTCCTTTAAATTGTAAGAAACACCTTTTCTGTACTGAAAATCTTTGTTTCTTCAAGTAATCTCAATTGATTACAAACTTTAGCTAATGTTTATTAAAGTCACGAATACAAATGGTATTTCCTAATTTTCTTTATATTTTGCAAAATCTGATTTCAACCTGGAAGTGTTTTTTACCCAAAGAAATAATCTTATTAATTTATTTCCTCATTAACATAAATTTCATATCAACAAATACCTTTTTAGCCAAAACTTACATTACTAAAATTGTAACTCAGTCATAGCACCGAAGTCCTCATCCTAAGCATATTGTTGACATCTGCTGAAGCTGAGTATACCATTTTGCCCTATGAGTTTTACTACCTGCAAGCTGCATGAGAAGAAGCCTAAGAGACTCTTAAGCCATGCCATGGAGATCCAATATGGCTGACTAGAGGGGAAACCATGTTGGAGATATTCAGGGAAGATCAACTAAAAACTCAGGGAAGATCAACTAAAACCCTGGAAGTGGGAAAAGGACATGCATCTTAATACAGTATGTCAATTTGAAAGAAGATACATGGAGATCAAACCAAACATTTAATTAGTGATTAAAAAGAGGGGAAGCAGTCCCACTAGGAGTGGTCCAGACAGCCTCTACTCTTGCTAATGCCAAGAGAAGCCATCTTGAAAACTTTCCAAATTGCCAAAGGGCGCCAAAGAGCCTACAGTAATGAAACTCCTAGGCTAGCCTGGATTTTGCCATTTTATGCATTTTGTCAGCCCTAACCAAATACTGACTTCTAGTTTCCATTAAAATTCCTACAACTTTCTACTCTACAATTCTACAGATTTCCTGACACTAATGAGCTCCTACTTACTCTTCTCTACTCCTTCGTTGAAAATGCATAATCACTTATATATAAATCAAAATAGAGCTCATTTCACATTGAACTCTTTCCCCTATTGTGACAGTATGTTACTAATTTAAATCTGCCTTTCATCTTCAAATGATGACTTACATTGCATTCCTTTGAGAGTTCTTTGGTTGGCTTAGTTTTAATTTGTCTAGATTAGATGATTTTTTATAATTTGATTTTTCCAAGACAATTTCTATCATCAATTTTTTCACTTTTTTTGCTCATTGTATGTTTTAAGAAATATCTATTCTTTGATCAACATGATTAGTTTTGTCTTCATGTATTATCTAAAGGCTTGATATAATGTTTAAGGGAACAAAAGCAAAATATTAACTGTCCTGGTTATTTTGAAGAAACATAATTATGGCCCATATGACTGTTACAAGTAAGAATCAAGGTAGTGTTGGTTTTCTTGAACTATTATATTGTAAAAGTACTATTTTCTGTCTACACTCTATTCAGTTTGTGAATATTCTAATAAAATATTAACTGACTAGGTAACAAGACTGTGAAAAAACAATCTACACATTTCCTGTTTAGGATATTTTCTTTAGCAACACATTCATAATTTGCAGAGTGTGATTATCTAATTTTCATCCAAGGTCCTGTTAGCACAGACACCACCATAGAGGCTTGCACACATAGACTGCATTTTAAATAGTGGGATTATGACTCAATTACCTTTCTCCATTTGATGGTCTTATTTATAAATCTTTATCCTACCCTTTGGTCCTGGATGTTTGTATAAACCTTTTTCATTTATTCTACTGAGTGGCTAACTTTTCAGAGGTTCACTTTAGGTTAGACTGATGTACTTATAGACTCTTATTCTGAGTTCATTAAAAATCTCAGTCAGGAAGCCAAAGGCGCTCATTAGAATATCCCTGAATTCTCTTTTCTGACATAAAGCTGTCTATTGTTTAGTCTAAAAATGTCATAACATATAGAACATGCCGAGAATGGAAATGGAAATATGATATTTCATTTGAAACTTTGTGTATATATGTATATATATATATATATATATATATATATATATATTATACAGTATGAATATATTTGTATATATCACAGGTACTGTATGATTAGACTCAACTTACCTGGTGAATGCTATAATCTATTTTTGCATAAATATATATGATAAGTATAAAAATTTTGGAAACTACTTAACATGGAACAATAAAATATATGCTTCTGTTGCTCAGAAAACTCCAGTTAAAGCAAAAAGTATTTTGCCACTCTTTTTTGCTTCATTTTGTTTTGATCTGGCTTGGTCTCTACTTTTGTTGCTATTGCTTTATCTTGCCTGAATAGTCAGATACTCATTTACTCTTTTTCTTTGTGTTGTTCCTCCTTTTAAAGAAATGATTGAAATATTAAAGAATGCCTGAAATATAACTCCTTAATAAAGATATTTTATGGTATGTTTAATCAACCCATTCAGTTTAACTTTGGCATACAATTATTTTTACTGCTATTTTAAGTATACATAAGACATTTTCTTTTAGAATTAATATATGTTCATTGTAAACACATTAGGATGTTCTGATGAGGGAAATCCATTACAGATATACTTGTTTATAAAATCTCTATAAATCTTCATTAATTATTGAATAAAATATTAAATAATGAATTGATATGCATAATCATACTAGCAAAAATAATTGCATTTTATTAATATTTGTTTATATTTCCCATATATTTTTATGAGCACATTGTAAATTAATAAAATATTTTTTAATCCAAAACAAAGACTGAGTTCATCTCGAGCAGTGATTTTAAGTTGCTTTTGTACTATTTGAATATACATGGTGCGATTTGTTCCCCAAAAGTACAGCCGCTAGAAGCTTAATCTCTAATGTAATGGCATTGAAAGATGGCATGATTTTGAAAAGGTAGCACCTACAGGTAAGTGACTGAATCATTACTGCCCTGTGAAGAGTCTTAGGCTGGGCTCTCAGAATGTTGGGTCTCTTAAGAGTAGATTCACTTCTGTGAAAATGGGTTGTTATGAAACAACAAGCCTAGCACCTCCCAATCTCTGCCTTCTATCTCTCATCAGTAATTTTTTCTCTTTCCTCAACCAGGCAATACCATGTAACATGTACTTATGATAAACCCAAGGGGGCCATTGTCACATACATGCAATATGCTGTTTGGACTTTCCAGCTATCTGAATTATGAGTCAAATAAACTTCTTTGTCTATAACACAGTATTAGAAATTTTGTTACAGCAACACTGACCCGACTAAGATACATACGTTTCCTATTATGTGATTTCCAATCCCACTTATATGTATGCCTAAGATGTCCTCAGCCGTTCCAGCATGGCTGGTTGCCATTGGCCTCTTCTAAAACAAGAGCAAAGTCATTTCAGATGTGTGCACATTGCACTTGTATTAAACTCTTCTCCCAGTTTTGAGAGCACATTTTTCCTTAGGGATAAATGTATATAAACAACATTTTTAGACTGAAGTTTCAGTTTCCTAAACCTAATATTTTCTGCTTTGTTTTGTGGGATAATGAACACTGTACACAATAATAGAATACAGTGTTTTTGTAACTAAAACAAGCTGATGGCACATGAGCATAGAACTACATGATAGCAAAAAAATGAATATAATGTATACATAAGACATTTGCAAAGGTTTTAATAGCTACAAACTGAAATAACTGAGTCTTCACAAAACACACAGTATACAATATGTGATAAGAATATACACCATTATAACTAGCACTATCCTCATAAAATACCATTTAATTTATCTAAAACAAGTATGTCAGAAACATTGAGGCTATACATTTGAATTGTACTGCTATTTTGTACTTGAGTTTTATTTATTTTGAAAAGATGAATTTGGTGTTATAGATCTATATGTACTTTTGCCATCAATTTTTGCTTTATTATTTAGGTATGTTTTTATATAATTAACTTTAATTAGAATTGCTAGACGTAAGGAATTTTAAAAATATTTTAAATTGGTCTGTTAATGAAGTTTGACTAGGACTACATTATAAAAAAATATCAAGTAGAAAGTTTTATTTTAAGGAGAAGCTGTAGTTTTTTCTTTGTAGAAAAACACTAGTAGGGTACATTTCTCATTCACATATATTTCCATTCATATATGAAGGTCAAAATATTTGTCAAGTAATCATTTTTGTAAAATAAAATATGACTTTCAATATTGCTGGGCAGGTGTTATGGATCCAATTTAATAATAAATAGGAATTAATTTACTGTACTTGACAAACTTGAAGGCAGCACAAGCCAGGCCATCAGTTCCATATGGTTAATTTAGCATAAAAAGTAGTATCAGAAGAGAAAATAAATTAAAGTCAATGAAATTTTTATAAAATACCCTTAAGGGTACTGTTACAAAATAAGAACAAGAAGGAAACAGTAATGATATGGCATGTGACCTGATAGCTGTCCTTCACAGATCTGTACACCTCTGAAAATGTCTTTTACCAGCAAAAAGTACTAGGAACCACAGAATATATATTTACATAGCATCCTCTCGGAGGCCAAAGATTAATACCACTCTATTCGATCAAATATATGAATATGCATATGTATGTACTTTGCATATAGTCATTCCTTATTTAACAACACACTTAACTTCCTGTGGCTGGATCTCTAAGTGAGTCAATCAATATATGAGGAATTGTATATAGCACACCAATTACAATATTCAGAACAAAGAAATATTCAAAGGAAACCTCAACTTGATGACTTTCCTCTTATTTGAATGCCTCTTATGTGCAGTACTGTAATGCATAACAAAATATAAAATTATCCTACTCTGCTATACAGTACAATCAGCCAAAATTACAGTATTGCATAAACAAAGTGCACTGCACGCACACAAAAAACATTAACAATCTATCAAAACAGATGTACAAAACTGTAAAAAAATACTCAGGTCATAATTCTTAACAGTTGTTAAACAGATAATTAAATGAGGGCTAACTGTCCACAAAACACATGTTCAGGAATTTGAGTTTTATAATAGCATTGTGCCAATAATGACTCTTGTTCACACATAAAATTCAAAGCAATATTGATATACACATAATGTGTTGGTAAAATAAGGGTGACAATAAATTATAATAATAGATAATAGGGGAAATGATTCTGAATTTATCCTGAAGTGAATTTAATATAATAATATAATTTAAATTAAAAGAGGACAGCGCAAGGTTCCATATTATATTGTTCTATATCTTATCATTTAATAGATATAAAAGGGGGATGATGTAAGCCAATCCTAGACATGTGAATTTGTAAAAGCTAAATCTCTGCTCAGGTTAAAATTTTGTTTAGACATAGGATGGGATCTAATCTCACATCTTTTATTCTCCACACGCAAATTTTGGTAACCCCATAACACATTATTACTATTGTTTTGATTGATTTTACTGGCACAAGTACAAAATTAAAGAATGCTTACTGCTTCACTACTGCCTTAGCTTCTAGTATATGTCAGTCATTTAACAAATGTTCAGAATGAAAAACAATCCAGACAAAAAAGTTATACTCATTCCTCATGCACGCTGGTTGGTGATTTGTTATAAATGTTCTATTGGAAATACAGTAATTATTTATTACTTTCATGTCAAAAGATCTCAGGACTCGTTGTGGAGGTGCTTGCATTGGGCAAAAATAAGAAAATGAGAGGATCAAGAAGCATAGTAGTAGGAAAATATTAAAGTTTATTAGCTATGTTTAAACATATTAAACCCATGCCTACCTAACTGATACCAAAACAAACAAGTAATCAATGATAAGTAAATAAAAAAGCTCCCTTTGAAGAGAAACTGGAGCATTTACTCTTTTTCCTGTATTAATTGTACAATGAAATAGGTAATGCAGAGAATTCTCCTTTTAGAATTACTTCAGCTAATATTTGAAGATGGATTGAAGTGTATAAGTATTTTATTATGCATAATGAAATAATTAAGACTATCTATATAGCACTATCTATATATCACTTTACTATCTATTTATCACTTTATAGTGTATTACACTATAAAGTATATTACACTATAAAGTTACCTTGAAAAGAAAAAAGAGGCTAAGCTAAACAAAAATCTTACTATATGCTGCCCTCTAGATATAATTGCTAAATAATCAGAACCACAAAAGACAAAGAAACATTTTACTTAACATCACATGATTATAATTAACAAAGATAGTCAAGGGCTTATTTCTTATCTTCAACAAAGAGAGAGGAGGAGGAGAAGGAAGAGGACAGGCAGGCATCCTGTAGGATAATCTGGGAAACATAAACATGGTATCTTACAATAATAAGAGAATATTAATTTTTCTGGAGTAGCAGTGACATTGTGATTATATTTTAAAATAATTCAGTTTGGGGATAAAAGCTAAAATTTTTAGAATATAAGTGATATATTTTCTGGAAAGCCTTCAAAATAATTATGGAATAAGAAGTAGATATGTATATGGAGAAAAAAAAGTTTGGTAATAAGTATTGAAACCAAATGAGCAATAATGAATTTTGTTACACTATTTTTTAACTTTTGAAGGTTTGAAGTTTTGCATAATTAAAACATTAATGATTCATGTGTACCTGTAATACATCAATGACAAAATATTCTCTGCTAAGAATAAATATTTCTTAAGAATTTCCCTTATCTTTATCTTGGTTTCAAAGTAATCACATGCTTATCATGATGGTCTGTTTAGGATCTCAGAGACAGTATTTATATTTTTCTTAGTTTATGAACGTCACTTTTTTGGATCCCTCAGCTCTGCTGCACACTCCCAGCAACAGAATATGACACTGAGGATGACAATTTTCCCTTGCCACTTCATGGATACAGGCTGAGCTCCTGTGGTGTCACGTACACTGGGTGTACCAAACAGAGCACTATGCTAAAGCACTGAGACCAGCAGGGGCCCAGGACACAGGGCTGAGCTGTGGTTCCTGTGGCAGCAGACTTGTGCCTAGAGCAGAATTTCAGTAGTGTAGCTGATAGAGACGTGAAAGGCCCCGGGAGAAGCAGCCAACTGCAGCGCTAAGGGAGCCTAGTTTAGTCCAAACTTGAGATTGTCTGAATGACAGATATTCTGTGAGGACAATGATACAAATTAGAGAGGGAAATACTGAAGAGAGGCCAAGGTCTTACAGATACACATGAATATGCTAACAAGTTATGAAAATTAGGGTACTAGAGCCAAACTAAATCTATTATTTTACAAACTCAACATACCACAAGCAGTTTAGAGTACAGTAACATACATGGATTCTTCAGGGCGTGGCTGGGCCAGATCTTACTGCACAAGACATTCCCTAAGTTCTAAAGGCAATGTATATTCGCTAGCTGGTGCTGCTACCTTTCAATGCCTCCAATATAAAGATAAATAAAGGTCCAATTCTTGATCACAAGGTTTCATAAACTTACTCTGGGGAAGTTGTTAACCTCCTTCCTCACAGCCAGTTCACCGTCCAATATCTTGACATAGGAATGCTACTTTCAAAAAATGAAATTGATATCTTATAAAAGAGACCTTCAAATGGTCCCTGTTCTCTTCTGATGTATGAAGACACAGTGATAAGAAAGATATCAAGGAAAACATAGATACATCAAACACCAAATCTGTTAGTGCCTTGATCGTTAAATTCCCAGTCTTCAGAACTCTGAGAAATAAAATTCTTTTGACTATAAACCACTGTTGTTAATATGACCTCAATACATATAGCAAACCACAGTCATATATGCCCTATATAATTAATTCCTCAATACATACAATGACTCAAAATCATATATATCCTATATAATTAATTCTTAATATGAAATTGTATATACAGTTTAGAAAAGAAAAAATATCTTCATGTGTCACCCTTCTACATGCTTGATTCATAGGTGAAAATTCAACCACCACCAAATTTTACTTGATACACTAAAGACTTCCAAGTGGCTGGAATGAAACCAAAGAGACAAGTTGTGTGTTATTTAGTGCAAAAGTATTTTCTGCTTTTTATTTATGTAGTTATTTATAGTGTTTTAGTACAAATAGACCATTTTACATATATAATAAGCTAATGTATGTATGTATGTATATATATATATATATATATGTTCTATTAAAGCAAGTAATACTACATTATAACTACATTTCAATATTTATTAATAATTTATCTCATTTAGAACTATATAGCATAATGGTTCTTTGTTGGACTACTGTCTGCCTACACTGACTGAGATTATTTCAGTATTTATATTCCCTTTTCCGTGCTATAGAGAAAATCTATGTGCGTTTGTATTTTGACACTTTCATAAACACATACAAAGGGCAAAATTCTTGAGGTAGAATTACTATGCAAAGTTGAAACTATGTTTTTAATTTTGAAAAATAAAGTCAAATGGGAGTTAAAAATCTGAGCCTATTAGTGCAGCTTCACAATCTATGATGGTTTTATTCCTTGTGGTCACCTAAAGTGTGTATTTGTATTTTACCTTTTTCAATGACATAAAACAATAATGTTCAAATTTTAAATTGCTTAATGATAACTTCTTAGATAATTGTATTTCACTGAGTTTGAATTGTCTATTCTCTTTTGCTATCTCTACAAAGTTTGTTTATAATAATTTATAAATTTCAAAGTTTTTAAAATTATCTTATTAAATATACAAATTTTGTTTAACAAAATATTCCCCACTGCTTAATCTAGTACAACAAATCTTGTTCTCTGTGTTACTGTAGTGATTTATTAGTACTAATACTTACAATTTTAAGAATATAAGGAATCTCTATAAGTAACCATGCAAAATAAAAAAGCTGTATTTAGTAATAAAGTGAGCTGTTTGTTGTAGAGCAAAATTTTACACTTGAAATTTTTGAGACTATGTGGGTATCCTTCAATTTTATCAGTTCATTTTATTCTTGGGCTCACATTTTAAGACATTTTATTAAAAAAAACTGCTGTTTTCAAAATCCTTTGGCATATGTGTACATACATACATATATTAGGGAATTTCTAAATGTCACATCAGTCATCATATTGGAGTCATTACCAAAGTAACTGATGTGACATTCTAGTTTAGTAGATCATAACTGATTCAGAATATTTAATTCCCAAAGGAATCCAGAAATTCCCTTGGAGATAAAAAATAACATTCATAACTGAATAACTTTGAACAAGTAAGATGCTTATTATTTCAGTTTTCATGTCTTACTACTTTTAAAAGACACTGTTTGATGTTACTTTTTAAGTTGTATAAAACACTACCTTTAAAAAATACTTTGGTGAAAGTACCAATAATATTGCAATTAATGATATTCTTAACCAAGTGAATGGAGGTTCATGACAGATGAAAGCTAAATGATTATTGTTATGAAACAAACATTTACTTAAAAAAAGTAAAATTAAAGCTATTTTGTTGACTAATACATCAGTATGGGCTCATGAATCCATAGTACAGATTCCAATAATTCAGTATAGAATTAGCACAATGAATACTAAATTGTATAATATTTTTATTATTACAGTATCCAAATTAATATAAATTTTACTGCAAACCCATGAAATATATATTATTATCTGCATTTTTATTTAAATTTCCCACAAAATACATATTCCAGTACAATAAAAAATAAGGTGGGCATTTGAAAAAGTAAATTCCATGCATAATATTAAAACAGAAACAATGATAATGGGAAGTTTATGGTTCATGTCACCACATTAGGACATCCTGAATAATAAACCCCAGAGTATTCTGAATACAGAATGATACAGAGGGCCTTACCTAAATTTTGTTTAGTGTTAGAACAGGAAGCATTAATGTATCTCAGCTATTTGCAATTTACAGATTTTTTTAATATACAGGGATGCCTCGGTTTATGAAATTAGTTTTATGATTTGGGGGAAGATGGCTGCCTTTGTGTGTGTGAGTGTGTGTGTGTGTGTGTGTGTGTGTGTAAATGGCTGTGCTCATGTTTGTCTCACAATATGGAGTTTTCAAACTGAAGCAAAATTTTGCCAAATACTTTTGTCTGTGAACTCAAATGTTTGCAAATAGAAGTGTTCAGGAACTGAGGTATTCCTGTATCAATAGAATTCTTTTTTATTTAATCTACTTGTTCTAAAATATTACTAAAATGTTTTGGACATTTCTAAACCTCATAAAAAGAAACAATTTTTTTACCCTCCTAGATTCACTAACTGCATTTGTTTGACAATACTGAAGATAATTGATATGTTTGTATTAAGTGTACGGCAGACCTATTATCTCTGATAGCTATAAATACAGTCAAACTATAGCTGCAAGAAGTGTATAACAAAACATTTTAATGGACTTTTTAAAAAATCACTTAAATAGTAGGCCATGTGCCATAAGTGACATGCAAGAAGTTAACAGTCAGTTTGTGCTACAAAACTCAAAGAAATAGTTTTATATGACTCAACTAACTGGTATATATGAGATGTGGAGGACTTGGCCCAGTAGTGAATGGTTAAACTGCAAGGCAAAAGAACACAGGTTCTGTGGGAGTGATAAGTTAAAGAACAAGAAGTTTAGATTTGTGAGGCCTATTGTGTCTGGCCACTGTCCTTCCTTTCTCTCAAGAAAACTGCCTAGCCCTGAGATAACTCCTTTCTTAAACTATTTTTCTTCTGTTTTTTTCTACTTACAGTACTATTATAAATAAAATCTGGAGGGTTCTCAGTTTGGGGCTTCTCCTGAGTTTTCCTAGTGCTGGGAGATTTCAGTTGAGATAGGCCCTCTGGGCCCTCTCTGTGACTGAAACAAATTTTGTCTCTGAGTAATCATTTATTCTCTGTGCCACTGTGGTCACACACTCCAATATGGTACTCAGCAGATATTAGTAAGTACTTAACTATAATTAATATCTAGTATGCAGGCCACATTCTTCATGAAGCTATTCATGATTTTTCTCACCAGCCCCATTATTACAAAGCACGTACAAGAATTAACTGATTCTGTCAACTTTGTTAAGAATCACTCAACTAAATTGGATCAGTATAGTTCTAGGAGTGACTGAGAAGATTCACTCAAGATTTCAGGGGATTTACTGAGGGTGAGTGACAGCAACCAATGGGTGTGCTGCCTAAATGGTATAAAAGGGAAAAATGAGGAGGAAGGCTTGCTTCTGTTTCTTGGGAGGAGCTCTAGGCTTTACCTTACACACTGTCTCCTGGCTTCCGTCAGGTTCTTTTATCCTCCAGCACAAACCCTTCAGCCTTCCATCTCAGACCAATTGGCCTTCTGATACGGACTCAAACAGGACACGACACTGAGCTCTAGGCCTTCAAATTGATCCTTCAGATCACCAGACAGACATTTTGGACTCTGCCACACATGACTCTGTAGATGGCCACTGTAAGCCAATCTTGTAAATTGTTATATATTTGTATAACTTGCATTAAAACTTTTTCATAAATAAGCACTGACTGATATAGCAAATTTTTGATAATCCTTTTACAATCACAATATATTATTATTTGTAGTGCAATCTTCTATGGTCCATGTCCTATGATATTTTAAGACACATTAGATCACAGTCATATACATATATCTAAATACTATACATTTACTCTGTAGTCAGAATAGTTGATTTATACAAGATGGCTAAGAATATTACACCCTTCAAAAATGATCAAAGCTTTGCAATGCATTAAGGACATTTGGTTTGGGTTATAGGTTAAAGGCACGGAAACAAATTTCATGGACTGAAAATCAGTATGTGCTAGATTTCTAAAGTGACAGATGTAAACCCTACTGTACTTCAGTTTCTCTGCATACCCAGAAAGATAAAAATAGAAATTAATTCACAGGATTGTTCTGAGAACTAAATGGCTAAATATACAAGAAACTCAGGATTTGTACCTTGACATAGTAATTGCCTTAAAATTGTTAGTGATAATTCTATTTATTATCCATGATTATTGTATATGTCATTATCTATATTGCTGAGTCCATATTCTATCCCATGTCCAAATAGTATTCACCTTTATGGAGATTTGATAGGTTTTTCACCATGAGTATATAATTTGTGATTCCTATTTGATTTAGGATCCGATGAACCCAAGTCCCAACAGGTTAAAAGTTTCTAGCTCCAATTGAGTCCAATTTTGATCAAAATTCTTCCCATCTCCAGGTTTAGTTTCTGCCTGGTTCTTATTATCTTGTTAACTGACTGACATAACGGATCTTGTATAACAAGTAGATATACAAAGACAATGGCTTAATATTCTTGTTTCAAATGTAATCATTTCCAATTACATTGAATATGCAAAAGTGCAAGAATCACAAAACATAAACTTTAAGATATGATGGGTTTCAAAAAAGGCATCAAAACTCTTTAACACCCTAAATGTTCTAGCCTCTGACTTCTTCTTCAACCTGGGTGGCCTTGTAACTCCTTCAACAAAAACAGGATGACAAAAGGAGCATGTCCCAAGGCTTTCTCATAAAATACCAGGAATTTTTATTTTAGTTTGAGGCATGGTAAGAGATATGGGCCCAGTTTTACACATTAGCAGGTGGAAAACTAGTTTTTACAACATCATTTATTAAAGAGGCTACATTTCTTCCTGTGGATGTGTTTAACTCCTTTGTCAAAGAAATAATGTTTCAATGTGTTTAGAATTGTTTATGCATCTTCTACACTTTTCCACTGATCTTTCGGCCAGGCTTATTTTTTGTCTTTGTTTTGTTTGTTTGTTTTTGCCATTGCCAACTTTTTTGTATCACAGTAGCTTCGTAGTACAAATTCAAGTCAGGGATTGTGATGCCTCCTGCCTTTGCCTTTGTTAACAACATTTTTTTCAGTTTTTGTTTTTCTAACTCAAAATGAATTCTAAGATTATTAAAATACATAAATAGTAAAAGAGATACACCATCTTCTGGAAGAGAGAATAGGTAGAACTACTGAAGATGGGTAAAGGCGATGAGTTTATGAGCAAAACCCCAAGAGGCAGAAAATACTACACAGAATCGTCAAATGGAATCTCATTTTACTAAAATACTGTTAAACAGCAAAATGAATCACCAGCAGTGTGAAGACACAATCCACAGCGAGGGAACAATTTGGGCCAGCTGTTCCTCCAAAAAAAGACATATATAGAATATATAAAGAATGTAAAAAACTCAGACTCCCCCGTAATTAAAGACCCAAACCAAAAATGGGTATCTGAGATACATAGACACATCTCAGAGGACAAAGCACAAATCACAAATACATATATGAAAAAAATATTCAACAACACTGCTCATCCAAGAGATGCAAATTAAAACAGTGCTGAAATTTTATCTCACTACAGAAAGAATGGCTATTATCAAGAAATCAATCAATAACAAATGCTGGTAAGACTGTAGGAGGAAATGAACCCATCTCCACTGTTGCTGGAAGTATAGACTGATGTAACCAATTTGTAAATCATTTGGAGATTTCTCACAACACTAAAACTAGAGGTTCCATTTAACCAAGCTCTTTTCCTTCTTGGTATCTTCCCAAAGGATTAAAAGCATCATACCACAGTGATATTTGCACTCTCATGCTTATAGAAGCACAGTTGTGTAATAGCTGAATCTTGAAAACAGCCCAAATGCTCATCAACTGATAAACAGATAAAGAAGACATAAGGGTTTTTTTGTAGATTGGTATACTACTCAGCCATAAAGAAGGATAAACTTGAGACATTTCTAGCTAAATTTATGCACCCTGAGAACATACTTTTTTTTGTCTTTTTGAGACAGGGTCTCTCTATGCAGTTCAGGCTGGCCTTGAGCTCTCTTTGTAGCCCAGGCTGGACTCAAACTCACAACGATCCTCCTGTCTCACCCTCCTGAGTGCTAGGATTATAGGAGTTTGTCAACACACCCACCTACATTTTTTGAGACCATACTGTTAAGTGAAATAAATTGGACACCCATGTGTGAATATTGTACTATTTCTCTGGTATGAGAAACCAAAATGTAAATAAGGACCAAAATGCATACTAGATATCATGAAATAAGAAAAACATGTTCCAATAAAAAGTTCAAATAAGAAAGGAGGGGTAGGGAAAAATGAAGGAAAGGAAAAGAAAAAAAAGAAGAAGAAAATTGGAACAAGGCTTTTGAAAATAAGAAGGGGAAGAGGTTTTGAAAGGAGGATAGGAGAACAGGAAAAAAAAGAAGGATCAAGATATATCATGCACAGGTAAAAATTCTCTCTGATGAGCATGATCATTATATATACCTAACATGTACCAATAAACTTAATAAAAATTAATAAAATAAAAGGTAGCTATGTCCACTGTTTGCTTGAAACTCTGAAACATCATAGAAGAAGTTCAATTCCTCTGAAATCAATGCAAAAAAGTCAATAAATACAGCCAGGTCTTGTGTAGCCTTTCAGAATTCCATGTCCAGCCACTGAGCTTTCAAGTCTTCCCAGCTGAGGATCCAGGGATCACAAAGTACTGTATACAAAATTTATGCCCTTTTTTAATTTAATAACTCATAGCATGTGTGAGCATAATAAAAATCATTATATTATATTAAGTAAATTTTTATTTAAGGAATTTCACATGTGATTTATTTAATACTCATAAGGGTCACTTTAATGGGGTTGCCTTCATGATAATGCTTTTTGAAGGAATTGATGCTTATTCCAGTCATTCCATCTGCCCACAGCTCTTTTATCTCCACTTGAATTACAGACAGTGACAACTTCAAAACTCCTGGGATCTTATTATCCAAATTTCTTCTGGCAGTTTATTTTTTAGGAGTCTATAATTTGAACTGTTCACAGCATTGATATTTTGCCACATGATCTAGATTCTATATTATTTCTTACCCATTCATTTATACCATTGAAAAAACATGTTTTCATTATTAGACAAAATGTTACAGGTCTCCTTGTCACTGCTATAAACATTTACTGTGATGGAAGTATGAAGTATGACCTATGTACATTGCCCAATTTTGGATACCAATCAACAGTGTCCATTCTAATCTAGAATAAGACTTTGGCAAATCATTGTTTTAAACTATATCAAAAATAAGTTCATACCCTTCAAGCATGCCTATATAATCACAAACAATTGAAGACCCACACATTCAAAGATGTTTTCTCAATGAGAAGATACAGCTTACTTTTCAAATTTGTATTCTCCCATAAAAAAGGCATATCCACCAACAGAATGACAATTTATATTCTAATTATGGGATAAAGATATATGAGAATATTTGCAAAGAATAAAAAGTCTACTGGAGGCAAAACAAAACAAACAGCCATAAAAATTTTGTATATTTATACATTGAGTTTCATCTAGTAAATAAACTTAATGAAGAGCTGATACATTTTACAATAAATATGATCCTTACAACATTTCGTAAAATGAAAAAAGAGAGATCCTAAAGGCCACCTATATGTCATTCATATGAAATGTCTAAAAGAGGCAACTTTACATTCAAAAAAAAAACATAGGTCAGTAATTGCCAGAGAATGAGCCTGAGAGCAAAGTAGAGAGACTGTTAATGTGCAGAGATTTTTTTCAGGGATGATGAAAATGTTCTACATTTAGATAGTGTGATAATTGCATAGCACTGTTGGTATGCCAAAAAACAAAACAAAACAAACAAACAAAAAAAAACCAGTGACCTGTATATTTTAAAAGGTGTATTTTATGGTATGTGAATGATATCTCCATAAAACTGTTATAAAAGTCCCCAGGATATTCCCTTTCTGAATAAACAGTTATTTTTCTCTTACAGTCTTCTAAAGATGTTTACAGGTCTTTTTGTTGTGCTGTGGCTCTTTAGAAGCACCTTGCTATGCATTTAAGTTTCATTTCATTTTAATGTTAGAATCAGTCCTGCTTACACATCCTCATTGTTTTTTTTTTTTTTATTTGAGGCTTAAAGAACACACAAAAATACCAGAGGCGATAATATCACTTTCCCAGTGATTCAACAGGTTTTAATACACAGATGGTAGGCGTTTGTTTCCCTCTTTCTTTGCTACCATGAAAAAGAGTTTGAAGTAAGCTCTTCTAGGTCAAACCTTATGGTTCAAAAAAGAACAATATCCTTTTATCTTAGCCTATTATAGAGTTCAGAGATAGCAATTCTTCCTAATGTAATGTCAACTCCTGGCAAAATATTGTGATATATTAATGACTTTAGTAGGCAAATAATATATTTACCTGAATTGGAGAAGATAAATGAAAGATAGTAAAGATGAATACTGCAAGTATTAGGCAAATACGTCATTATTTTCAAGGGCCTTTTTTAACGGCCTTGAAATTTACACTAGAACTGACTAAAAACACCACTTAGAAAAATCACAGTCAGTGGCAAATCTACTTATCTGTATCTTGAAACATTAATTTTTCTGGCAACTTCTTCCTGATTACACAGAATGATGGATACTTCTGGTGGCTCCTGATATCTTATAAGCTCAGAAAAGAAATGGTTATGATGATGAAATATCAACAGTTGGCTCACTGTAAAAATGAATGAATTCTACAAATTCAACAGGCATAATGAGTCCAGAAAAGTTAATTCTATGTTTGGTTTTTAAGTGTCATTAGAAGATTTTGCCTTTTTTTAAGGCTGAAAAATAGATAGTGGAATAGACAGCTCTTGATAGATTGTAACAACCAGTTGCATTGGGTTCTTGGAGACTGAGGCTGCCAGTGTTAGGAAGCATGGCCAGGAGGCAATCTTTTCTTTCTTACTGATCAAACTCTGCTTGGTTTGGAAGTAGAAGTGTGTGTAGCAGAAACAAAGGATGCTATTCTGAGCCTTCCTGGAAACCAGAAATTGGCCTTGTGACATGTGAAAAGACTGCTGGGGATTTCTGGGTTAGTTTTTGTTTGTTTGTCTGTTTCCTGAGTTCGTTTCTGTTCTTTCCTCTTTCTTCTTTCCATATGTTTGTATCCTAGGAATGTGGATGTAAGGCTAGATGTACTTTATCAATTATCTTGCAACCAAGAGTTCCTGAGTAGGATGAAAGAGGGACCAGGGACCTGGCTCACTGATGACATCATAAGGCCATTTTCTGGTTTTCATTCTAGTCTTTTCATATGAGAATATTAATATTTTCCATGTCGTTGAATGTTTTGCTCTAGCACCTTACTTGCAGCAAAAAGTATAATCATCATCAGTAGTTTGTGTAGGCGAGAATCACACTTAAAGTCATTTTAGGAAATTATGTGGAAGTTCTTTAATTATCTTCATAATGAATGGGAATGGATATTTACAACATACAAGACAGTCCAGGAATCATTGTTTCATGTTCAAATAGCTACCATCATTGTATATATATATATATATATATATATATATATATATATATATGCCAAGTGCTTTTTTCATTTAAATATACACTGAGTTTTTAAAGACTGCAACTATGATGCAAAATAAATCAAAGAGAAAAGTTGTACTTTACTCAGAGGTTTAATAATATTATGACTCACACAGGGAAACCTCATTACGGTTAGCCCTGCTGTTCATGGTATTTTAATCATTGATGCCAGCTACCTGAAATAGTCAGCATTTAGAGCATTTGTTTCTGGTAATTCCAGGCAGATATTGCATTTATTGATAAGTAGGATGTAGCTTTCTTATTATAGATTGAATAATTATTGATGAAAAATTTCTCTTATTTTCACTAATCATTCTGCTTTAATTTGTTATTTATTGAGAAATTATTTTAAAATTAGGTGTAAGTAAGTCATATGTTTAGTAAATTCCATTTGCAGATACTAATGGGAATATTACAAATTATATTTTACAAAAAGATGTATTGAGTTCTACATAGTGCATAGGAAATCTACATAGTGCAAAGGAAAAAAGAGTTTTTAAAATAACTGATATGTACATATTTAGGAAATAAAATGGTATTCCTAATTTTTTGTAAGATGGTTGTATATTTAAATTTTTCTATTTTAAGAACATGGTCAATTTTGTTCCAGGAAAATAGACTACCAGGTCCTTCAAGGCTTTCTTTTGCAGTCAGAAAGCAAATGCAACATAGATATATACCTAATAAAGGAATTTTTAAAAGGACCAATATAAGTTATGTGGAGAGAGAACAGGTAAAGACAATATCAATCCAGAGTAGATAAGTCAAGTAGCAGCCTACTAACTCTTTATTCTACTCAACATAATAGGCAAATATCTAACTTCTTTATCATCTCTTATTTTGGAAGTTAAGTATCAGAAATATATTATCACATCCAGTTAAACTTTGTTTAAAATAATCCTTAAACATGAAGTAAAATTACAGATAATCTCCTAAGGAAAGAACTTTGCCCCACAGTATAGAAACATGAGCAAAATATCCCCAGTTATAGCTGACCCTTACTGAGTAAAACCCGGAGAAACAGGGCAAATGACTTCAAAAGAAACATATTCAAAGGGTCAAATCCTGTGGTGTTCACAGAGCCAGACTAGGCAGGCTACTACCAGAAAGAAACAGCCTATTATACAGAGCAAAGTTGGAAGAACACACTTGTCTTTGAAAAACTTTAGGGCCAGTTTAGGCCCTGCAGTGCCAGTTGTTTGAGCAAACTGAAAGGCAGTGATCCATCCCCCTATTTGTTCTATAACTTCCTCTAAGATAAATGCATTACCTTTTCAGATTTATATTAAACATTTTCCTATCGCAATTCTGTCTTTATCTGAGGAATTCCAGGTGAATAAGAAACTCGTGGTATCTTTCTACAATGGCTTTGTACAATTTCTTCCATGATGTTAGAGACAGATTTTCTTTGCTCTAAAATATCCACCTGTTACCACCCAATTGCTTATCACCGATAGTTCACAAATAAACAATCCATGAAGACCTTTTGTAACTGGCCAAAAGAGTTAGTGTCTAGCACACAGTCTCCAAAAGAGGAATCTTACAATAGGTTTACTGGCAAAATTCATTGAGAAAATTATTTTTTGAAGACAAAAATGTTAGAACAAATGAAGCTGAGCATAAGAATCTTTGTAATTTATAACTTATTTAGGATCAAATCTTAATTTTATAAAAAAATTATATTAGGGTTTAACTGGCAATAGAAATCTCATCTCATTTTAGTGGAAGTGGATTTGTCAAAATAAAGAAACTATTCATGGACCTGAGTCAGAGGACGGATATGCTAGCTACTTAATTTCTAGGCTTACTGTTACTCTGGAGAGTGCCTAAAAATTAATCTATGTTCCTGAAACTAACTCACGTAACAAGAATGATTGTTATTACCAAAGTATTTTTCATACTATGCAACAAAATTTACTTTATTTAGTAAATTATATTTATTTTTGTCATATGTTAACCAATTTGTCACTTGTTTTACCTTTTATTGTAAAATTCTATTGAATTGGCAAAAGGTATTGGTGTTCAAAAGAAAAATTTATTATCTTCTGAGAACAAAAGAAATAAAGCAAACAGAAAACCAGAAAATTTGTGGAAATATGGAAATGTGCATGGGACATGTTTGGTAAAGAAAGACAGATATAGAGAATACAACTATAAACATCAGAATAAGAAATTTAACAACTACATTCAACAAATAGTGCATTTCAGTTGCACAGTTTGTTATGAAGGAAACTTCAGGATATTTTGAGGATACGTAATGGGGAAATGATCTCATATACTGTAGAAGGTGAGCATGGTTACGGTCCTTAAGAAAGTTTGCGAGGGAAGAAACGTTAAGATGTGATCTAAAGGTTGAAAAAAATTGCTGTTTAGCTATTTTTTTTTCATTTAAATAGGTCCAAGAGGGGTAAGAGAGTTTGAAAGAGACAGCTGTCAAAGGTAGAGCTGCGTTATGTAATCAATATTATATCGATGGAGAGCTGTAAAAGAATTATAACCAAGAATTTGAATAAATGTTGCAAAACATATTTGTACGTGAAATATAGAAAATGGAGGAAGGTATAACACGTAAATAGGATAGATAAATATAAATTTTATGCACAAATGAATACCATTAGGGCACAAATAAAGTATCCTTTTTCATCCAAATATCTTCACTTTTCCATTGATACTCTAATCCTTTAGTCTCTACTACTAGGATTACGGAAGTCTTCTCTGCAGTGAGCCCCTTAACTCACAACTACATCTCACTCCACAGTGTAGGGGTGAAAGAGCAGGATGATTGATCATTTTCATGTGGATTTTAAAGAGTCCTAGCCAACACTTTTCTAACAAATAACCAGGCATCAAGAGAAAAGCATAGCAAACTCCTTTGATTATAGTTTTATATAACATAGAATGTTCAGATAAAAGACTCAGAGTCCTAGGGAGAATTCTCTGCTCTTAGGCTCAGGTTTGATAAAGCATAGATTCTATGTAGAAATATTATTGGACAAACATTGTACACTCTAACATTAATATACACAAGTGTGGATATCCCATGAGCCCTGTCTATATTCTTCTGCAGCATTCCTTCATTTCTGGAATGGGGTTTTATATCCTACAATCAAACAAATAGGTCAAAAAGGACATCTCTTATATAAAAAGATGGGAGACATTTGAATTAATGGGCAGCCTTGGGGTAACAGGGACCTGATTTCCATGAGCTATGTTGGGGAATAGAAATTTTAGTTTCTATGTTATGCCTTAGGGGAGTGTGAGAAGTAAGAGACAACAGAATAGTAGAAGGTCATAGAGAAACTTTAATTCTGGCCTGAATTCTCAGGCCCAAACCCTGTGTATCATTTTCTGAGCCCTAATAAAAATATCCTTCATAGAACAAATAGATGACTTTTCCAAAGCATCATTTTTATCTCATCTTCTTCTTTCAAATTGATCATGTCTTTATAGTACTCATTGATGAAGTTTAACATCCGACCTACCCCAGGTTCTTACTAAACTCAATCACAGAGAGAGGAACCACACAAAGATACAAGTATCTATTTTATTAAAGATAAATTTGCCAACAAGGAGCAAGACGTGAGTCTTCCTGCTACAAATTTTTCATAACAATTTGCCTAGTAGCATCTACAGTAGCATTATATTGCAACAGAATGATCCTGTACAGAATTTAAATCATGGAGGCAGATTCTAAAATAAAAGGTACCATGGACATATGTGCTTAATTAGTCCAAAAACCAGTCAGATAATAATTAATTAAACATTTTTGTAGCTACTAGAAGAATTCTATTTTTTAGATTTTTAATTCATTTTATTTTAGGTGTAGATAATGATCATATTCATCATAGTGAATTTGTACCTGTATATGATATATTGTGATTCTTCTTTCTTTCCAATTTGACTCACTTCCTTTCAACTCCTCTTCCTTTCCTTATTTATAAAAGCTTTGTTTCCATTTTTTCCTTATTTTATCCTTTTCTTTCGCCTTCCTTTTCCACCCTCCAACAGGTCCCCTTTCCATTTGGATGTTTTCTTATTTCACAATACCTACTATAAATTTTGGACCTTATTTACACTTTTGCTTTCTCACACCAGAGAGTGGGATATTTACATATGTGTGTCTGGATATTCCACTTAAAAGTAGGACCTTAAAGTGCATTCATTTACATAGAAAGGTCTCAAGTTATTCCTTCTTTATTGTTAAGTACTATTCCATTATATTAAAAAAAACACACCTTCTTACCATTCATCAGTTGATGGGCATTTGGGTTCTTTCCAAGATTTAGCTATTACAAACCATGCTACTAGAAACATGAGTGTGCATTGACACATTGTGTCAATCATTGTGGTATGATGCTTTTATTTCTTTTGAGAAAATATCAAGTAAGTGGATAGTTGGGTCAAATGGAATCTCTAGTTCTACTTTTTGTGGAAGCTCCACACTGATTTCCACAGTGGTTGCACCAGTGTATACTCCCAGAAAAAGTAGAAAGGATTCCTTTTCCCCCACAGCCTCACCAGCAATTGTTATTGATTGATTTTTGATAATAGCCATTCTTTCTGGAGTGAGATAATATTTCAGCATTGTTTTAATTTCCTTCTCTTGGATAACCAGTGGTATTGAACATTTCATAATTTTTTTGTCATTTATACTTTGTTATCTAGGAAGTGTGCATTTACTTCAAATACCCACTTTTGTATTGGTTCTTTAATTTTAAGGAACACTGTTTTTTTGCATTCTTTATATATTCTGTATATTATTTCTAATGTCTGAGGAACAGCCAGCCAAAAGTGTTTTCCCACTCTGTAGGTTGTCTCTTCACTCTGTTTTTTTTTCTTTTCTGTGAAAAATCTTTTAAAATAAGATGAGATCTCAGTTTTTGATGCTTTATGATATTTCCTGTGCAGTTGGGATTTTCTTCATAAAGTCTTTGCCAATAATTATGTTTTCAAGATTACTGTCCATTCTATCATCCAGTAAATTTAATGTCTGTGCTTTAATAATTAGAATTTTGATCCATTTCAGTGTTACTTTTGTGTATGGTGGGAGATAAGAGTCTAGTTTTAGCTTCTGGTATGTAGAAAACCAGTTTTCTCAGTACTGTTTATTAAAGAGATTATCTTTCTTCCAGTGAAAGTGTTTGGGTTCTTTCTCAAAAAAAGGTCTGAGTGAACTTAGAGTTGTTTTTGATCCTTCTAGTCTGTTCCATGGATTCTTGCATCTTTGTCTTGTTTTTGTTTTGTTTGCCAGTACTTTGCTGTTTGTACCATGGCCGTTTTGTAGTATAATTTTGAGTGAGGGATTGTGATGCACCCTGCCTTGCCTTTGTTGCCCAGAATTATTTTTATATTTTAGGGTTCTACTCTTTCAAATACATTTTAATGAAATTTAAACTGAAGCAATATTTGCAAATTCATTCGTGGAAGTAGGCATTACCCTGATGCCAAAACCAGAGAAAGACCCAAACAAATAAGAGAACAATAGACTAATGTCCCTACTGACAGAGACCTAAAAATCCTCAATAAAATACTGGCCAACAGAATGCAGTACATATCAAGATGATGATATTCCCTGATCAAGTAGGATTCATCCCTATTATGCAGGGTGGATTCAACATACACAAATCAAGAAATATAACACATTAACCAACAAAAGGACAAAAACCACATGATCATCCCAATAGACACAGAAAATGCATTTGACAAAGTTTAACATCCACTGGTGATAAAATCCCTATGGAAATTTGCAATAGATGGTCTTTATCTCAGTCTGATAAAAGCCATCTATGACTAACAACAGCCGACATCATACTAAATCGTCAAAAATTGACATCTTTCATTCTGGTATAAGGAAAAAGAGATGAATGTCCACTATCACCATTATTATTCAATATAGTTCTGGAAATGTTAATCAAAACATTTAGACAACAGAAAGAAATAAAACTAATAAAACAAGAAAATAAAAAGTTAAATAATCATTATATTGAGATGATTTGATACTTTACATAGAAGACCCAAAAACTCTTCCAAAAAATCTTCTAGATTTAATAATAAAAGTCAGTAGTGTTTCTGGGTAAATGTCAACACTGAAGAATCAATAGCAATTCTGTACATAAGTAAGATACTCATGGAGAGAGAAATTAGGGAAACCACACCCTTCACAATAGCATAAAAACACTTAGTAATCAATTTAACAAGGCAAGTAAAAGATCATAAATTTACACTGTCAACTATTCTGAAAAAGAAGATCGAAGAAGATATCAGAAAATTGGAAACATAAGTCTTGATTTTACATAAGAAGAACCAATACCATGAAAATGGCCCTGTTCCAAAATTGTTTATACAGATTTGATGCAGTCCCAATCAAAATAGCAATGTCATACGTCACAGAATTAGAGAAGATAGGCGCTATCTTAATGGATGGTTCATTATCGTTGTTCACATGATTGCAAATTAGTAAAAACCATTTCTGAGTGTATCTGTGTGGGTGTTTCCAGAGATGACTGGCATGTGAGACAAAAAAGGACAGTCCTGTTGTAAATGTGGGGAACACCAGTAGCAGGACTGGTGGTCCAGAGAGAATAAAAGTAGAAGAAGGAAGGCCTCCGGAAAAACCTTTCTTGCTCTTTTTCTCTGTTTCCTGGATGGAAAGAATAGGCAAATTTCCCCCACCATGCACGTCTACCATGATGTTTCTGCCTTGTCATGGCCTAATAGAGCCTGCTGACGATGAACCAAAACCTCTGAAATCATGAGAGAAACTGAACTTCTTCTCATTAAAGTTGTTATTTTCAGATATTTTTGTCAGCCATGGAAAGCTAACAGAAAACACATGTGAAGTAAGGCTGAAGTAATAAGGATACAATAAAATTGTTATTTCAAAATTGTCCTTTTAAGGTAACTGTAACTTCAGGAAACAAAGTTATTCAAGGTTAAAAGTTTTTTTCAAACTTAAGCATGTTATTCTTCCCCTCTAGGCTTTTGACTAAAATATTCCTAAAATTCTTGAAGGTACAATAAATCTGTAAGTTGGGCCCATTTTTTGTACTAGTATAAATTCACAAATTCCACAGACTTCAACCTTAAAGGAAAAAAATAGTACTACTGATCAAGTACAGTATCTTTGAACTATAAACACATGCAATTGATTTGCATTTAACCTCTCCTACTAATGGCTAACTTGGTAGTAGGAATATGCATCCTAAATCATCTGTTTCCAGAACACACTTAAGCCCAGATAAGTACACTCAACTCGAGTTGTCTCACTGCCAATTGTCTCACTGCCAAGCACCCACACTTCTAAATGTGCTGTTCTTTGATTCTGTCTAATAAATTTGCCTATTACCTTTACTGAAAAGTCCTAAAATTTATTTCCATAGGAATTCAAGGACAGGTTGACACATGAGTCAAAGGGCAATAGTTTGTTCCAAAATTAGATATTTGAAGCAAAAGGTAAGGAGGGGCTCAAGACTGAAGTTCATAAACATGAAACACTGTTGTATGGTTCTCAATTTTTCCTACAGTTTGATAATCCAAATTTACTGGCATTTCTCATGCAAAGCCTCTGTTTCTATTATTTTCCTTTTGCTGCCCATATTATTTGCTTTCTATCCATTAATCATGAAACTGGAATTGACTAATGGCTCTCCTTCTGACTTGTTCTCAAGTCAAGGTTAGCAAAATCACCTGAGTTATGGAAAATTTTAATTTTATATAGTTCATAGTCATGATTAGATTAACTATTAAGTATGCATTCTTATCACTAGAATTACAGTTTTCTGAAACACTAATGCTCTGATTTTAAATTTCTGACTATTTACAACTGCATGAGAAATTTATGTTTACAACTATCACTTTAATATTAATTTTCACTATTTACAACAAAGGTAGAACATAACTGCAGGTGTCACTCACATGGCATTTTAGGAGAAATTTTATAAATACAATAAATTATTTCTTCATTATAATTAAATGGTGTTTCAAAATGTGATTCTGCTCATTAGGACCTATGAAAAGTTGCAGCAGAAAAATAAAATTAATATTTCAATGATTTTAAAACATATCAATTGAAAAGAATATATGTGTAAAATATGTGCAGAGAGAAGCATAATTTATTTAATACATTTGTGTTATGGTGAGAAAAAACTAACAGCAAAAGAAGCCAAGAAACTATCTAATGATTCTAAGAAGTTCTCAGAAGCCAATTCAACAAATTTCAGTGATTTTAGCCCATTATCCATAATTTGAAGTTGATGAAAATCCATTAAGGAGGGTATACATTTTTAAAACTAGTGAAGGAAAATTAGGATGTTTTGTTGACTATTCTTTAGTTAAAAATATTCATGGTAAGTATAAATTGTATTCACTTTTACCACAAAGATAAACTTTTTATTTTTTACTAGTGTAGCATCGGCACCAAGGTACTACATATCAACTTCAACTAATTACCATTGGTTTTTAAAGCACAAGTAGCTGAGGAGAAACATTCACTTTTTACAGTGAGTCGAACATTTAAGTTGATTCAACCCACTCTGATATAATATCAAACAGAAATTAGTATAAGCTTTAGATTACTCATCCCAAGTAGAGTAGAAATCAAGACAGACCAAGCTACTACTACTGGGTATAAAACTTTGCAGGAGTTCAACAAATGTTAATTTCAAAAATAATTTTATTATTCCTGTCGTGTCTAAATTTTAAGAAACATATTGTTGTAGGAAAACAACTGAGAATTGGAAACATATTTCTCATGAAAAAATTCAATTTGGGTATTTCTGATCAGGATATTTATGCCTTAGGCCCTTTTTGTTTTCTCTCCTACTGACACAAAAATAAACACTGATGATACACAAGAAGCAAACAGAATTCTGAAGGGTGGCAGGGAGCTGATTGCAGAAGTTTATTGTACTGGGCCTGCAGCAACTGTGTGACTTCTCTTTACCCAATAGACATGATTTTAGACCCTGAATTCTGTGACTCACAACTAGCATAAGGCATTCCAGCCTTGCTCTTGCCTCCACCAGAACTAACAGGAGTGCCTGAGGCAATAATTCTTTCGTGGAAATGGGCAGGCACAACGCAAAGACAAGTCAGTAATAAGTGATTAGAGAAAGTGTTCTCCATTGCTGTTTGGTCTGTACTGCACCTTCCATGAAGTAGTACCTACACATAAGATAAAAAGTACATAACTAAATATAGACACACATTAACTTGAGGGAAATATAAGTAAAACGTGGATCGCAACTGTTCATATCCGAGCTGTGATATTTGTCCCTTGTTTTACAAAACTTTACTATTGAGAATAACAGGATAAGGCCACACAAAATCTTTTTTTCATTGATTCTTTTAGCTGCAGAGATAAGTACAATGATCTCAATAAACATCAAACCATAAAAAAACAATGTTGATTTTCCCTTTTTGTTAGAATTTCACTAGATGTTTGCATTTATTTTACTCACTATAAAATTGAGAATCCTATTTTGTATTTATTTACAGCAAATTAAAATTTCAGCAAATTTTTTAAAATAATGCTACATGATAAGACTTTACCACTTCAAATAATTTAATCATGTGCTAAATTTTTTGCAAGGACCTTATATATGTCAGCTGAACTTAAAAGCATCTTTTCCAATTAAAGTTTTGTGTTTTTTTTTCTTTTTGAAACTAAATGTATTTCCTTCTGTCAGTTAAAGAAAAATTAGGTTACTAAAATAGGATATTGTCAGCCATGATTAATAGAAACAGTTCACTGCAACAATTAACTAAAATTAGTACAGTGGGTCCTCCGTTCATGAACTTAATTCTTTCCAAGATTTTGGTTGAAAACCAGTTTGGATGAGAACTAAATCAAATTTCCCCACGAGGTCAACACTGAATCTTACCATTGAGTTTGTTTTGGTTCTTGTCCTATTTGGTTTGCAACCAAAATCATGGAAAGAATTAACGTTGGGAACTGGCGTTTTTAAGGGATTTGGGAAAAGCAAGAAAAAAGTTGTGTCAATTGATCACCAGAGGCCCATAGGAATGTGATTATGGACAACCTGCTTAACTTTGGTGCTTGTTTCCCTATCTATAAAATTAGATGCTATAATAATCCCTTCTTCTTTGGGCAATTATGCACTATATAATATGTGAATCCCTTAGTTCAAAGCCAGATACATGGTAAGCATTTCCATAAATTGCAATAATTGTTCCTCTCCATTAGTATTTAGAAGAGTGAAAGAGACAGAACTTTAAAGCTACTTTAACATAAAGGGATGCCTATATCTAGAAACATTTTAAGTAGTTTTCTATTACCCTTTCTCCTAGCATTTGCATAGTGTAATGTCTGTTATAATTAGCTCCATGGATAAAGAAATATCCTTCCCTTTCCCTTGACTAGATTTTTAATAGTGTAGCTTCAGGTCTTCCACTGAAAACTTTAGAATTGTCACTTAATTTTCAACCTCCCAATATTTCATTGAAAGATGTGCAATATAATTAAAAAGGTAGCTACAGGGCAACTAATTCTAAAAATTGGTGATAAGAGAATGAAGAAAGTATGCTTAATTTCATTTTCATGCTTTAACTTCTATCTTATATTGAGAAAGAAACTCTAAGCTCTATATTTATCTAAGAAGATACCCTTTTGATATGGATGTCTCTGTGTGCATGTGGGTATATTGTTACATGTGCATATACACATGTACATATAAACAAAATATGGATATTTGAATTTTAATAATTTTAGGACTTAAAGTTGAATATGTATACACTATTAAGGTGTGTCACCCTCATAATAAGAGAATAGAGCATATCCGATTGTCATCATAAGTTGTGTTTTATTCAGTATATTGCAATGTAAATTTGGGAAGGTTTCTACTTCAAAATATAAATGATTAAACTATTAATTGCTATAGTTAAGAGCTAAGGGTGATTTAATTGTCATAAAGGATTGCATACTCTCCTGAATTTCAACTGTAATATGTGGATCCATTCACAGAAAAAATATATATTTATACCAAAAGTTTATTCTTGAAGAACATTAAATAATTTCTAACATTTCTGGGAAATGTTAGAAACCTCACAATTACTCTCATACTCTTCTGATTTGAGTCAAGGAAAATAATTTTCAAAATAATAGGCTAGCCTAGGGACATTGGCCCCAGCCAGTTACTGTGGAAAAACCAGAGGCAGTTGCAGCTGTGGAGCTGCCAAAATCACAGTTGGAGGATATCCCAAGTAGGCAGATGCCAAAGCAGAAAAAATAGCTGCTTCTTATTGATTGCTGAATCCTATAAAGGTCAAACACTGCATGTGTGAGCCTGAGTACAGAACTGCTTTATCCCCATAGGGCATCACTGATCAGTTTTTTATTGAAGAATTTGAAAATATAAGATATATATATATATATGTATATATATATACTATATATATAGAGAGAGTGTATATATATATGCATACACTATGTATGTATATAATAATAATTTAATAAATTATTAAATAATAATTATTAAAATTATTATATAATATATAATATTATATATTATTATATACATACATAGAGAGAGAGATGTGTAAGGAATATCTTGCTTTACTCTTGCAAATTTTATTTTAAGAAACTAAAGAATAAGAAGTAGTATACCTATAGCTTAATAAATTATACTTTCCCCTTCCATACATCATTTTCCCTATAAAATGGAAGTAATAGTAACATTATAAAGTTATTTTAAGTGTCAAATTGAAATAATATAGATTATATACTTACTCATGCCAAGTACCTAGCACTCATTGATCGCCAATAGTTTTATTATTTCTGTTATACAAAAATAATCTTATGCTATTATACTAGTAGAATTTGTATTATTATACTGAGATAGAGAAGACTAGACTCTTTTTTAAGTTTTCCCAGAAGTAAGTTATCAGACATTCTTTAGCACAAATCAGTTATTTGAAAATTTACTTTGTGCAAATAGGTTTCATATATAATATAAATTACAGTTGTATGCATACATATAAATATATATTATTATATTAATAGGTACTATATATTATATAAAACATTTAAAAATGGTTTTAGGTATTGAGAACTCTCAAGGGTGACAAACAACTTACAAAAAAAGAATCCTACAGTCATTTCAAAGAGATCTCTTGGTTATACATAATTATGTTTATAGCTAGATGAAGTTCTATAATGCACAACACACTATAGCCAATTCAAGATTTAAAACAACATAAATATAGAAGCATTTAGTCTTAGTCACATGGCATCAAAGCATTCTGAGGTCTAGAGAAAAATAAAATAGCCCATCCTGTAAGTTACTTTTGAAATTTTGTTTGATGCCTCTTATCATCAGCATCACAAAAAAGCAAGGTAAAACTTACAATATATGTCTGTGAATAATTTTCACATAAGCAATTATACAGAAGTGATGGTGAACCCATGACCAACATATTGAAGAAGATTGTATTATCCAAAGCACTAAATGGTTCACTATCAGTGGTATAGAGATTTGGGGTGCTGTTTAAAGTATAAGACATGTTTGCTGTGAGTTAAATTTATATCATCAAAAGAACAAATAAATTATAGTAAACATTAGTTCAAACAATCTAATAACATACATATATATATATATTTCCTCCTTTCAATGTACTGAATTTTTCTTCATGTCTTATAAAATTTACTTTTTCTTTTAAGTTTAAATAAATACTTTGAAAAAACTTAAGGAATAAGAATGCATTTTATTGCATGTCTCCTCTTTTAGAATGATTGTCAGGAAACAATGTCTAGCATTTCTTTTCAAAAAGTAGTACCATGCTATAGATCTCTAAATAGCATAGACACAGCTACTTCAAATATTATATATGCATTAGTCAAAAATGTGACACAATTTCAGATTTGTGATCTTTCTATATCAAAATGCAGGAGGCCTAATTCTATAGATCATATTTTTGTTCTATTTGAATTACACTGGCAAAATGAATAAGTGATGCCTCATATGACCTGACATCCACATGCCTATTCTAGCAGAACAGTGACATCAATGGTACAGCTAGATGAATCAAAAGGTCACTCCAAAGCCCATGTCAATGTCATCCCAGTAGAAGCTTACTCGACATTATCTCTTAAGTGCTTTGCAGTCCTGGCATGTTACCTAACTGGCTGGTGCTTCCTAATAGGCTCTATACCAATTTGACTGATATGTGACCATACAAATATTATGAGTTCCAGGAGCCAGATGGCCCACATATCAAGCATGGAAGCCAGACAAAACAGAGGCACACTGTTGAAGATTTAAATTGTTTGGTGATTCTTCCCCAGATCTCAGTATACATAGTCCTATTACTTGATTTCATTCCATGTTAACCCACAACAATGTCTCTTTTCTGTCATTTTAGTGCCACATTCTAACAGAAGAAGGAAACTTTTCGGCTTTTCATTTAGAATGAAAAAAAGACCTTTACAAATAACTGAATTCTAGCCTGCCATTTGTGAGGGCTGTCCTGTAGTCTCTTAAGGTTTCTAATTACAAAATCTATTACTTTTCTAGGATAAGTCTGACTTTTACTTCTTTCATAAAACTTTGGTGAACTCCTGAAAACATCAACCATAAATTGTGAGAAATGGTGTCTATGTTATGGTGTATCTTCCCTGCATGAATAGTTTCTAGTGGTATTTAGTCACAAAATAGAAATGTTAAAAATGGTAAAAATTAAAATTAAAACAAGATTTAATTATTAAATACCTGAATTATATATATATATATATATATATTCCTAACAAAATGAAAATTATTATTTTTCTCTACTTCTACAGGTAAAACATCACACAGGATACATTTGTGTGCATATGTTTATTACAGAGTATGGTGTGTGTGTCTGTGTGTGTCTATGTGTGTGTGTCTGTGTGTGTGTGTGTGCATCTATGCAATTGCACTAAAAGAGATTCAATTTAAATAGTTTTGATCAGAAAAATCAACTTTTTAAATAGGAAAACCAGTGTATCTCCGTATTCATGAACTATGACTTAAAAGTAATATGGTAATAACAATTCTTTTTCTTGCATCTAAGTCAGTGATGAACACACACTTCTGAATTTGTTCATGGAGATTAGTAGCCTTCCGGAAATCATTAAAATAGAAACTTCAAAAGGTCCAGTTCATGATCTGGAGGTGTAATGAAAAGTTTGAAATCTTTTCAGTGAAATCTGGGAAATGTTCTTACTATCTTTGCATCATAAGTGGAAAAAATTACTTGATGTATTTGAAAATATTTGATAAGCTTGCTTTCTGAGCTTGAAATGGATAGCTGCCTATCAGAGCCATTCTGAGAACATCACTTAGTCTGTCAGGTCTACCAAACCCTCATATGTTCCCTCTGGGGTAAATTAATTCTAGAATCACTTTTAGTATAGATACTTGCAGCATGATACATTAATATTCTTGTACAAGCTAGAGTGTACAACATATAAGAGAAAGGCCCCTGTTCTACAGATGTATACAAATTGTGTAATATGACTTGTAAGCAATTTGAATTATTTTTTAACAGGAAGCAAAGTGTGATCTTTTAGATCTCACCTTAAACAGTAGCTACAGTCTGCATAAAAATCGAGTTTTAACTTTTTGCAATGCCACTGCTATTTCATCACAATATATATCACAATGAACTGTGCTTAAAATTATCATTTAAATTCTTTTACAAGTGGTCAGCAAAGGTCAATCACAATTATAGGAAGAATGCTTAAGAGTATCATAAAGTATAACTTAAGTAAAACTGCTATACATTAGAAAATCTTTAATATAAACTTTGCTATAATTCAAGAAGAAAATAATGAGAGGAAATAAATTGAAAAGTAAAATGGAATAAAATGTGCTGCGTAAAACAACATATACCAGGGCAGGGTTCTATAAAGTTTTATTTCTACAGCTTTGAAAGAAGCTAAAACCTCACTTGTGACTCTCTAGCTCATGAGTAATATGGTCATTTCAAACTTATGGCAATAAAAACTTTATAGCATTCCAGTTTGGAACATAAGTCAAAGACGGGAAAAAGTAAGAATCAAAATAAAATGTGACAAAACACTACAAAATGCCACTCAACTGACACTACTATTCTGTTGGACTGGGAATCAAGTGGCCACTTTCATTTTTAAAGTTTTTTTCTGAAAGTGATGTAACAGCTTAAACAAATATTCTGACTGGCATCAAAGTAAATAGAAAACTATTGACTTTCATCATGATGGTACATAGAAATGTGTAATAATATGAAGTCACAGTATGCACTTCAGAAAATGCCATGATTAATGTTGCAAAAGTAAAAGCAGAAGCATATTTCCTGGAGTTGAATATTAATATATTTGAACTCCACACACACAAAATAACATCATTATCTCTTATAAATTTTATAGAATATTTTAATTGTATACAAAATGTCATGTCTGGATAAGGAGGTTAAATATTTTTCAAATGATATCATTAATATATTTTAAATCATTAGATTACGTTGTCACTGAATTTTCTCTATTTGTGTTTGGGGTATCATAATTATTTGACTTAAATTTTTTTCTGTATAGACAAAGAACTTTATATAAATAGCATCTGATTTTACTTTAGTTTATTAGTATTAATTAGTTATATTTTGTCACTTGGACAATTGCAAGTCTTTGTTGCTATTCTAATTCTCTATTTTCCTAGCTGCAGGGCTAGACTCTAATTAATCTTATTATTAATAATTGTCTAATTTTTGCAATTCTGCTTCATAGCCCAAAGGTTTCATAACATGTATAAAAATAAAGAAAGCTGCCATCAATTAATATGTGCTTGTTTTTGTATTAATTGGGTACTTGAAATATTACTATGCATAGTAATCTACCATACTGAGGGATGATCACATCGCCACACATGGAATCATCAAAATTTCAAACGAAAAGCACTGTGGGTAGAATTTATTTATGAGTGTTGAATACATTATGGACTTCCTCTCTGTGCAAACCTAAGAGATTTTGAGGTTCTTGTTTCTTTTCAAATCTATGTTTAGGATATTATAAATATCTGCTATATCATGCCTACTCTTAATGTAAAATTTATTTTTTGGAATGATAATACAAGGAAAAAACTCAAAATTTATAAAAAGATTGATGTTCTTATCCACAGACTGGAGTGTAACTCATCAGTCATTGGTAAAACCATATTCCATATTAATCCAGGATTGACTCCGTTATTCATACCAAGTCTCTTTTCCTCCAATAAAGGAGAGGAGTTGGCTGCTATCTCAAAATACCACTCCAAATTAATGAAAGAAGTTTAGGGAAAGTCATTAATTTTGTAAAAATAATCTAATGACTGTTATATGCCATCATTAACAGCATTAATTTTAGAAACTCAATGCCCCCAAAATTCATTGAACAAGAAAAAATTCATAATTACAAATATCTGAGCAGTGATCAAGTTGTACAGTGACAGTTACATTTGTGTCTGTAGTACTTTGTAAATGGCTCTTGTATGGTTCTTGGTACTAGGCTTATTTAGGGAAATCTCATTCAGCTATCTCTGTCTCATAGTTTAAAACAGTGTTAAAGTTATTCATAAAGTATTGCTATTTAACAAGAAGAAAATGTGTGTCCTTGTTCTATAGTTTTTAATGTATTATTTGTGGTACATAATAGGTACCTTCATTTGGGAGAATATATATGTAATTTATTAACCATTTTTTAAAAATTGCTATATTGTTCTCACTCTTCCCCTTCTGCTTTCCCTAATCCTCTTTCACTTCTCCAAAAGTTTTGCCTCTCTGTTTCTTATTATTTTTCATTTATTTTACATTTTAATAAATGTACAATTTGCTTTTCTCATATAAAAGAAACTGTGTGATAGTGAATTTTCTGGGCATGACTTATTTCATTTAACATTGTGATCTCGTTTTATTCATTTCCTGTGAGCAACAGGATTTCCCTGTTCTGGAAACATACAGTAGTGACAGTAACAGAAATGTAAAGAGAATATATATCTTGAAACCATATAGCAGGCTTTGTTCTACAAAAGTTTAGAATAATAACCAATAAATGAACATTTGATTTTACATATATCATCAATAGCTACCTGTGCAATAACATATGCATAGATATTGTTATCTAAAACCAAAATGAAACTCTCTACACTTTAAAATCAGCTACAGACTCAATTCCTTTCAGTGGATATGATGAAGTTAGATATGTATTAACATAATTTGACCAAAAATATCATCTATACCGAAAGCAATTAGCCATTTTTACAAAACCAGAATTTTTTTTTCTCAAATGTTTACTAGAAAAACAACTTAATCCTCTGCATTAGTACGATGTTTCACAGCTTGCAATCACTTCTGAAAATGCTCCTATTTGTTTTCTTCCTGGAATTTTTGCAAATCTGTCACACCAGAATATGGTTTTGTAATTCTTTTGAAATCTAAAATAATTTTTCCTGTTAATCTGTTTATATTAAGACAAATGTATTAATAAGACAAATTATATTAATAATTTGAGGAAAGCAATTAAAATCTTTCCATTTTGGTAAGGCATTTTAAAGAGCTATTTTTTGATGTAGATCTGTGATCTGATAGAAACAATTGTTTTAAGTAGTTGTAATCCAAGCAGCGGTATTGCCAATGGGTTTAATTATCAGTTTAAAATCCAAACAATGGGAAGCGAGACAACATGCTGCCTTCAAAGTTCTGGAAAAAAAAGGAGTACTGATACATCTTTTCCTATACCTGGGAATGATGGGTGACTCAGATTTCTTAAACAGAAGTCTACATGCCTAATGCCTAATATAAATTATTTTGGTTGTGCAAAAGACTTCCCCAGGGTCATTTCTGAAGATAAAGTAAGACATATGTTCTCATTAAGAACAAAATGTCCTAAATCTGTTTTATTTCTTAAAACTTGCCTTTCCAAGTTTCCTCAGGTGATAATTTCTGAGTGATAATAAAAAAATTGAAATTTGCATAGAACCTACTGTTATTTATTTTATTTTTACTTCCTTAAAAGCAGGATACCTGTATTTTTTACTTCATTCCAGAAAATAATATAGTTGATTTTACTGAAATCAATTTGCTTTACCATCTATTGAACCTGTGCAATGTACTTAGGGTTCCCCTTTTGGAAATGATCCCTTTTCCTCCCTATTTTGATTCATAGCTAATATGGAGAAAAATTGGAATGCAAAAAATTCTTTGGCTGGTAAAATTATAAAATCAAGATGCAAGAGCAATATTTATCAAGTAAAACAAATACCTAAATTTAGGATCTGACTTTGTTAGTGAAGCAGTTTGGGTAAATCATCTACATAAGTGTTTTGCAAGCTTTGACGCAATTCATTAGTGAATTGAAAATGACTTTTTTCATTCATGTGACATGACTACAATTAATTTAAGCATGAAACCATAAAGAATTGGAATACTGTTCAAATGTGGCTATGTATAGTTAATATGTCACTTTTACGCAACTTTATTTTTAGGGGTGTGTGTGTGTGTGTGTGTGTGCACATGTGTGCATGCGTTCATTGGAAAGCCAAAGTTAGCTCATGGGATATTGGATCATCAGGCTCTTTTTATCATACATTGCTCTGTGAATAATATAGGGGAGATTTCTCTTCTCAATGATCACAGTGTTCAGGACTGATAGTCCTATAACTAAAGACAAATTTACAGGAGATAATATTCACATTTATTTATTTACAAAATTTATATTATATAAGAAGATCCCATCAAACAGTGGGGTCCTATTGATGTTGATTCTAAGTTTGATAAAGACTGCATAAACATGCAAAAATACATTTGAGGGACAAAAATTATGATCTTGTAGTAATAACCTGAGGGAAACTTACCAAGATCCATTCTTTCAGATTCTTCTCTATGTCCCTGGAATAATAATCCTTTCCTCAGGGATTGACCACAAGGTCAGATGAGCTACTTCAGAAGGAGGTCAAAACATTCTTTCAAAATCAGCTTCAGAGAAGTTGAATGGAAGAAAATCATAGAAATTTTTTGCTTCTCTGGTTTCTTCAAATGCTAAGAAAATATACTTGGGATTATCATATCCTCTTTATGAATAAATAGGAAATAGTTGAAAAGCCCAAATTAAAGTAGCAACAGATCATTTAATAACTTAAACACTGGTACCCTGAAAGCATTTATTGGCCTGAAGTTGTCATTGTTCAATATTGAACAAGTAATGAATCTATTGTCTGTTTTCTGTCTTATCAAAATTAGGAACACTAATATCTGTCTCAGAATGTTGTTTAAGGATTAAATGACTGCTATCCTATGTAGAAATTTTAATTCCTTCGGACTTGTACCCAGTAGTAAATGCAATTGCTAGATTATATAGTAATTCTATGCTTAGTGTTTTGAGAAACTTACATACTGTTTTCCAAAATGATTGAACTAATTTATACTACAACCAACAATATATAAGTTCTTAGCACAAGACAATGATAAGTCAGAGTCCATAAACATATTAATTTTATTTAATCTTTCTACAATGTATACATAAATGTAAACAGCACATTCTATTCCATAAACACACATGATGATTTATCACATGAAAATAAGTAAAAAAGTAAAATTACGTAACTCATAGAAATCCATTTTATAATTCCTGACAGCTAATAAATGCTAAGTATTAATACTACATTCCCTGAGCTATTTTATAGATTCAGTAACCCCTTAATGTTTTGACAATATTTCTTTTTCACTTAAATTCTGTGCAAAACCCTATGCTTTCAGAATGTACATATGAATTGTATCTAAAATTCCTAGTTGTATCATTTTTCTCTGAGGCACATTTTTCAAGCAACAAAATATTTTTGGACAGAAAGTCCTCATTGTCCATTTTTCTAATATAAATTGCTCGTTCTTGAAATGTCATGCGCTGTCAAGATTTAGCTTTGCTCTACTTATATATGTCGCGTTTTCAAAAGAAATAAGATGGGAGAGTTCGGCATTGAAGGGCAAAGTGTTAGTTTTGTAAGATTATTTCACATAACACTAGAAATCTTTGCTAGGGACCAGTCTGTGCTCTGCCATGAGGAAAACTGTGATCCTACAATCTGAGGCACACCAAGTGGAATAAAATTTGTTCATAAAGACTTAGTAGTTACAATAACAGCATTGGTTGTTTTAGGTAATAGACTTCATAAATCATCTCAACTTTGAAAAATTATCATTACCATATTACAAATAATCTTTTGAAAGAGCTCCAGCACCCCCAGAATAAAGTTTTAAAATTTAAGGCTAATTAAATAAATCAACACAGTTTAAAGTGTAATTTAACTCTGGCCTTTGGTGTGGTAAATTATCAGTTATGGCTATCTTGATGGATTTAAATTAAATAGATTAAACTGTGACCCAGAGATTTCCCAGCTTCTTATATGGTCAACCCAGTTATATTTAATGATGTTAAAGCTGAGATAAAAATGTTAAATGTAAGAGTCAATTGCAAGGTCATTATTTTTTCCCAAGTAATGAAAACACAGTACTTGAGCCACTGTAAAATTATAGACTAATGACTCAGTCATACAGAGTGGCTCTCGAACATTGTTCAATGTACCCACACTGATTTAAGCAATGATAAAGTATCATTTCAAAAATTAAATAATGACAAAGGTCATAAATTACATTTCAGATGGTGCAACAAAGGATGTTTTTAAAGACTCTGGATAGAAATTTTGGATAAAGTAATGAGAAAGTCTATTCAAAGGTGGATGGTAAATATTTATAATATTTTAAAAGAAATGGATATTTGTGAATCCTGTGATTTTAGAAAGTAACTCTGTACATATTCTACTTTTATGAAATTTTAATATGTCTTCCAATGTATCAACTACATATTTGAAAGTATCATAACTAATAATGTCAGTACATTTGATAGCCCAGCCAAATAAACATAGAAAAGTATAATATACCGTCTCACTTCCATATGAGGCTGACTTTCATTTGAAGGCAATTCAGAAAGTGTATATAAGTGAATATCTCTGTCTTCCTTTAATTTGTCCAAAAACAGGACATAAATTTACAAAGGAGACCATCCATCTCTCTCTACCAGGATGACTGAAGTTTAAGGACTAGTGACAACTAAATATTCCTCCCAGCTTGGACACAGCACCAGAGAAATCTATTAACAAACTAATAATTAATCCTCCTTTACCATTATTTTCTCATTTACTTGCTCAGTCCTACTATGCCAGACCTGGAACTGGAGGTCCACATTATTTGTCTTATCGCTGTTCTAAAAATGTATTGTTGGAAGCAAGGATTGGGGAGAACCAAGAAGAAACCTAAGTCCCTGCCTCTGAGCCAGCTGGCATGTGGGCTGGGGAGAGAAGAGTCCCACTCCTCCATGAGCAACCAGCTGATTTGGAGAAACTGTATTGTTTGATTGAGCTTGCAAGTCTAAATTTGTTAGTATGAACTACTATTTAAACAACAATATGCAACATAATAACTATTGTAGATTTTCTACTGTCTTATCACTGCTTATATTCATTTTACTGTTGTGTCATTCCTTTTAAAATTAAATAAGACAAAAGTAAAATGAAAACAAAAAGTATATTCTTTAAGATGGTAGAGAAGCCAGGCTTGTAAGCTACTTTCGAGATTTGCTCATTTGGAGGGGAACACTTGTCAGTGAGTACAATATGTGCTGCAATTTGCAGTGTGGTTTGGTTCATTTTCGTCGTGTTAAACTGTCTTTGGTTACAGGGACCCCAGTGAATGGAATCACTTGAATAAAATTATGTAATGTTTGCAAAATAGTTAATAAAATGATTTTATTCTTAAATATTTAATTCTCTTAAAAATTGTTTTCATTGAAACATTTTGATATTTAACAGAAAGAAAATTGTGGTGGCTTCAGTAGCACATATACTAAAGAGGGAAATTTAAGTTTACCCTCTTCTCTTTTCTTAAACAAATACATTGGGGGAAATCATCAATTTCTAAAGAATTCACATTTAATGAAAAAATGGAAATCTTCATTTACCATGTATAAAGCATAATCAGGAGGGTCATATCCTAAAACTACAGATGTAATTAAAATTTTTAAGGTATATGAAGTACAAATAAGAAATGTCTAAAAACTAAAGTAAAATCTAAATATTTCTAGTTACTTAATTTGTGCTTTATCTCTGTATCATATATAGTTTGATGATAATTAAATGCAATGTGCATCCATGTATCTGTATCATATTTTATTTAGTTATATAGAGCTTTTGATATTACTACATCTATATCTCTGTGCTGTTTTTTTAAAATTTCCTATTATTTGTAAGACTATAAATGGAATTTAAAGACATCGTGGTAACATAAACCTGCCACAGAAATGAAAATATCTCATATTCTATGGTATGTAGAAACACAAAAAAGGAATAGGAGGAGGAGGATGCTTCATATATGCTTATACAAAGACTATAACTTTTATTTGTGTTATTTATTTTTGTGTACCTTTATTAATTCATTAAGGTGTTTGAAAATGTAAATTCTTTGCATACCTTTTTAAAAAATAAGCACTGATAATTTATATTTTGAGTAACCTTCCTCCTCTACTTGCAAGGAAGCTCATGTATCCTGTTATTCAGTAATTCAGCATTGAGAAGAATTTCTGATATGCATTGCTATGTTTTAATGTTAGTATACCTTGAGTACTTAGTATTTGTTAAACACATATAGTGGGCAGAGTACTTGCGAATACTATAGTTTGTGGTATAACAGGGGTAGAGTTAGACACGTTTACAATAATTATTCTAAATAGTTTCCTAATTAGAAGACTGAATTGTGAATGCATAAGTAGGTAAAAATTCAGAGGAATCTGATTGATGGGATAACAGTGGGGAGAATTTTTTGGGGAAAAAGAGGATTTCAGAAATTTCCTATTTATTCAAGATGGCAAAGAATAACAAATGTAACTACAAATATGGTCACATTGATACAGTTGTAAATAGCACAGAAAAATAAAATCATGACTTTCTTGAAGAAATGTCTTGCCATCAAATCTTGTTTTTTGGTCCAAACATCTGATTGCAGAGCAGACTCTTTTGTATTAACTTAAAGTATCATGCATGAATGCACAGAGTGAAGGGAAAAATGACATTTTAAAAAATCATTCTTTCTGTAATTTCATTAAAAAATAACTTTTATTTTTATCATTTGCTGCACTAGCCCTATATAACATTACAATTGGGAAAGAGGAATGACATATGAGATTCAATATCAATTTATAAGCTAAGGTGATAGGATTGGTAAATATATATTTTGTGGATTTTTCCATAATTTTTGGTGCTGAAGAGAGTTTTTGTTTGAAGATTTATATTTTTTCTTTGATTCATATTTCTTTAAAAAGTTTTCCTTATGTCAACACTGATTGTTTTATATACTGTGCCCTTGGCTTAAGAAATACTAGCTCTTCCTCTTTCATGTACTATTTATCAAGTGTTTGCAATTGTTTTAAGTTAAGATTTGAGATGATATCCTGATATATTTCACTTAGATTGGCCAACAATTTATTGAACATTTTCTTTAGCTACCTTACCTATTTTCCTTTGTAACTAGGTATAGTTATACGACTGCGTCATGGCTCATAAAATGTTGATATAAATGACCAAAGTGCTTTCCTGAACTTGTTAGGATATTTTCACAACCTTCTATGCTTGTGCTATCCATTACAATGAGCAGTAAACATATGTGACTGTTGAACATTTGAAATGCAGCTATTTTGAGATTATGAGATGTTCTAAAAGCTTACAGATATTAAAGATTTAATGCAATAAATAATGTAAAAGATCTCATTTATGATGCTTTAAATACATGTTGAAAACATGATGATTTGATTTTATATATAGCCAAATAAAATGTTATTAAAATAATTTCCACCTGTTGGTACTTTTTAAATTTGGCTACTAAAAATTGATACATTATACAACATGCTCTGTTTTACTTCTGTTAATAATACTGTCAAACTTCTCACTGTTAGCATAACTTTCTATCCTAATGTATACTGCATTCATTCTGTGTCTCATTAATAATTTGATAATATTTATTATGAATCTACTGTGCACCAGGTACTCTTCCAAAAATTCTATATTGACAAGATAAAGAACATGACATATATGATTTCATTATGAAAACGAGAGTTGGGGTACAGGATACAGAAAATGAATTTTAGGAAAAAATGTATTTGTGCTTAGATTATGTCCCCTGTCAGGACAAGCGAGATAAGTTACTATTATGTGACTTTCTGAATGGTGTTTATAAGAAGAGGGGCTTTGTCCTGCCCATTAGGAAAAATGAACACACACAGGTAAGAAATGTTAAAAGCCTCTTGTGTCTCATTTTTTATACTTAAAAAACAATGGCAATTTTGCTCAAGGCTTCAGTAATCTGTTGATAATTTTGAAACAAAGACATACAGCTTTAGGAGTGGGTTAAGTTTGAGTGTATAAAGTTTTCTTGATAAATACAGAATGTTTTCAGCCACTTGAAAATAATGAAAAGCACTGATAAACTATCTAGACTACACGTTGTCTTTCAAGAAGCTCAGATAATCAGATAGTCAGATTTTTGACAATCATTTGTTTTGAAAAGAAAATGTAATTTGTTCTTCTACAATTCCTTTCCATTTTGTGTTGTTCTGTACATACTGTCTTGCTGTGTTTGCTCAATTCTTTCCTGTATAATATTAGTCCTGTTTGTATGGGAAGCGTAACAGAAAATTAGACAGATGTAAAAGGCTCATGGAGGCATTTCTAGCACTAAAAGAAGGTCAGGTGAGAGAAATACAAGTCCAAACCTTTACTGGGCAACTTAGAAATCTTGTCTCAAATAAAATATACAGAGTCTGGGAAAATAGCTTAGTGTGAAGGTCCTGGGTTCAATCCCCAATAGTGGAAAAAAGAATTTAATTCAATTACAAATTAAAATGTGAATATGAACATTATATTTTAATACTAAGAAAGTTAGAATAGAAAATTGTAAAAAACTTCCAAAAAACAGTTTCATTGCTGAACTCCAAAGCTTGCTAGTTTATGTTAAAACAAAATGATACCACCTCTTTATCATCTGTCTATCTCCATACCATAGGAATGCAATAGTTTGAAAATGGCATATTTTATGATAACACATAGACATGTACATCCCTAATTCAGTGAGAGTTTTCAATTTAAAATTAAGATTATAGGACAATTACAGCCCCCCAAAATTAGAACTTCTTCTGGGGATTTAGGTAAGTGGTTTATGAGCATGCCTCGTAAGTGCAGAGTCATGAGTCTGATCCTTGGTTAAAAAAAAATTATAACCTATCTACGTACATTTCTTTCAAAAACATTTTCCATACATGTTAGGCATGCAATCTATAATGGAGCTACATATGGAGTATTTTTATTAGAATGCTATTTTGAGATAGGTGCTTGCTCAGTTCCTTAGACTAAACTTGCATTTGGTCATCCTCCTGCCTCGGCACTTTGATAGCTGGAATTACAGGCATCCACTGCTCTTCCTGGATACAATGTCTAATGTATAATTTTTCTTACCTAAACATTTAAATTTTAATTACTTTTATTCATACATTTTTGATATGTATGATGATCACATTTATCATAGGAAATAGGGACTTGCTTGTAATACATTTTGATTCTTTATTCCTTTCCCCTACCCTCTCTTCAATCTTTCTTTCACTCACAATTTACAAAAGCTTTGTCTCCATTTTTTTCTTTTATTGTTTTTTTCTCCTCCTACTCTTCCATTCCATATCATTCTTCCTTTTTTCTGCTTCCCATTCAAAAATATTCTTCCTACTTCGAAATATCTATCATCCATATAAGTTTTATTTATTCTTTGAGTTTCACACACAAGACAAACAATACTAGTTATACATGTGTGTCTCATTTGTTTCACTTAAAGACATGGTCTTGAGGTGCATCCATTTATCTAAAAATGTCTTGGTTATCCTTCTTAATGGCAGAGTAATATGCCATTGTACATAAAAACCACATCTTTTTATGCATTCATCAGATTGGCCTGTAATAGCTGTGATAGCTGCTATTACAGACTATGCTGCTAATAAACATGGCTGTGCATATATCATTATGCTACAATGCTTTTAACTCTTTTGGGAAGATACTGAGAAGGGGAATTTCTGGATGAAATGGAACTTCTCATTTTACTTTTTAAAGAAATATCCATAATTATTTCCATAGTCATCATACCAATTTACATTCCATTCAACCAGGAAGAAGGCTCTCTTTCCAGACAGTCTCACCTGCATTAGTCACGGGTTTATTTCTTTATGATAGCCATTCTTTCTGGAATAAAATAGAACCTTAGGGTTGTTTTAACCAGCAACTCTTGAAAAACTAAAGATGTTGAATATTTTTGTACATATTTATTTACTGTTTGTACTTCATCATCTGAGAAGTATATCTTCATTTCTGATGTCAAGTTTTGGATTGAGTCTTTAAATTTTGGAGGGTCTAATTTTTTTAAAATTCTTTATGTATTCTAGATATTAGTCCTTTGTATGAAGATTACCTGATAAATTTTTTTTCTATTATGTGAGTTGTCTCCTCACTCTTCTGGTGATTTGTTTTGCTGTACAAAAGCTTTTAAATATGATTATGTTTCCAGTTATATATTGCTTGTAATATTTCCTGTGTGTTCAGGTTTTTGTTCCTACAGTCTTTGCTTACACATATGTTTTCACATATATAATATTTCTTTATTGGTGTTTGTATTTTATGTCTATTTAATTATCTTTCAGTATTTTTCTATAGAAACTTTATAATCTCTTTGGCTAATTACAGAAAAAAATGTCACTCATGACATTAGAATGGCACTTCATTTCTACATTCCCTAAAACTAAGATCTAACATTATGATGTTAAGTCATGTTATTGTGCTTTCTTCAAATGTCTCATGTTCAGAGATGGGGCTGTCAGAAGGTTACTAGTCATATGGGCACTATAATCATCAGAGGATTAATTCATTATGGAGCTCATAGTTAGAAAGATTCATAGGAAATGAAGTCTGGTTAGAGGAGGTGGGTCACTCAGTGGTGTGACCTCTAAGGCTATATTCTTGTCTCAGGTTCTGTTTCCTGGTTCCAGTGAGGAGAGGAGCTTTCCATCAGCATGTCCTCTTATCGTTCCATTTCTGCCAGGGAGCCAGTCAACCATGGATAGAACCCTCTGAAACATGAGACATAATAAACCTCCCCTCTGTTATTTTAGAAGTTTCAGGGACTTTCTGTCCAGAGACAGTAATTGAGTAATATATATGTCTGCCAAAAGCAACATCTTTCTCTTTGATTTTCTTTTGGGCCTTTCAGGGAAGTTTTAAGCACATGTATTAATTGTTTTCTAATGTTGTTTATTGTTTTTGTTGTAAATAAATGTTTCCCATTCATAATATCTTCTGGTTCATTGTCACTTATATACATGCAATGGATTGATTTTTCATGTGAATTGTACATTCTTCTAACTTACTAAATTATTTTCCTGGCATTTATTTCTGTAGGTAAATTTTTCTTTAATATCATATTTTCTTTTGGTCTAAAAGGTAAACACTCATACCAGCAGATTGAATACAGTTACTGTTTCATGCCTGTATTTGTTTTATCTTGGTTACTTGCAAAGAATAATATTTCTAACACAAAGATAACGAATAGTGGAAAGAGCCAAAGTACTTTTGTTATATTTCTCTAAATCTTAGTCAAAATGTATTGTTTATTTATTTATTAAATAATATTCTGGCTTTTAGACTAAACATTTGTTATATAATATAACATGTTAACAAAGGGATCCAATGAATTCTCTTTATATGTAATACTTAATCAGGAAATGTTGCATCTTTTGTTCAATTTTAATGTCTCAATTTAAATATAAATAAAAAAACAAAGTTCACTAGATAACTTGAGGAATGCCTTAAAATTTTAAAATTTTCTGAAAATAAAAACAGGAATGTAGGAACAAAGAATACATGAATAATATATAAAGAGTAAATGAAAATCGTGGAAGATTTATAATTAAAATCCACAGGAAATTAAGACATATAAGACTACATATTCAAACCATAGAATGATAAATATATTAAAACGTACAAAAAAGGTTTATAGTTAACATCACATTTAATGGCAAAAAATAGAATAGTTCCTACTAATATCATGAATACAGTAAGATATCCTCTCTCATTACTTCGCAAAGTCATATAAGGAATTTTAGCTACTACAGTCATACAAAAACAAAAAAGAGTAATTAATGGGTATATTGGTTGGGAAAAAACAGATGAAGCTGTCTTTTTCATTGTTCACAGTTGACATGATCATATAAATAGAAAACCTAACCTAGTACATGAGAAAACCTCTTAGAACTAATAAGCAATTGTAGAAAGTTTTTAGAGTGCAAGTTTAAAATACAAATGTAAGTAACTATTCCCATATATCAGCAAGCAACAAATGTGATTTGAGATTAAGAACACTGTATAAGTTACCTTATTCTTTAAGATTAAAATACCTAGTTATAAACCTAACAAAATATTTTAATATCAAAATGTAGAATTTATAATACTATTATGACTGAAAACTTAAAAACAACTAAGTGGATAGTGGCCTCATGTTCATAGATAGGAAAATTAATATTTTCAAGAAAAAAATTTCCCAATTTTATCTATAGAGTCAATGTATTTCCCTTAAAAATCCTAGCAAGTTATTTTGTGGGCTTCAACAAAATCGTTCTAGAGTTATATGATGAGGCAAAGAACAAGTAAAATCAATGTGATGTTGAAGAAGATGAACAAAGTTAGAGGACTGACATTATTGTCTCTAAAATTACTCCGAATCTATAGTAATCAAAAAAGCATGATACTGGAAAAAAATAGCCAAATAAGTCAAAGGAATAGAACAGAGACCATGAAATACACCCACATACATAGCTAGCTGATCTTTGACAAAAGATCTATAGTAATATAATGAAAATAGCCTTTCCAAAAGATATTCCTGGAATAACAGGAAATCTACATACAAAAATTAATCTAGACACAAAGACTTTACATCTTTCATAAAAAATGAAAGCAAAATCGATCACAGAGCTCTTGATAGATGCTTTTAGGTATCATCTTGACTGGATTAAGAAATACTTAGAACCATGGTGTTTCCAAAAGAGATTTACATATGTTTGGAATGGATTAGGCATGAAATATTCTCTGAATGGATGGGCACCATCCAATCAACATAGAGCCCAACAAGAACCAATATGGAAAATAACTTGTCTGTCCTTCAGAGAAGTGGGATAAATGCTTGTTGTGCTTCCTTGATCTTCAGAGTTCCTGGCACATATGACTGTCAACTCTAGCACATACACAAGCAACCCTCTGGGTTCTCAGGTTTTCTGTCTTGAAATCAGAGTTACATCATCTGCTTCCCATTTTCTGAGACCTTTGAGATTATACTGATCCACAGCACTGAGATTGCAGGGTCTCCAGCTTGCACATGACCAATTGGGGAACTTCTCAGCAATCATAAATACATGAGACAATTCCTCTCATATATTTACATGCATGATTTACTTATTATCTCTGGAATGATCTAATACAGACCTAAATGTCTAACACAAAACTATAAAACTCACAGAAAATATATAGATTCCCTTGGGTGTTTTATATACTAGATGTAACACCAATTGCACAATCAATGACAAAATGACTGGACTTGATTAAAATTAATTTTTGGTTGTATAAAATGTATTGTCAAGGGAATGAAAAGACAATCCAGACAGGAAAAATATTTGTAAAATATAATCATAAAGATTTGTTACTCAAAATGTGCATAAGATTCTTAAAATTAAATAATAAAATAATATATTAAAATGGACCAAAAACCTGCCAGAGATACCTGCCAGAGAATATGCACAGATGATGCATAAGCATATTGTAAAGATGCTTCACATCATACAGGGAAATGGAAATTAAAACAATGAGATACCACTGATACCACTGTGCAAATCTAGAATACTGTAAACACCAGTTGCTACTCTTGTTTGGTGTTGGTGGGATTGCAAATATCATTCAGCCACTCTGGAGGACAGGTTGGTTGTTTCTTAACAAAACTAAACATACTATCATCATACATACCAACAATTGCATACCTTAGTACTTACTTTAAAGAAGCTGAAAAGAAATATCTACATAAAAATTCACACATTGATGTAGAAGAAACCAAAATATCATTTAGTATATATATATATTGGTACTGGGGATCGAACTCATGACCTCATACTTGCTAGGCAAGTGCTTAGCACTGAGCTAAATCGCTGGCCCCCAAGAAAATATCATTTAGTATTAAAAGAAATGAGCTATCAAGTAATGGAAAGACAAGGAGTAAATTGAGTGCATATCACATGTATTTTAAGATTCTAATAGCATGAAATTCTCAACAAGTCAAAACTATACAAAGCAGTAAATATATGGGTAGGTGCCAGAGGCTGGAAGTAACATAGAAGAATTTTAGGGCATTGAAAGCATTCTCTGTGATATTATAATGGTGGTTTATGTCATTATTTGTTTTAATCCATAGAATTCACACTAAAAAGAGTGATCCCTCATGTAAACTATGGCCTCTGGAGCATATGAATGTGTCAAAATAAGTCCGTAGTTTACAACAAATGTACCACTCTGATGGGGGATAGATACTGGGGAATGCTATACATATGGAGGGGCCAGAGGTAAATGGAAATCTCTGTACCTTTCTCTCAATGCTGTTAAAATCAAATTGCTTTCGAAATGAATTTTTTTAAATTAACATAAAGGAACAAGAGGATAAAACTACCTTATGTCATAATATTAAAAAAAAAAGCTCAGCTTCCCTTTGCCCTATATCAGGAAGGAACCAGAAGCACCCATTTACTAAAAACTGGAAAGTAAACCAAGAAAGACAGCAACACAATATCCAAGACACTAAGTCTTCAACATGAAATGTTTAAAAGAAAGACAATAGGAGGATGTCTGCTTATGGGGACCAAGAACAGCCATTCCAGAAACCATAACAATAGGCTTTTTCAGCTCTCTTATTTTTAACTACATAGACCTCTGACAATGATAAAAAAGTATTTTCTTGATGTTCTTTGTCACACTCTTTCTTTTTTTGACTCTTTTTATTGAAATGTCTCTGTAAATATTCCTCTTTCTCAGTGTTCAATTTTTGGCCACATGCTCCACCTGAGTTGCTTCATGTATGGCTGTAATTTCCGTGACTGACACTAGCAAACACAGTCATAAATGCGCGTTTTCAAACCTGATAGATAGTATTTTCCACACATGCTTTATTAAAATCCAGCCCATTCCTATATGACTTTAAGCAAAACCTTGGCTATCTAAAATCTATCTGCTCTCACAAACACTCGGGAAAATAAAAGTCAGAGAAACACAGCCTCAAGCATTCATATCAGAGGACTTCACTTCCTCTTGACCTCAAAATAAATAATAAGCAGCACTATTTGAGCATTTACGATGTTGCGGGCATACACCTATATGCTTTGCAAGCAGAATATCTTTTACTTATAAATGAATATTTGATGGAGAAGTTGAGGCTTAGGAAGATTTTCTAATGTACTCAAGTTTATACTTACTGAGATGAACTGGGACTGCAGTCCTTGCCTCTTACACTGATTGTCAGAATGTCTAATAATCATATCAACATCATGAATTTCAGGTTTATAACCAAAGAGATAAAAAACTCCTAAACACTTTTTTCTCTTCTGTTTTCTCCATACCTATACCAATTTAACATATCCATATCTACCTAGAGTCCTGAGAAAATGCCTTTCACTGAAGACAATAATGTTATATTTTTGTCCTGTCATTAACCGAATCCTGTTGTTCTGATCTATCCAGTAGATTCCTCACCACCGTTAAGCATCATGTCTTACTGTGCTATGATTTGCTGAGTATATTTAGGGAGCATATGGACATGTAGATCTTGGACTCAGCGGTGCAAATACATATTTTAAGTTACATAATGAAAAATCATTTTCTGAGTGCTCCTTATATAGGTTAGGCCCTGGGTAGAAGTGATGTATGAGGACATAAAAGTAGTGCACAGATAAAGCATAGAAAAAAGGAAAAACATGGATTTGAAGGCAAATATGACCAACTTAATTTTTTATTGTTTTACTTTTTCCACCCTTCTTCCTTTTCATTTACTTCATCTAATGTGACCATTAGTGCAGAGAATATGAAATAAATTGAGCATCCAATTACAACTATGTCAAGGTTGAGAATCTCAAAAGGGGCTCAATTAATAGATATAAAAGATATACAAAAATCAGTATAGTTACTCTACAGAGAAAGTCCTACGAGGAAGGAAATTATAGTTAAATAATTCTTGTTCCATTAATTCATGACCATTTCTCCCAGGAAATTATAGGATAGACAAAGTTGGAGTTATCTCCAAGGCACTTTTACTGGATTCTAGAGACACACACACACACACACACACACACACACACACATATTTTCTCTTGTTGTTTCTTTCCAAATGGAGATTATTTACATATTTTTGTCCTGTAGTTAAATTTCACGAGTTGAAAATAAATACTCTTTCTGGGAAAATACACTGAAATTAAAATTATTTTCAATGATCTCTCATAGGAAATTCATAAGTACTTTGTAACCAAATCATTTCCCATGTTAGTATTTAATGATCAAATAACAAACTGATGCTTTGTTTTGCTCAAATTATTTTTCTCGGTGTTTTAATTTCCATATCAATTCCATCCATACATTCTGTTAGTTCTTTTTTCATAATATATTCAAAATATGATCATGTCTTTCAAGTCAATGGATACTAATTTAATCCTACTCATACGTCCTCAGGGTTAATTACTATAGTATGTCTTAACTTGTCACTCTACATCCTATGCTCTAACCTACATTACTGGTTACTGCTAAAAAGTCTCACAATTTCCTAATTTCCAGTAATGTAATGCTAATGGCTTTATGATAGTAAATAAGGCCCCACTTGATTGTCCTCTAAATACCACTCTACCTATAGTAACTAGTGCTTTTATCTGGTAACTCCGATCCAACCACATTGATGCTCTGTCTCTCCAGCCCATATTGCCATGATAGGGGCTTTGTGCATATTCTTCTATGTTCGCAATTTTTTCCTTAAAAGATCTGCAGGATTCATTCCTTTCTTAGCCAGGCAAGGTGGTGCATGTCTGTAATCTCAGCAGTAGGAGGCTGAGGCCAAAGGATCCTTGTAAGTTCAAGTCAAGCCTGGACTTCCAAGTAAGCTCGAGGTCAGACTGAACTTGATAGTGAGATCCTGTCTCAAAGGGGAAAAAAAAGGTTTAATTTCTTTTTTTCAATGATTTATGTCTCTTCAGTTAGGCCTTCTTAGAACTTACTATAAAATAGCAACCCATGCCTTGCAGCCTTCCTATTCTACTCATATCTTACTCCATCTTTCCTCTTGGCACTCACCTTTAACCCAAAATCTATATACTAGGTGAGAAGAAAGAGAAAACAAACAAGAATACCAACAAAGACAGAATTTGCCTATTATAGCATCCTATGATTTTTATCTCCGTTTTTACTTAAAATAAAACGATACAATATTGAAAGATAAAGAATAACACCAACAAACCAAAAAAAAAGTAACAATATAGGCTTTCAAAACAAGATGAAGGAACTTAACAATAATTGTTATATTGCATATTGTTATCTTCAAAGTGTTGCTTAGATTATCAGATACACACATGAAGAATTGATCTAATCATATGAGCAGTAACTGTTCTTTTCCAAGAACTAATAGAATTAGTAGTATTCTTATCTTAGCTGTCTCACATTTGTTATGTTAAAAAAAACCTAGAGCAGAGGTGGCAAACCTATTTCACATCTACCACACCAGGCTGTTTGTAACATTGAAAGCTCAAAAAGGTTCACTATCACTGATACAGAGCATCTGATCTGTAATATTTCCTCAGTAATACCGAGGTAATGAATGTAGACTTCATATTTACTTCTCTCAACACACGCGTCCAAAAATATAAATGATTACTTGTGATCGCACAGAAACATAATATTTAAAATTTCAATTTTCTGCCTGATAAAATAACTATAAGTGATTTTAGCAGGAACGACCAGTTCTCATAAAAGTACCATCCATGAAGCCAGGGGTTTAGCTCAGTGGCACAAGTGCCTGCCTAGCAAGTGCGAGGTCTTGAGTTTGAACTCAGGTACAAAGAAAGAAAGAAAGAAAGAAAGAAAGAAAGAAAGAAAGAAAGAAAGAAAGAAAGAAAGAAAGAAGGAACTTAACAATAATTGTTATATTGCATATTGTTATCTTCAAAGTGTTGCTTAGATTATCAGATATACACATGAAAATTTGATCTAACCATATGAGCAGTATCTATGAATCATGCACACTGTAAAAATAGGTTTTCCTTGGGAAAAGTGAACTAAAAGAAAATATTTACCAAACTTGTCTATAACTCACATTTTTTTTTCTCAGTAAAAGCTAAGATTAAACCAAGCAATGACTTTACTCACATTTACAATGAAAGGGGTCACTAATCTGCATTCAACCATCAGTTGCCCACAATTCTAGAGCAGACGGAAAGCGATTATTTATTTGTTGATCATCGTTGTCTTTTTTTACTGGTATATGTCTCTACTTACAAAATTGGATTATGGGCTTAAATTCAAATAATCAGAGGGATTCTGCAAACCATACTCTGCTCTTTTGCCTGATTATTTTTTAAGTATGTCCTCCATGGGTATTACAGGAGATATCTCTCCAGGTGAATTTATATCAGTAGATTATTGTCATGCTTAAGTTTAACTCTATGTATTATAGCTACCATGATCACAACCTAAATGAGGATACTAGGAAGGTTGAGGAATCTTGGTAAGGTTAAAAATCAAAAATATAACTTATTAAGTAGACCACAGAGGAAGACCCTCAGGGTATTGCTAAAATTAATTCTTCTGCTGAACCTAAACAACAAAAAAAAGAATTATTTTTGTACGTGAATGAATTACAGTGAAAGAAAACATGGAGATACAGCCCATAGTAGTATCTAAATAGAATATGTTTCAAACTTTGAATGCAACTATATTAATTTCTTTTCTCACCTTTTATCTGCTATGGAAAAATATAAATAGAAATTTTAAAAATAACATACATACCTATGAGATGTGCATTTTAAGCCTTGTACTGTAAAACAAGAGAACTTCAGGGTTTGAAATACCTAACAAATAGACAAGTTATTCATTGGTTGCGACTCTTTTAACATCAACCCAATTAGATTACTGACTATAGTCCTCAGAAAATAAGTTAACTTAAATTGAGTTTATTATTGTCAGCTGGAGAAAGGAAAACATCCCCTTTTGTTTATTAATTTCTTCAATGGCCTTTCTTCAGACATTTCCTCCTATAGATCTGACATTCCAAGGCTATGATTTTCCAGTCAGGGTTTTTGAATACACCCCATCATCGCCACCTGGGAATATGTTAGAAATACAACTCTGGGTTCCATTTCACATCTATTAGATCAGACACTGGCTCTGAACCTCTGAAACCTAAGTTGTATCATGTTCTCTAGGTGATTCTGATGCGTTGTGTGGCATCATTCTATGATGTGTCTCTGTATCAAACTTATCTCTAAAAATACAACTCACTTGCTTTTTCATTTTAGATTTATATGTCAAACTCCTAAATGTAAATTGAAAGCTTCAGACCAAACTATTCATGATGGTTTTGTGGTAGTAAGACAGACTCACTTCTCAATTACTCTCTCGTGCTGTAGAATTTCAGTTTGCAAGCAAAAGTTGAATAATGAATGATTAAACCATTATCTCATTGTTGGCCTACCAAGCCCCTCAACAATAGAATTACTGAGGAAAGACACTATGTGCCTTTTAACAATCTCTTGTTTTCCTCTCCTACAGATGTGCTTGGTCACTGCTCACCTGACAAGTCAAATTACTTTAATCATACTACATTTCTATGGGCAAGTTCTGCTGTTTTGGTCTTTCATGAAACTGTCTCTGTACAGACAATGGCAAATTAAATGTTACCTTCTTGAAAAAAGTTCTCCACCTGTCTGAGCAATTAGCCCTTCTTTTGTGTATGTTTTCACGGTATTTCTTTTATACAAAAGTTTATTATTTATTTTACTTATTTGTATATGTAATTATTTCTTGCTTCAGATACTCATCTCTCTCAGAAGAAAAAACATCTTGTACTGTGCCTTTATCAATATATGATAATTATGCTTGGCACATAGTTGGCACTCAATATACACTGCATTAACTAAATGTTGAAAGTGTGTCAGCACCAATGTATCACTGATGAGACGATACCAGAGTGCTGACTATTCTTTCCAAAATAAAAATAAATCATGAAACTGAGCATGTGCTGTTTAAACAGTTGTATAGGGGCCACAAGACACAGTAAATCAGATGAATAATACATTTGCATAGCAGCTATACAAAATTTTTTTGCTAGCAACAATCATGTTAACTGGTAAATATTTACATTTGCAAACTAAATATGCTTGTCACTGAAATCACTGCTTAGCATATAGGTATAGCAATCAACAGTTCCAATTTTCTCTTAATTCAGAAAATAATAACATACAGAGTAAAACATGTGTTTCTTCTAAAATTAGCTAGAGATATTAAGATTTCTATAACACTGAGTTGGTAAAGAACAAAATATTTCTAAGTTATATCTGCCTTAAAAACACATTATTTGTCTTTCATTTAAAATAGAACTATCTGAATCCAATTTTTGTTTCAGTAACTGAATGACATCCTCTGTTGCTTGGGTATTTTGCAAAGATTAGATTCAGGAAAACATTCAGGGGAATAGTTCTCAGTGGATTAAACCATTGAACACAATTATCTTGATTCCAAATACAGAAACCTCAGTCTACAAATTATTTTAACACCACATAAAGATGTTAGAGAGTCTACTTAGCTGTTAAAGGAATATTTTGTATTTCTCATAAATTTATTTTAAATAAATATTAAAATTATTTCTCAAATAGTACTTCATAAGTAATCAAAATAAAAAGCAATATTCATGAAAGAAAATGTTCTATTTAGCTGGTTATATGAAAAGTTATATAACTTCACTCATAAAAATTAAGGCTGTAAAATATTTATGTTTAATTTATTTGAAATCATTCACAAATAACCAACTAAAAAGGTTCCTATATAAATCTTTACATCTTGAGGTTACTAAACATTTAAAGATGGATTAAAGCATTTGTTATTTTCACAAGCATTCAATATGTCTTGTTTTCAAAGCCCTCCAAATTTCTCACTCCTCAGGAATTACAAGTTTTGTGATGTTTCCTATGAAAAATATAGCATCTGATAGGTAAAATAGTTTTTACAAAATGTAGAGATATGGAAATGATATAAGTTTTAGAGTCAGGTTCCTAGGTTTCAGATGCATCTCTTGCATTCATTTTAAGAAAGCCACCAAATTCTCATTTTACTTATTTTAAATATCTCCTTAGGTAATTATGAAAACTAATCATCAAAATAGAATTCTTGATAATATTATTATTATGAGGTATATAGATGCAAAATTTTCTAAAATGATGAATTCTAGTTTCATCAGCCAATGTTCATATCTTCAAAACAACTGGTTTAAATTCAAATAATGCATTGACTAAAACTTTATACAGGCTTCTCATCACCTTCCAGATAACATAGTTTAGTACATTCCATTCTTTCTAGAGTAGAATATTAGAGTAATAAAGAGGAACAGAAATCGAGGGGCATAGCACTCAGTTAATGTACATGGTAAACCTTCCATAACACACCAGCTCTGCTGTCTTAAATTTAAATCACAAACCTCACTATATATAAATTTGAAACTAACTTATGTAATGGAAAGAGATTGCAATTTTTTTTTTACTAAAATAATGTTCTGGCATTGAGTCCCAGTATAATTCTTTTATAAAAGGTAAATTTTAAATTCACTTTAAATATATAAAATATGTACTCATTCAAAATTTTATTTCTCATATCTAGGTTCATACAGGGTGAGTATCCTCCCTCCAAAATGCTTAGGGACAGAAATGTTTCCAGTTTTGGAGTTTTTCAAATTTTGGCATATTTTCATAGACATTTATTGGTTAAACATTGCTAATCTAAACATCTAAAATCTAAAATGCTCAAAAATCTCAAATATATTGAGCATTATTCTAGCAATCAATATGTTCATGATTGTAAAATATTTCAAATTTTGAACTTTTATTATTAGGGAAGCTCAAATTACTAATAACGGCACAAGGTTCCAAATGAAAAGGACATGGAGGAGCTTTAACAAAGTGATGTAGGATCAGGCAAACTAAAAAGAGATTTAATGGGCTTTGTCTAAGGCAAGGAATTGAATTCCTACACTTTTCAGAGATCATATATGATATATGTGCTATGATGGCTTTAGAGATACTAAAGACAGAGGTTTCCACAATTAACAAGCAAGACATGGAATGAGGACCAGATGCCCTTTATGAATATACATTCCCAGGGCCATTTTAAGCACAACAGCAGAATGAACTGACAACTAGGACATTCTCTTGTAATATTTCAGATACTATCTAGCCCTTGGGAATGGAAGCAGGAAGAACACTAAATATTACCGAGGGTAACTTTCTCAACCATTAGATTGCTAGGGGTACTAGATTCTATAGGAAGACAGTTATTTAGTTTACAGAAAATAGAAATAAGATTCATTTCACACTATGATGTGAGATTTAAATTCATGCGGATTTAAATTCAAGTGTGAGATTTAAATAATTGCATCACAAAATTATGGCGTTAAAACCCAATGGGTAAAATCTAAATGTCATGCTTCAAGAAGACCACCGATGGCAAGGAAAATACTAGAATTAAAGAAGGAAAAGAGATTAAAGTGATATCTTGGATAAAGGTTCAAATTGTTTTAATTCAGAACCAGTCTTCCAGGATGAAAACATTGGAAATGCTTAGTTTTTATGTTTTAATATTTATAATGTCCTTTTAATACACCATTAATTACAAGTAAATAGGGACACACAAGAAAAATAAAACTCAGGAAATTTGAATGTCATCTTTGTCTTTCTTTCCAAATTGAATTAAAATGTGGATATAATGGTTTCTTCCAAGGTATAGAATTATGTGAAAAAGTCTGGTTCACTGACTCACAATTTTGATGTTAATTTGCCTTATGTTAAGCTCATCATAGAACTAGGAAGAAAATTATAAAGAATTATTGAGAAAAATATGTCAATGAGTTCTATTTCATGATATTGTTATTCTGAGGAGATGCATCCCAGCTTTTTAGTGTTGTCCTATGTGTAGCAGCAATGAAAAAAATTAATGTACCACACTATCATGAAATGTTGTGAAATCATAGACAAAACTCATTATATATTCCTACTTCATTTAAGTCAGATAATAAGGCTGCATACTATGCTGAGATGAATCAGACAAAGAATTAAATTTAGAGCACAAAAATAATGAAAATCAGTGAAGAGATAATCAAATGTCTAATCAAAATTACCATATAAACCAGTAAGAGGTGATTTACTTACATCTTTCAGTTGAACTAGTTGAAAACATTTTATTTTCAGAGATTTTTTTTTTGCTCAAGCACAAGCATCAAGCAAGTTTCATGAAAAATGATGTTTTTAGTCATGATTTCAAAATTGTACTTTCTTTTAATAAGCTTGAGTGAATGAACAAATATTTTATACTTTAATTTATATTTGTTATAAATAGACACTTGAATTTTTTAGGATTTTAGCATATCTAAAAATTACATGGAAAGAATATTTACCTTGAATTAATCTTATCTAGAAATTGCTTTATGTCTATGGGGAGATAAATACTGTTTGCTTATCTTTTCAGAATGGAAGTGATAAATCACATTCTAGTAGAAAATGTTGGAATTGAAGTTTAATAGAAGACTTATTGTGAAAATGAGGGAGGGCTTATTTTTAAATGGTGCTGAGAAAGTGAAAAATCATTGCATTTACTGCAAAGACACATTTAACTTTGAATGACATCAAAGTGATAAGAATATATTTAATCACACTTGTTTCCTTAAAAAATCATTTTACATCTTTACAAAACAAGGAACTACTTCACTATTACTCAATCATTTAAGAATATTATGAAATTGTATGTATATCACAAAGATAAACCTTTAAACCGATACTCATCTTTATTGTTATCCATGTTTCTATGTGCCTAATATACAGTCAAATCATAATTTTTCATTGCTTTTTCTCACTTTTTAAAATCTACATATTCTTTGTATTTGTTAATAGGCTTCAGAATTTGATTTCGTTTTCAGAGACATCTCTAACCCTTAAATGAGAAATCCACTTTTTAACAAGGTGGTCTATTGCTTATGTTCAGATACAAGAACGTGTCATTGTGATTTCTATTAAGAGTTTTTGGCTTTTTTCCTAAACTTAGCTTATAGTTAACTGTCTGTACTACTAAACAAGTATATATATTCTGTTCTTTTAATGCTCTAGCAGTGAACATTGACTTTGTTAGTAAAACACATCTTTTCTTCAATGACCTCACATTTCAGACTCTCATAAAGGTTTCTAGATCCCTTCTGACCCAGAGTACTGCTTGCTCAGGACATCCACCCAGCTCACTCAGGTCTACACCATTTAGCAATCAGTCAGCATCTCCCCATGGCCATGTACAGTCTACAATGTGAAGATATCCAACATTAATTCTGTGCATACTGTAAATATAGCGTTCTATTCAAAGCCACTTAGTGATACAATAGAAGTGTCAAATGATATGTTTCACAATTACATTTAAATTTTATATCATCAAGTGCCTTAAACATAATCAACCAAATTTCTCTTAACTCATTTTAGCTTCAAGTACAAAAATAATGTAGTACCTTACCTGAAGAGCAGAAAAATACAACATAATAAGAAAAGGTAATTTTAAGATGCCCAAAATTAAAAGTTAATACACACATGCATATATATATTTTAACTTCATATAAGTTTGTTTATCCTGTTTTACTAAAAACTTATTTATACATCTAATACTCAAGATATAATTGATAATTTAAGTTCTGCATATGAAAATATGGTCTCTTCATATCCGATAGAAACAGAGATAGGGAAAACATTCATGACATGAATAAATAAGTGGAGTTAAATAACAAAATGAAAATGTTTGTGGAAAAGCAGTTAATATGCTCATCTACCTAATTATTCAACAGCTTTAAACATTTGAACATTTATAAGGCAGGGAATAACATATCACTTATTCAAGGGCAGTACCAATAACAGAATCATAGAAGACAGGATATCACTCTTGGTTTGCATATTAGTATGTCAGAAGTGATTAATGATTGCTGAGCATATCAATGTGTAGAGAGTAAAGCTCTATTTAGATGTGGAAAAATAAAAATACAGTGTGTGAATTTATCATGTTTACTTACCTTATGAAAACAACTCATTTTTTTTAACACGAAGATTTAGAGGATTGATATATTTAACATTTAACCATATCCTTATAATTATAATTCATCTGTATTTTTGATTGAAAGCATATGTATCTATTGTCTGTTTCAAAATTCCAAAACTAACATGATTTCAATGATATCCATAGATACAATAATTAACTTATATTTTGGAAGCATTCTGAGAATTATGAATTCCTATTGTAAATATTTGAGTTCATTTTTCATTATTTTATGATTTTATTAAAGTTATTTTTACTTCTACATTGTTTTATTGAACAATTTCTAAATTTTAAAGATATATGTTCCAATCTATTTTTTTTAAATTTGCAATAGATATTTAATAATTACTAAGTCAGTAAGAACTTATGAAAAAGAAACATTAGTTAAAATTCAATGACCTGTACCTCTTGTAAATATACTAAAATACCTGAGAAAACTGTACTGTCTAATACCTCAAAAAAAGGGTGATAGTCTAAAACCATTTATAACAGCAAAGAGAACACTTGTGATTGTATCACTTAGTGAATTGTTTTGGGTCCATTACCATCTAATATTTTACAAAATAAGACAGAAACATGCAGAGAGTAGTGCATATATATTAAGAATATCAGGGATTTTGCTAGGAATTTTCACTTCAAATTACTTTTCAAATCCTCACAATGACTTATAAAATGTCCAGAATCACAGTTTTGATACTCCCAAAGCCTTGGTTGTAAATAATCATTAATTATGATCATAATGGTCCCATTATCAAGATTTGACTTATCAAGTAGGTAGTATTTATGGATACATACATATTTAATTAAAATAGAATAAAAATGAGTTATGGAACATTTTCCCACATCTAGTACTATTAAAAGGAAATTAAAATTTTTCTAGCTTTAAAACATCAACTAACCTCTTTATATTACAATCCAAATATTAGTTCTCCAGGTAAAAATATTATAGCTTGTGTTCATGTGTAATTGTCGGAAGCTGTCTTAGGGATAGTGAGTCAAGGGGAAAAGAAATATGATGAATCATATGGACTGATATCTGCAGAAAAGGAGCAAAAGTTGTCATTTTAAGTTACTTTATAATTGCTCCAAGTTATAGAGGCAAAATTGATCTAAAATAATTACACTGGGTTTTCTTGAACTTGGCAAAGATCAACAGGGATAAGACATAATAATGTTCACAATAATATAATTTGCTCATATTTTCTTCTAATATGTAACACACAGTAGATTTTGACAAATTAATATTATAATCTTCTGATGATATATGCCATTAAAGAAATTCATATTATTGAGAAGGACCAAAGGTCAATGTTTTAAAAAATTAATCTATCTTTAAAATATATACTGCTATACTGCTACTTATTTCTTAATTAAAATTCAACATAATATTCTTAGATCTGCAGAAGTAAAATAAAAATGACACAGAAAAACAACATGAACTTTTAAATTCACAAGTACATAGTTCATTTTCCAATTTTCACAATTTACAGTACATCTTAAAAGCCAAGTGATAAGATACTTTTACCTTAGAAAATTGTGCATTTATCCATTTTGTGAATGTTTTCTTTTGAACATCTTCTCTTTCATCTACAACGTAAAATAAAATAGATCAAAAGAAAATAATTTCAAACCTATTTGTTATATAACAACCAAAAATAACTTTCAAATTATTATATATTAGTGTCATTTTATGTTAAATTTTATGTAAAATATTAAATTTACTCAAATATAATTAAACATGAATGATGTTGATTGGACATTTGAAACTAAAATTATTACTGAAAGATAATTTATATCCTCAAGTTCATAATAAATCAAAAATTATATAAATATATCTTAGAAAAATACTCTCATCTAAATATTTATACCAATAAAATAATTAACTGCTGTGGTATAATAAACTATTAGTTGTCATTTTTGGGAAAAAAACATGTTTGTCAGCCTTAACATATGCTCGACCATAGATTAAATATAGAAATGACTATTCCCTCCTTTGCCACACATATATGCTCTAGAATGGGACTGATTCCCTTATGGAAGAGGCTTCCTGATGAGCAGAAGCTTGATTTAGTTATCTTTGTATCCCAGAACCTAGTATACTTTTTTCTGTACAAATTAAGAGTTCAGAAAATATATTTGATAAATATGTAAATGCATTAAGGCAGGGACAGTTCTATAAGTCCCAAATTTCCAGTACCTCTTTTCATCTAAAAGGCTAAAAATTTCAAATAAAAATGCAAATGATACTCTTCATGGCTTATATATAAATATTCAAAGGAAAAAACCCTAAGGGATTATGCTAACAATTAGGGTAAAAAATATTAAGAAATAGCTTCATGGAACTCATGCTTCTAAAAATTATCTTTTTCCTTAAGGTAGAAATTAATATTGCGTAAAATGGAGATAAAAATCATCAATCTTGATTTATTAAAATGCCTTTTCAAAGCCAAAGCATATCTTTTAACTCCTAAAAAATTGATATTAGGTAACATTTAATAAATGAATATATCATGAGATATTTAACGTTTGATGATTGTCAAATTTTATTTACTTGACTCAAAAGAATAATTACTGAAATACTCTGATCATTAATCCTACTTATTTTCACTTGGGCCAGGGATTGAACTCTCAACCTCTCCTTTGCCAAGCAGGCACTTACTCCACTGAGCTAAACCCCTGACCCCTTCACATTACTTTTCAAATGGATTATATACACTAAAGAATCACTTTCCATAAAAAATGTATGTGTGCACTATGAGTGTATGCTTATCTTTAAATTTCAGTATTAATACTTATATCTTTTAACCAATATAATAGCAGTGGATAAATAACACATTTTATACTATTTTCTTGAAGAACAAATTTCTACTGAACATCACAAAATATATTGTTATTGTCCCACAGACTATTTTGAATATGCTCAATATCAGAATTATTCTTATAATATACAATAGCTCCTACATAAAATGTGGAAACTTTTCCTTCGTTGACAATTATGAATAAGGAAAAATAGATCATAACTATTTTAAAGCCTAATTTACCTCTTTTTGAGTCTTTTTATTGCCATAAGTTCAATATTATTTTTGCAAAATTATAATAGAAGAACAGAACATTTCAAATAGACAAAATTTAGTCACTAGCTTACTGTAAAAAGGCTGATCTTTAAAAATACCTCCTGTCTTTTTAAAAAAGTCTTATTTCTGTGAATACATGGTTTCAGTATATAATGATTATATTTATCCTCGAGTATTGGCACGTATACATAACATATCTTAATTCATTTTATCTCCTCTCCTTTCTCCCTCCTCCCTCCACCTATTGGTAAGTTCCTTTTTGTAAAATATCTATATTCCTGTTTCCATTTATCCATCTTTTATTAGGCTCTTTATTTATAGTTTGAGTTACTCTTACAAAAGAAGTCATAAAATATTTAAGATTACATGCCTGATTTATTTCAATTAACATTATGTTCTCAAGATACTTCCATTTACCTACAAACAAGTCAAATTTAACCATCTTTATGACAGAGTAGTATTCTACAGGGTACAAATATCACATTTTCTTCATCCACTCATCTGTCAATGTACATATAGGCCATTCCAAGCTACAGCATTTATGAGTGTTGCTGCTATAAATAGAGATATCCACTTAACTCTTTCAGGAACACAGGTGCAAAATGAACAGCTGTATCGAATGGAATTTCTACTTTCAATTTTTGATGTGTGATGTACACACATCAAAAACTGACCTATACCTCTATTTTTATTGAAGTATACATATATTCCCAAAAGTAAATGACCTTATTCCCAAATTTATTTATTTTTCCTACTACGACTTAGTATGCTTTGTGCAAATTTGCCTCTTTCCTGCTTTTTCTCTCCTAGTTTCTGGTAAACATTATTCTACACTCATTTTCTGTGACATTTGTTAAGTATTATCCCATTGCATTTGCAATAAGCACATCCACTTTTCCTGTCTGCATTATAATCAGAGTGGCAAATACACTATTAAAAAGTTTCTTTTAGTATTCTAAGTGATTGCTGCTTTGTTAGATATATTTAATATTTGCTTTAATATAAACTGCTCTGATTAATAATGAAATATAGCATTTCACATATTTATTAATTCTGCATGTTTCTACTTCTGTCACAATACTTGCTTTCATCCTCTGCTATTTATCGATTGATCACCACATGTCTTAAAAGTAATTAGAATGAGGTTGTACATTGATAATTTTAAACATTTCAAGTCATGGAATCCATCAGATTATCTGAATATATAATACTACTTTCCTACAAAGAAATGCCTACAGAGGAAAATTTGCACACAGATTCAAGGAACTGTTTCACCTCTATGTGGAAGATTCCTATTACTATGAAATCCAAAAGTCACTATAGAAAATTAAGGTACTTATTTTGATTAACAAAATATTTTCCCAAGTGAATATATCCCTTTTAATTTTCCTCTCATTTTTATATGAGGAAATTATATATTTTAATAGTTTTGAATCTCCAAATTCCTGCTGTTTTTTCTCCTATCACTCAAATGTTGATACTTTTCAGCATGATTATTTGTAAACCTACAATAAATCTAAATTCAATATACATATATAAATCATTCAAGAGATCATTTATGCTACTATAAGATGGATATTACTGTAGACACGCAGTATACAGTAAAACATATTAATACAAAATTGGCAAGAAAATTAGTGAGATAGCAAAATGTGAAATAGGTTTCATTAGGAATTATCTATATATTTTTGTTCCATCATTTCAAGTAACATATATTACTTCTCATTTTTGCTAGGGTATGTTTATACATTATTTTCTTTTATTAATAATATATCGATGAGAATATATTAATGTGAAAGCCATACCAGAAAATAAATTTTTTTCTAGAAAATTTTATTTTTATTGTATTTTTTCGATGGAGTAAATCTATATAAAATTAGCTTTCCTTCATGACACAAGTTTTCTTTCTTCTCAGAATTAATCAACTCATTCTAAGAAAGTTACTTTTTATTCAATGTATCATTCTTTTTATGTTTTTCAAGATTAGTGCTTTGATCTTTCATCCTGTTGTTAATCTTTATATTTCTGAAATCCTTAGGGGTTTATATGTGGTCTATATTAAGTTTTGATATTCTTAATTCACAAGAGCAAGAATCTGAAGACAAAAATGTTATCGACTAAACTGAGAGAATATTCTATCAAGAGAACTGGTTCTAGGTCCCAGTGTGGAAATTATTAGAATTGTACTATTAAAATCACTGGGGTTCAGTCTCTTTATCTATGAAATGGAGACATTAATTACTTTTGAAATTATGGAGCTATTGTTAGGATATAATGGAATCATTTCTGTAGGTATGTATTGAACAATTACTTACAGAATGCTTACTATGTGTTAGCCACTGCACTAACTCTGAGAAAATAAACAAGACTCGGTCTTTGGCAAAGTTTACAAACCAGTAGGAAACAGACATATCATACACATAAAATATTTTTATGAGCAGGATTCATATATACATATATATATATATATATATATATATATATATATATATATATAGTATTTTATAAGCATAGAGAGAGTGATTTGCACCTATATGGGAATTAAAATATTTGACAGAAATTGGTGGCTGGCTTGTGTCTAGAAAGATGAGTGAAAGTAAGGAAGAAAAAAATGTTGAGGAAAAGAAAAAGATGAATTTTGCTAAGCAGAGAGCTAGGGTAAAAACAGCACTAAGTCATCAAAAGTATATGCTCTTCTTTATATCCAGTTCTACATTGTGACTCACTAACACATGAGCAAGAGAGTGACTTAGGAAGCAGTCACAAAGGTTGCTGCTAGCAAGGTGCTAGGTGGACTCCAAAATATGACTGCTTCCCTTTGTCTGCTATCATGTAAAACAATAAAAGTGAAAACAAGTGAAAACTGGCAAAAGAGATTTATAAACACCATGAATTATCCTCATTACACAGAAAAATTAATAATTATCTGTGATAAAAATATTTAAATGCTATTTGTATGAGCTAGTATGCTAACTGAAGAACCTCATCAAATGTGTGACACAGAAAATAAAAGTTTAGCTATAGAAGTAATATTAAAATTGCCAATGACATAAATACAGTAAAAAAATACAAAATAATATAGGCTTATTTCCCTTTAAAAAGAGGACAGTAAAGTAATCTGAGAGCTTTTAGGGTCAGTCTATTCTCTGTGTCTCCCAAAAAAATGAGAAAAAAGGGAAATGAGAAATAGGGAAGATTAATGGTAAACATTAGATAAGGTTATGTGATACCTTGGACCATTATGAAACAAGGCTCCAAACTCAGGACATATTTAGAAAATGGATTTACCATGCTATTAATGCTACAAAATGGCAATGTATAGTGGAGGAGGTTAGGATGGAAAATGATATGAAAAATGCTTTCCATTAAATCTGAGTAATAGCCTTTGATCATAGAATTTTAGATTTCTAGGCACCAAGGTGACATTAGTGGTCAGTTTATAAGGAGGAGGACTAAAATAATTAAACTTCTGCACAAAAACCAGAAAAACTGTTAGTGTCAAAGAGGTCTCCTCATTTCTCATTCACCCTGCAATCAGGGCAATGCCAGTTTCACTGATCCTCATCCTACAAAAGTTGTTCTTAATGACATTATCTAGATTGACTCTCATTTCCAAGATAGTGCTGGTCTGGATCAAAGCTTTCACTGTAATTAAAGCACAGAATGTGTTACACGGTTATGCACAATAAAGATGTGTAAGGCAACGATACCAGATTTACTTTTTATTTCTCTTCTCATTTCTCTGTCCCGCAGGTATAAATTCTACTAACATGTGGTAAACAAAATAATGCCCCCCCAAACATATGCACATTCTGATTCTTGACATTTTAAATTTATGTTGTGCGACAAAGAGGAGTCATTGCAGACACATTATATTTGCTAGTCAGCTAAATTGTGATAGAGATATTACACTGAATTATACAGAGGGGTTCAATGTTAACACAAATATCCTTAAAGCCTTAAGATGCAGAGATAGCAGCATGAGAAGGAAGTGACTCAGTGAATGTACGTTTGAAGATGCAGGAAGAAGGCCATGAGCCAAGGAATGTAAGAAGTCTCTAGAAAATGGTAAGACAAATGGATTCTCCTTTAGATCCTCCAGAAGGGATGGTTCTGTAGGCACCCTGGTTTTAGCCCTGTGAGCTCATTTTGTATTTGTGACCTACAGAACTAACCCATAATAAATATGCATAGTTTAATCTATTAGATTGATATGTTTTAGAATAGAAATAGGAAACTAATACACAATGTTTCAACTTTAAGCTTTATTAAGTCAAGGAACAAGTATATAATGATGGCTACTATCACTGGTACAAATGCAAATTTGTTCTTATAGCCTACTGAGAATCAAAATGAATTAAGATATAGACATATATAGATATATAGATACATAGATATATGGATATATAGATACACTGATGAGTTCTTTGTTTAAAAAAACCGAAAAGTTGTATTATAAGCATATATTAACAAAACTAACTTTAAAAATCCAGTATTACTTATAAAAATAGCATCTTATACTGAGTTCTGAAAGTTTGTAAGAGTAGAAAGGGAAAGTAGCTCAAAGGTAAGAGGGATTGCTTACTGCAAGCTTGTAAGATCCTCCCTTGATAACTGGGATAGTTGAAAAGAAAAAAGAAGAAAGTAAAAAGATAAAAGATATAGATCTGTGCATATATACATAAGACAGCTAAGATGATTATACTACTCATTCTATTAGTTCTTGGAAAAGAACAGTTACTATTCATACGGTTAGTTGAAATTTGCATGTGCGTATCTGATAATCTAAGCAACTTTTTTGAAGATAACTGTGTGTATTATTGAACCATTGTTGAATTCCTACTATCTTTTGTTGAAACCCTAAATAAATAAAAAACAACCTGTGCTGCATCCCCAGCACTGCAATAAGTAAATAGATGCTAGCTATCTAGTTAGCTAGCTAGACAGAAAAGCAGTCATAAAAAAAGATGACTCCATATGTAAAAAGCAGGTATAATAGTTAGAAAAGAGAGAAAAAGGGAATATTCCTTCACAGAAGTAAAGAGAAAAAAACATAACAGGGGTAGAGATGACTAGAAATAAGGTGAAATAAATAGCCAATATATGCAGTCTCTCAATTTAGGCTGGGAAGTTACAAAGCAAGGCAGAATTTTAAGTAGAGGAAAGGAAATAATAGGTTTGAGTTTCAGAAACAGGTTTCACAATATGGAGAATATTTGGGGAGAGGTAATACTGGAAACAAGCAGTACACCAGGTTTGTTAATGCTAACATCTATGTGAGAAGTGACAATGGCCTGTGTTACAGAGTTGAAGTGGGACTGAAAACAAGTGCAGTGGTCCCTCAGTTCACGAACTCAATTCTCTCCAAGATTCTGGTTACAAACTGAACTAGATCACAACTCAATGCCACTTCCCTCTAAGGTCAACATTAAGCCTAACTATTTGAATTTGAAGGATGTGAGGTATTTAATAGGCATCATTCATAAGGTCACATTATTAATTAGATGTAGAGATAAGGCAGTTGGGAAAGGGGCAATCAATAATAGTACTCAGAATAGAGCATAGAGATCTCATGAAGAACTGGGTCTGGCTCTATGTGTGTAATGAAGAGATGGCAAGCATTGAGAAAGACCATGTTTTGGGTATTTTGAGATGAGAAAGACTATATATACTAAGCTATATATAGTTGGATACGATATGGCAACCTGAAACTCAAGTGAAAAATTTGAATTAAAAATAAAGATTTTGAGGACACAAGCCAGTATGCTCATCATTAACCAAAACTCCTATAGTGAATGACATTACAAAGAGTGCACAAGCTTTCTGATCTTCCCACATACTCGTGTCTCCTGAGTCTTCTGATAACACAAGGGCTTCATCCTAATCTCTTTCAATAATCAGCACTAGAAGTTTCCCAGGGTCCTATCATTCTTTCATTCCTTCTGTTCTTTGTCTACTTCGTGTCCTAAGCAAAGTTACTCCCAAACACTACATCAACCACCTCTATATAATGATATTGATGATACATAACTAATAGTTTTTTTAGTTGGAGCAAATTATAATTTTTGATATTGCATAGCAAAATGTAGATAAAAACTCTACCTAAATGTATAGCAGGCATATTAACAATACTATTATTCTTCCCAATAAATTCACCTATTCTTCTTCTCCTATCAATTAATGCTATCACTATGCAAATAGTAACCATAGAAGTAACACTTGAGTCATTATGCAAATCGGGGAAATACCCTAACAGATATCAGGTTATTTAGAATGTCATGTAAGGCCTTCATAATTTGACTGCTGCATAATTTTCTAAACGTATTATTCATCAAGCCTACTGGTAGTTAAACATACTCCTTAACTTTATATCCCTCCAAGGTCCACTCTGACCACACAAACCAAATTCTTTCATGAATAAGTCATGTATTTTCTGGCTTTATTCATTTATTCATGCAGCCCATCGAACGACATTTGAGAATTTTCATTTTTAAGACAGAATTCAAATGTGAGGACTTTCACAATCATATTTTCTCCCCAGTAGGATTGGTGACTCAATCTTTCTGATACATACACATAATTTAGTATTTGTATAAATGCATATTTTTAATGTGTTCTACATATAGAAATACTTTAATTGTATATATGTGCATGAGAATTTTAAGTATATGTGTACATACACACCATATTTCTAGTTATGCATCACAAATTTCACCCATCAAACCTTAAAAATGACCATACTTAAATGAAAGGACTATAACAATATTGTATCTCCTGGGATTCAACCTGGTATACTCAAGTAGGCATGTTACTAGCAAGGCTTTGCTGAATGAACCAAATGATTAATCAAAAATGTAATTAAGTGATAGATCTAAGTTCTATGCCAATATCTTTTACTCCTAATTTACTACACTGTTCAAATTACTGTTAATTATAAAATTGCCTTAATTATCTATGCTTTCTTTAAAAAAACATCAAGTACTTTACATATGAAGCTACTATTCAGTGTCTCCCCTTGTAGTCCAGCATTGCAATTGAAATAGTTCTTTCTTCATTCCTATAAGGAATGAAAAACTGAAATAGATAATATTTATTGCAAAGAATCTACCTCAATTTCTCTGTGTGGGTCACATTCTGAAATACGATAAAATTGACCTTTATTCCATCTTTCATGACTGTTGTGGCACCTAACACAATGTAAAATGCTAAAGATAACCTATCTGACTCTTTGCATCTGCTACAAATGCTGCTTCTTTCTCATGTAGGTCAACTGCTTTTTATTGCAGAGAGCTGAAGTACCAGGAAAACAATTTGGAAAACTATGTCAGCTTACAGTGAAAAAAAGTTTCCTCCCATTTCCTGCCTCGTAATCACAGAATGTATGCTACCTCAGCAATTCGAAGTTGGTCAGGTTGTTAGATAATTAAAAATTCCATATTCATAAAAAAGAGAAATGCCATTTATTTAGAAAGCAGTACAAGAATTACAGTAATATTATATATATGTATATGTATATATATATATTATAGAAGTTTCCATGAAATACAAAATAACATCAATAAGATAGAAATATTGTATTAGAATGGCAAAGATACACCAAACTAAGAATATACAAATATATTCTAGGTCAGAAAAATAGAATTCCAAATGGTACATAATAAAACCACCTTCTTGTTCTTTAAAATTTCATGCCTCAGGTATAATATGGACCACCATATAAAAGCATTAATTTCAAAAGGTTTGCTTCAAACCTCAGCTATGTCTCTCATTACTCTACGTCATTAAGCGAGTTACTTAATTTCTCTGGGTCTTACTATTTCCATCTATACCATGGGAATAACAGCAATTGTACAGAACTGCAAAAACTGAATCTGATGCACTAATTATATGACCTAGTATTGTAAAATCTGAAGAAAAGAAAGTAGAGAGGAAATATTTCCACCCAAATATGTCACAACTTGTCATGGACCTTTGGTAGAAATTGCATTATCTCATAAAATTAAGAAAAATCTAGATGTTAGCTGTGTTAGTAATTGGTAAAATATTTGTGGCATTAATATTTATGAATTAAAGTACTGATTGAGAGATAGTAATAAATTAATGAGTGTTTCTGTGGTATAATATTTAAATATTTCTTCTTGTTTCAACATGAGTATGTGGTTGTAAACTTGGTATGGTAAAAGTATTACTATTAATAATATATAAACTTGAATTATACTTTGGTACTATTTCATGAGAGGTTTCTTTAATTTTTGTGGATTTACTAAGGCAAAATTTATGAAAATGAGGTCTAGGTTTTCTATGTGATCTTGAGGTAAAATTAAATGCTTGTATATACTATGGCAGAACTGTTAACTAGATGCCTGTTTTTACATCATATCTCATCCAATTTTACTTTTAAAATATTTAACTTCTCCACAAAAAGTTAAAATACAGAATTCTGTAATGTACATTTTTACTTTAATGAGTTGCACCAGAAATAATTGTGAATAAAACAGAACAATCAGCTTAAAATGCACAATAGTCACTTTTAAATTTCTTGCTAGTGAGATATTTTAGAAAAAGATAATTAAATATGAGGTGCTTATTTTGCTATATTAAAAAGGGTATAAAAACCATAAGATAATTTTCCCGACTTTTTCTATAGAGTAATCTTTGGAAAATGGTATACTATATATGGGTAACAACTCATGTACAAGTTATATAATCTTATACAAATTTCTTGAGCCACACTACACTTCAATTTTCATTCTGAAAAGTGGAAATAATCGTACTATCACAGCAATAATCATATTTTTCTTGACTTACTGTCCTTCAAGACATCAAGTGTAGTTTTTGCAGAGGGAGGTAGGCATAATTGAACCCAGAGCCTTGTGTATTCTAGCCACTACCCACTACCGCATGATATTTGAAACTCTTTATAATTGTTTGACATAGGATGCCACTAAATTTCCCATGCTGGAGTCCAGCTAGATATAATCCAGCCTCAGATTCCCTAGTAGCTAGGATTACAGGCCTGGCCAAAGTATAGTACTGAGCTAAGAATTAGTAGAAAAAAAATGGTCACTGTAAATTATGATTATTAACTATATATTTAATTGCACTAAAATTTTGTGCACCAGTTAATAAATGACATCATTTGTTTATAATAATTTTTTTTCTTCTTACTTGCCATGTTTAATTCTTGGGGTTTATATTTCCTTCTTCAATGACGTGACTTGAACACGTGCCTCCCTTTGAACAATAGAATACAGGAAGACATGACAATATGTCAATTCTTAACTAGGGACTAAGAATTGAGAAGTGTTTTACACCTCTTGGGCTTTACTCCCTTGGTAGATCATGCTTCCAGAACTCTTATTCCCAAAAGAAAAGTTGATCAGATCTAGTGCAAGAATTGAAACAGATATATTAGTACAAAAGAAATGCTGCTACTTTTTGTACATCATTGCAATTTAAATTTTACAGATCATTATCCTATAATAAAGTTGAATAATATGTGGAGTAAACAGTAAATACATCTTATAGAAAAAAATCAATAATTGTGGGCTGCATATAGCTTAATGAGAGGATCATATGTCATTTTGTGAATTGAAAATAAACTGATGCATGCCTTTTAAATAAAATATTAAAAACTTTCCAAGTCTTCCACTCAGAATATATTATCTTTCCTATCTTGGTCCGTCCACCATGCCACTCACAATTTAAACATTAAAGCTAGCATGTTTTTCTCATACATGGCCAAGTATTAGAATAAACAGATTTCAATCAAAAATAATTTGAAAAAAAGTTCTAAGAAAATTCAGTGGGTTAGTGTAATATCAGTAGTCACTACAAAGACTAATCACTTATACTTTATGCCAAATTCAGAAAGCAAGTAAAATAAATACAAAGTTTACTAGTTTTCTTTCATGCCCTCTTTGCCAAATATGGAAGCCTTAAAGCCAGTGTTTATAAAAGATCAAGCCACAAAATATAAATACAGGAAAGCCAAATTTTTTCAGCATAAACGGGAAATTCTGCAGTCAGTAAAGTAATACTGGACTTAGTCCTTTAGTATGCATGCAGAAATTTATTGCTGAGAAGATGAAAGAGGTCCAGGGAGCTAATCAAAGAAGGAGACTTGCGAGTTAATCAGGTGAAAAAGCTAACAGATGATCCAAGTGGCAGAGCAAAGAAAGTTCAGAGTCAGAGAGTCAATTTTTATTCAGTTTGAGTTGCTAATACAGATGACAAGTGGTTAATGACAGACTCTTCCAAAATTCCTAATGAAAGAGTTCTCTGTTTCAAGTTTATTATGCTATTGGATAAATAGCATTCCATTCCTAACATCTGTGAATTACACTGAGACTATTTCTCTCAGTGTAAAATGCCAATGAATTATCTATATTTTAATTAATAATTTATATAGATGGGAATTCGAGTTATTATGCTAATTAAGTCATTATTAAACTCCCATTGTCTAATATATGTGAATTCCTGCACTGCCAAATAAAATGTTCCCAAACACAATGCTTGTACTTAGCTATATTTAAGTTGAATCTGTATAGTAAAATATAACCTATAATTACAAATGATTTTGAAATTGCAATGAAAATCTAGATACTTATGGCATCAAAACAAACACAGGGCAGTGTCAACTTTTAAGGGAATTTTATTCCTGTTATATATTATAAATTCTAAATTCTGGTAATTACAAAAGAATTTAAGTAAAATTGGCAATGTGTTTTCTTTATGGCCAACAGATAGATATATAGATATATATATATATATATATATATATATATATATATAATGCATATTATCTATGTATAATATTCATATGTGTGTATATAAAGTTTATATTCTGATATATACAGTTCTGTGAATTGTAGCACATTACAAATGTTACTTTTTCAATAGACAACAATATAATTTGTTAATTAAGTTTATTGTTACATTCTAGGTATATATAATGATCACATTCACCATAGGGAATTTTTATCTCTACATGATACATCTTGATTCTTTTTTCCCATTCCCCTAACCCCTCCTTCAACCTCTGTTCACTTCCTTACTTATAAAAGCTTTGTTTGTATTTTTTCCTTCTTTTCTCATTGTTTTTTCTTTGCCCAATTTCCCAGCAAAATCTTCACAATTTTTCACATTAGAATTTCTCAATTTTAGGACTGCGTGTTTAGTTTGTACTAAACAAATTTTGAAGGACTATCTTATTGAATTACAATAATCCAATGGTTTTGGCTGTGAACAAGTCTACCTGGATCGAATTACAGTTCTGCCACATAATTCTCATGTTATTCTCTTTCTTTATCTGTAAAATAATAACAAAAATATTTAGTCAGTTTCTTGCAAGTTTTGGATAAATGTTCCCAATTAAACCCTGGGTCTAACACTAACTAACAATATGGACTTCAGCCAAACATTTAATTACATGAAATTCAGTTTGTTTGAATGGAATAAAAGAGCTTGTGCAAGATAATCTCTGTGTGTTTCTTCAGCTCAGGAACAAAGTCCAGTCTTTCTACTTAATAGCAGAATTTTTTTTACTTATTTATGTGACATCTCACTTCAGTATTTTCTTCATCTGTAAAATAGGCCTATAACAGCTATCTTGTGTGTCACCTATAGGATTAAGTCTAACATTATCTTTAAATTTCATAGGAAATGCCTAGTCAAAAACAAGTAATCAACAATATTATCCTTATTTTGATATCTATGGGATGTATATACTATAAACTTCTAAAAACTGTAAGCAAGATTTTATGAGCGTATATAAAGAGTCAGAAATCTTCAACATATTCTACAAGGGCTCTGGGGTTTGAAAATGGTTGAAAAATACATTATTCTTTATCATAAGGATATTACTGATCCATATTTTATAGTTTTCAAAAAGAGAAGCATTAATAACACTAGGACTACCTATATTTTTCCTCCCTGTGGTCTCTTTTCAATGTTTTTAAAGAGATGTTCTCTTCTTTGTCTCTGCCACTAATATATTATTCTTTTTATGGATTTATAAACAGTAACCAGGGTTGAAAACAAGTGTACTTGTGAAGATTTCAGTTATGTCAAAAAAAAGCCAGGACTGTATAACCAGCCTAAGAAATAGTAGGCTGTCTCCACCTCTCATTAGATAATATTCTTCATTCGATATTATTCTCCAACCATTAAGGATTAAGCCCTTATACCATTAGTTTCATATGCTGCTATGTATATGTATATATATATATATAGTTTCTTGCTATGCATTTTGTTGTAAGGTCTTCTCTGAACAAAGCACATCTCTTATTGTGTGACATCCTACAGTAATTGAAATTCAGCAAGATTTAACTTACTCAGACATTTTATATCTTAGTCAGTCATATATATTTAATACTAACTTTTATTCAGCTAAAGCAGCCCATGTCATGATGGGATCACTGAAATGTGGAATTCATTATTCTAACAGAATATAGACCACTGCCATACCATTCAAGAAACAAATCACTTCTCTCTGCATAGGCATAGAGAAATCACAGCTTGGAAACTAGTAACTTCAAAGTACAGTATAAATGCAGTTGAAAATAAACTCTCAGCAGACATCAGTAAAAAGAACCAATAACTGCTAAAAGCAGATTATTGATTCTGAAAGTAACATTAAAAGAGAAATAAAAAGAGAAAAGATATATGTTAAACACTAAATTTAAACAAGTATTCATTGATTAGAAAATAAGAATTTAAGATAAAGAGCAAAGGTTTTATATCATTTAAATAACAGAGCTGAGGAATCAAAGTAAAAAAAAAGGTTGAACGTAAGTATGATTTAGAATAGCATAAAAGGAGCATACATTGCAGAGACATAATGTTTAACAAAATGCTGAAGGTGAATTAATGTATTACATATTTTCCAGCTTTAAAACTAGAGGGGAGGTAAATATTTTTAAAAAACTGATTCAGGTTTTATTATATTTCCTTTGCACTTTCCCTTGTTTAAACTGTAAATATATTGCACAAATAATTGAATGTCCTACTTTCTTCATTTAAAATAATAATTGGGGTTTTCCATGCTATTATAATGCAATTTAAATAAGATGGATCATTTTATATGAATCCAAGAAAACTACTATCCTTCTTTTTGTGGCAACATTATAATACATTTAAAATTCTTGCTATTAAAATAAAATTGCAATTGGTATCTTGTAATTTATAGACATAAAACTTCTCCCCAAATCTGGATATATTATTTTAGGAAAACTTCTCAAAAACTCAGTTAATGGATCTAGTTGAGTAATTATTTCTATAATTTTGGTACATATTTTCAAATTACTTCTCAAAACTCCTATACAGGGGATTGAGCTCAGCAGCATAAGTGCCTGTCTTGCAAGCACGCAGCCATAAGTTTGATCCCCAGGACCGATTAAAAAAATAATAAAAATAAAAAACAAATCTCCTATACAAAATCACATTACACCAGCAATAAATAAAAAGGTCTGTAATGTCTAACACTAGCCTATATTGAATATATCACATAAAATGCAAATTAGATATATTTCTATGTGTATATCTAACTATTCATACATGAATGTATGTGTATATGTATTTAAATATATTCCAAAAATTTAGACTTGGGTTTTGGAGTTTAGTTTGTCTCTCTGTAAATACTTCACATATTAAACGTAAGATTAAACAAGTGTTAGTAATAGTCAATACTGTTTTATATGAACAGGGGAAACCAATTCACAGTAAACAAAAAAATGTGACAGAACTTTGAAAGGTTTGCATTACCCATTTCTACTATTTTCCTGAGGCACAACTGCAGTTTTTTTGATAAATATTGTAATATTTAAATTACATTTATCCTTTAGAATAGCTCCCACTCTTGATAAAGCTAGTTCAATCTTGTTAAATATATGACTTGAAACCAACTGTTCTAATTAACATAACAGCCAAGTAATAGCATGTACTGCTTAATAATGGAATCTATTTTATTTCATACAAATATTCAATCTCACACTCAGATGAGGAGATGCTTTCAGACAATGTATAAGGTTGAGATGTTTATCTGCAGTCTCAGCAGACTAACAATCTTAAACTGAGACTACACTGAAAAAAATGATTTCAGTTCCAGCACTTAATTAGTATTTATCTGCCATAAATGCATAAAGCTGTTTTGGTTTGTTCAGTTATCCTTGTCTGTATAGGGCCTTTTAAACTCAAATTAGAATTGTCTCTGGGTTACTATCAGTGATAATAAGAACTTTCAATTCATGCCAATTATAACAATTCACAAACACAGATAGGGGTGACAAAGGAATCCAACCAGAACCTTCTGTTTATTTTCATGAGACTCACACTTAATGAGAAAAAGTCATTAGCACTAAAAAACTTATAAGCCTTGTTGAGTTTCTTGCAGAAATTTAAATAATACTGATTTTGTCTGTGATGGAAACTTTAGTAAATAATAAAGCTGAATATATTTTCAGTAAAATATTTGTGAATATAAAACTCAAGAGTGCAACTATTTATAAATTGAAATGGTAATTAGTATAACACAAGAAAGGGCATGATTTCCTTTTAATGTGCTTGATTAATAGAAACCAGTAATTACAAAAGCCAGTTTGATTTAACATTATCAATAAAGCAAATTTATAAATAACATCATTAAACTTGTAAAATTACATATCTGACAAGACACTATATATATATGTATATAAATAAATATATATGTGTATATAGTTTCCATGTAACTTTGACAGACAAAAGTTTTAATTGAAAAATGCCAAACATGGTTAAATGTTAAGATATGAATATATCTTAGTGTTTGTTTAATCATTCCATTGTTTAAAAATCCATAAATTTCCCTTTTTATTCTATTATGTTATTTGAACATAGCATTGAACATACTTGAAATTTCATATTTCAATATTTGTATAGTTTGTTACAGATAACAAATATAAATATATACATGAAATTTTAACTTTATTTCTTAAAGTAAATTTAGATTACAGATAGCTCATCAGTTTCTATCAGTAAGAAGCTCCAACACTGTCATATGCTTCATCAATGCATAGAATGCTAAAGTTCACTTTCAAGTAGTATAAATTATCATTAGTATGAACTCAGTAAAAAAGTAACCAAATCAATCCTAATTTTCATTTTCTCTTAACATTTTGTCTCTTTGTGTTTAATAGAATTTTTGTGTTCTGGAGTTCAGCACTGGTAGATATTTCACTAGCCATGGACCCTTATCACTTTGTCACACACTTGAACATTGGGATGGCTGTTTCAAACCATCTTCCCATGTGTGTTCAAAGTTTTGTATGAGTGCCTTTGAATGAATGTAATTTTAAAGTATGTGATTATGGACATGTGTATTTAGAGAGGAAAATTTTTAAATCAGGAAATTTAATCTTTTATTTCAATTATAAGATAAATCACTAAATTAGGAATTCATTTTAGCTTTCTTAAAACTATTTTGAGGTATATATTAAGTCTAGAAAAATTCCTAGTGTTATGGGTTGTGCCTACATGTCACCCTAAAACCTCATGTAGACATACATGGGGCTTTTTCAGAGGTGACTGTGTCTAGATCATGTGATTCTGGGATTAAGGTTGTGTGATTACTAACTTAGTCTACTGACTGGTTTAGAACAGTTATGAGTGTAGATAATGGGAATGTCCACCCTGGTTATAAGTGTGACCCACCCTAAGGGATTGTAGCCTGGATAGAAAACAAGGGACAGAAAGAAGGCTTCTGTGGTCTCCCACTGCTTTGTTTCATCACTGCTTTCTGTCTTGCTGCCTTCTGCTTTCTATCTGTCATGAACTATTTCTCTTCTGTGATGTCCTTTTTACATGCCACCCTGCCTTGGAGACTTCCAACTGTGAACTGAAACCTCTACAGACTGTAAGCCCAATAAACCTTCCCTTTTTTAACTGTAAGTGTCAGGTATTTTGTCTCAAGAATGAGAAAAGTAACTAAAACTCAAAGTCTTTGTGTTGCTACAGATATTTTTATTTAAAAAATGTAAAGCAGGGAATGGTGGTGCATGTGTATAACCCCATTATTTAGGGAGCTGTGGCAGCAGGATTATCACAAGTTCAAAATTACCCTGAGCTACACAGTGAATTAAAGACCAGCCTGAACTACATAGTGAGACCCTGTCTCAAGAATCTGAAAGTAACATTTAAAAAAATAGTCACTGTGGGGGCAAGGGATTTAGTTTATTGGCTTAAGCACCTGCCTGGCAAGCATGAGGTTGTGAGTTCGATCCCTCGTACAAAAAAAAAAAAAGTCACTCCATCATTCAGAAAACTATGGTTATTTTAACTTATTTTAATGAGATACAGAATTTTCAAATTCTTCCTCTAGGTCTGAACTTCAAAAGTGGAATTCAGTTAGAAGTCTATTTTTGAGAATGAGATATCAATAGAATCACACACTTTGCTTCATCCATTTGTCCTTTCTGCAATCTCCATTCTCCTAATTAGCCAACAAGTTCTACACTTTTAAACATTATGTTTTTGGAACACTCATAACTAGGGGACATAATATTTTTTTTCTCTTGAAATTTTTATCCCTGGAGTATTTCTAGGTAATGTATATGAATTTCACGCAAAAGTTAAAAACAATTGCAATCTTCGACATTAATAAGTTAAACACGATTTAGGAAAATGGACCACATCTCATTTGTATGATCACAAATTATATTTTGTAAATGGATTCTGGATTCTGAATATATGGAATTATTTTGACTTACTGGTTATTTTCTCAATTAAAAAAAATTGAAGGGCTGGGGATTTAGCTCAGTGGCTCAACCACCTGTCCAGGAAGCTTGAGTTCATGAGTTTGATCCCTGGTACAAAAAAAAAAAAAAAAAACAAAGGAAGGTAGAAGTCTTGTTTTTCTTTTAACTTTTCACCTATATATTTCCCAATCCAGCTTTTATTTATTTATTTTTTAGTCAAGAATCAAACTCACACCCTTGCACTGGCTAGGCAGGTGCTGTGCCACCCCACTATGTCCCTGGCCCAAATCCAGCCTTTCTTAAACACATATAAATATATTCAGTATTCCCATCTATAATAAGAATGATTATATCTCTTAACATGGTGAATGTGGATATCCTATTTCAGTTTTTATGTTCTAATCATATTCTATCTCTTCTAAGGATCCAAAACTCTCTGTAAGAATTTTCTTTACCCAAAGAGAAAAAGCTAGACAAAGAGTAAAAGTGTAAATTTTTTTGAGTCAGTAGTACAGCTGCAGCCACAAAGCAATAACTGAGTTGATCTCCTAAAATCCCCTCCGAGGACAGAACTATTTTTATCTTTGGCAGAGTACTGATGGAAGAAATAGCCATCATAGGGGGGATTAAAGAATATACCTCAGCTGAAAAAGTTCTGAAAAGTCAAGTGTGGGATAGCATTGGTGAGATATTTTAAAATCTCTGGAAATGCAGATTTAAAGATATCAATTGCATTCACTCTGGACTTTTACCATTTTCTTGTTTTGGGAACTTGCAAGAAAGACTAGAGTTAGGCCAGGAGACAAGAAGAAGTTCACCAAATCCATTCTCCCCCAATTTCACTCCTGGAAAGCAAAAATAATAAACCACCAAAAGGAAAGTAGACAATCCTACAACTCCTAGGACCAGGCAAAGATCTATTTCACATGGGGGTGAAAGAAATTAGAAGCTTTTTGGAGAAGAGCAGGACATCCACTTGGAAGTGGAATATGATGTTCTTTAAGCCCAGGATACTGCATTAAATAAGAGCTGAATGATCTGTTACCATTGGATAAGGGCATGTATACAAGTCCCCGCTACAAGCCAATGTGTAAGGGGAAGACAGAAATCCTTTAGCACCCCAGGCATCACACCAGGAACAGGGTAACAGCATCCCATCACTGGAGGTCTTTGAAGTCTATAGTGTTCAGAATGTTGCTATGGCAACGAGAAGCAAAAACAGCTCAGTACTGATTCTATTCATTCAAACCCCATACTCACACTGTGACAGAAAAACAAAACTATACTTATTTCCATAATTAAGTACACTTATTTTATCCTCTATTTTTTCATCAAAAAGTTTAGCATTCTTTTAAACATAATAATATGATGCAAGCAAAATGCAACCATTTTTAAGAAATACAGCCATCAACATAACCAGACTCAGAGATAACATGGATTCTGGACCTACAAAGACTTTAAAACTCTGACTTGTAAGGTAAAGGATAGATTCATTTATATATGAAAGAAATTGGTACAAAGCTTGCATTAACAGAAGGGAAATTTCTTTAAAAGAAAAAATTATGGAAATAAATAAATTAAAAAATTTAATGTAGGAATTTCAAGAATTTCTGTCATCAATAAAATTGATTGAACATTTGTTAAATTGAAAATAATTACTGTAACCAACACTGCAAAAATAGAGTTTAGGAATTTAATATTTTTCTTTGTAAAGATAAAATTTTTTTCCAAACCTCACTCCTAGCATATAACCAACACTTCCTTTAATCAGCCTAAGAGAAATGGCAGGAGATGCAGAGCTGAGACCTAGAAGGTTGAAGCCAAGGTTTGTTTCCACAAAGAAAGAGGGATAAAACCAAGAAGACCAAAAATAAAGCAAGTGTGGAGATCTACATCATTTCTCTCTGATCCTCATCCCCTCTGAAGCTTACCATAAAAGACCCTTGCCCACCTGAAAATGGAGAGATGGTGATTTGAGGCAAATGTGGTCCATCACCTCAGAGCTAGCTTTGAATAAATGCTTTTACCTTTTACCCAAATAAATGAACTCCTTTGATTTGGTCAGTGGTGAGCAGCAGAAACTGAACATATGACCCAAAGTGGCTGGTAACATTAACTCAAATTACTATGCATATTTATGTGGAAAAAATATTTACCAGGAGCACATCTGAATAGTTGATCTTTGATGGAAAGCATGACACTACATTTAAGAATGGCATGTATGATATGAGCTTTATATTTGTAGTTGTCTGCAAGGTACATATTCTTTCCATGACACCATCCCATCACTGATAAGAAACAGATAAGAAGATAAGTGGAGCTCAAATATGTGAAGTTACACAACTGTTAAGTGTAAGTTTCTCTGACTACAAAGTCTTTACTCTTTTTGTGCCTCTCATACTATAAAGCTGAAATAGATAAATCTACCATTCCATATGTTCTATTTTTATGGAGAAAGAGAGCTATTGTAATTGTAATAACTTCTACTATAGAACTAGCAAATAAAATATGAGATGATCAAGGTAAATTTAAGTCTTTGTCCAAAAAGGATGCAAAATTATGAGGCATATTTCCTCTTCAAGGGCCTAAACTGATTTGTTCTACCTCTTTTGTCAAATATTCAATATACGATTCCTGTTCAAACTTTCCATTTTACCATATCATTTAAAATTTCATTGATATTCTTAAAATGCAACACAAAAGAGAAGTAGTTAATTTTAGCCTTCTCAATTTGTAGCCTTTTGTGGAATGGCATGAATAAGCTTCAATACAATGCATAAAGCTCCAGTTGTCCTTTCCTTTTTTTTCATTTTTAGATTGGTAGATGGGAAAAAATTATCACAAAGGGAAAACTGAATCTCAACATAAATATGAATGCTACTGAAAGGTAAAGAATCAAATGAAATAAAGTTTATGGCTGAAACAATTGTACTAATAATTTATCATACAAGACATTGAAAAGAGAAAGATACTGTATTTTTGGAAATAAAGTATATGCTTGCTAAATGCACTGTTTGCTGTAAATATATAAATCCTGAAGTGCTGTTTTGTGATTTTTTGTGTGTTTTGATTATTTTCCTATTCTAGAAGTCTTACTTAATGCCATGCATTATCTAAGAAAATTTACCTTAACCATCACATCTCTGCAGTAATTTAAATTTGAACCATACAATATGAATCAAATCTAGGCCTCAGGCAAATCTCCTTAGTACCACAGAAACATCACACGGTATGTATGATGCATAAATCTGAAATTGTTTTATTGTGTATTTATGAAATTACTAGGTACTGAGTTCAGAAGTCAGGGTATAGCAATCTTTAAAAAGTTTTCAACTCATAATAATATACTTAAAGTTTGTCCTGTAATTTGAAATTTGCTGTTTTTCTACATAACTCACAGGTCTCATTAGAACCATTAAGACATATGCAAGATACTAACAAATAAAAACAGTAAAAAGGTGATCATGAAAAAATTTGCCAGACTGGCATGGGTGAAAAATATAGGAACATTTTGGCACTACTAATCTTTAATTACAGTATAATAATATAAACAAAAAGACTTTTGAAAATTCAACTGTAAGCAATATCTGATCTAAAGTCATCCAGAAATTTTAACTGGATAATCATAGATTTGTTTAACTAAACCAGTTAATAATGAAGCAATCCTTTCAGAATAACTACCGAAGGCTCAATGCCACCAATATTGTAGCTAACACTGGTGACGAAAATACATAGACACTTAGCAGGGTTCTCAGGCAATGATCTAGTCTCTGCCTTTTTGCTTCTCTTACACTGAAGGACAATCAGCTTATTCTACCAGAACAGAAAATTAGAAATTATGTGGTGGGGAATACAACTAGAAAATACATTTTTGAAAGCTTTGTTTTAGCCTACAGAAACTATCAATTCTTAAAAGCTGTAACTTTGTTAAGAGGAATTAGAATTTTGTAATTAACTTCGGTACAGAATCGAAAGGACTAAGTAAATATTAAGTCCTGGACTTGGTGATGATAAACAATGGTCTCTGCCCATTTCCTTCCCTCCCCCAACCACCATCTAATCTACACCTAATAAATGATCTTCTTATAACTCAGAGGGGTAGCGAAGGGGAAAAAATGGGATCAAATACTTTTTCTTCGGGTGTTTGTACAGACCAATTTGCTTGTAGCCAGCCCATTTAATTTTATACTTATGAATCTTTAAAAGAAGAGGAGGAAAAAATGACAAAAATTATAAAAGCAAGCCCTAGCAGCTTCAGTTAACTGTGAATTCAACAGATAAGGTGCACATTGACTTAAGTTGGGGAATAATTTATGTGCTGACTTACAAACTGACTGCTACATATTGACTTCTCACCTGACAACACAGTATAGAAGATGAGGGCAACATAAGAGCTGTTCCAAGGAAATGCTTTATGCCCAAAAGCTAATTCACAAGAATATTGAAAAAGGAGATGCAAGAGAATGCTAAGCATGGATTCTAGGCCATCCTTAAACAATCCGGAGCTGAAGAGCTGTTTTCAGAGATAAATTTATTCTGTGCTCAATGTTTCTTGACCTACTTCTTATAAGGAAAATTCTGCCTGAAAAATGAGAGGAATTCATTTTCACTTTATGTTGAAGTTTACTTCAAGAAAAAATACATTAATTTTACAAAAAATATGTCTTATTAGCTATGTATAAAATAGACCCAAGAGAATCTGGGCTGAAATATTTCATAAATTATGCCATGCATGAATATAAAAAAGCTAAGGGATAATTAGTAAAAAATCAATTTAGAAAATAAACAAGTAAATGATGATAAGTGAAATGAGAGGTAGGAAAATCCTTGTTAGGAGAATAAGCAGAAACTCTTATTTGTTGAGGCATTCTACTGTACATTTTTGGTATTGTGTTTAATCCTTATGACTAGACAAAGAACAAAAAATATTTTGTTTCCTGTTTATACTTTGCATGTATGATTGTATTATTTGTTTTTTGCTGTGGTTTAAATATAAAATATTCCAAAAGTCTAGCTGATAGGCTTCTGAGAAGCCCTAGCAAAGTAACAGGACTATGGAGGCACTAACCTCACCAACAATTTAATCCACTGAAGCATTTATAGATCCATGGGCTTGTAGTAGTTGGTGCCTACTTGAAAAGATTGGGCCATAATCATATGACCTTAAGGATTATATTTTGTCCCCAGCCCCTTCCATTCTATACTCCACGACTGCCTTGAGTTAAACCACTTTCCTCTGATATAAAGTTTTTGTTCTGCCATAGGACTAAATGCAATGGAAGTAGTTGACCGTGGACTAAAACTTTTGTAACTATTAGCCAAAAGAAAACTTTCCTCCTTTAAACTGTACATCTCAAGTACTTATTACAGTGACGGAAAGCTGAGAAACACACCTGAAATCACAAATGACATGTAAAGAAATCCTAATGTTAGCTATAATTTTCTATTTCCTAAGAGTGCCATTATCAGAACTACAGACATACACACACACACACACACACACACACACACTCGTAAAATTTCCTGAGATTTTACCCATGGTCTTAAATTCAATTCATAGCACATAAGATATGTTCTGAGTTCTATCTGCCTTAACATTCTTCAGAAATGTAGAATTTCATATTTATGAAACTAATTCTTGATAATGCTGACATAAGTATATTTTTAATATAAATAAACCATGACTCTCTTCTAAACAATGGAAGTAGAATAACACTGGTTTTTTTCACCAGTTCTCATTGCCAAAACAAGATGAAGAGGAGAAATTTGAAAGAATTACAGGGAGAAATAGAAGCTGTGCAGAGGCTTCTCCAAAATACTCTTTCAAAATTCACTGAAAGAAAGAGCAATATAATATAATCACCTTGAACAGTGGAACTACCATAGTAGAAAAGGGTATTGACAAGTTGAACAATAGTGCTGGGATTGTACGTGACCTTGTAGAAGTGTGAAAATCTAAAAAGTTTTATGATGAGCAGTTGCATTATTCAACTTTCCTATTGTTGGAACAACGTGACACACACAATTTAAAATAAGAGAGTTTGACTTTGGCTCATGTTTTGAGAAGTTTTAGTCCATATATGGCTGGCTCCAAGAGAGACATTAAGGTGGAAAGGCAAATTGGAACAATCTTGGTGACTGGTAAGTACTGTAGTAGAACACCAGGGAAAGGGACCAGTGATCAGACATAGACCCCATGGTTATTTCTCCATGAGACCCACAGAAACCCACCAAAAAGGCTCTTACTAATGTCTCCATAAAGTCAAACTGACAATCAAGATTAACTGGCATAGAGTTTAATGTTACTGACATATGAAAAAGTGGTAGAAGCTTGGAGGAGCAAACTGAAAATTTTGCAATGATATGACAACCAGAACACAGGAATTCTGAAAATCCCAACGCACAATGGGCGGTTCAGTTTAGTAGGGATACAGATGTTGGATCACCTTAACGGATATGTATGTGGAAAGACATCTCACTCAAAAGACCAAATGGCATATCACACACAGTAAACTTTCCTCTTACCCAGAACCAGATCTGATACTATGAAATCAATTATTATTCTTTGGTTATTATACTCCTACCAAGAAGGGAGAGCCTCAACAAACTGCTAAAGTGACTAGTAAATCAGAAAATTCACAAAATTTTATGAAGGTTTTTCTGAGAACAGAATATTAACAAGCCCGTTAAATTAGAGTAAAAGATGGTAAAGGGTAAATATTTAATTTAGTTACAGGAAAATTAATAAAGTATCATTAAGGCTCACTTAAATGTATATTGGTAAAACTTTTCTCACTGCAGACACAGAATTTAATGAAAAGAATAGGGTTCCAGGCTTCATTTTAAGGAATGAAAATGTGTTTCCTAACATAATTCATGGTTTTAATTAATATTTGCACAAAATACTGTAGATGCCAATGGATTTCTAGTTTTGTCACAACTACCAATATTTACTTTAAAATATAACCTGTGGCTTAAAGTGGTTGGACCCTATCCACTTTCTGCCTGGCTAAAATGTCCACTCAGTATTTCTCTCCTAATTATAAATCTTAATATTATTTTCTCTCTTTGCCCACATTTCTACTGAAAAATTCCTAGTGTTCAATAGGTACAATAAATTAATAAATGTCTAAAAATATTTATGCCTTTACTGCACCATGGATGGCTTTAGAAAAAGCAGCTTTTTTATTATATTTCACTGAGCATTCAATACAGTATTGGAAAGCAAAAAAAAAAAAAAGGAGAACATGTTAGTGTTGAGCAACTGCAAAGTACTAGACAGATTTTTCATGCACTTTGAAATTTTCATGCTCATATTAATCCATATTTCAGATTATAAAGTAGAGAGAGAAGGTAAAAGTTTGTCAATCTCATGGTAATGGTAAATACACCTTGAACATTTACCACATGCCCCTTATTCAAAACTGAATAATGATGCAGACAATTCTCATAACAACTCTATCACACATGTAATTCACTTGATTCCATTCTATAAGTGAGAATCAAAGCTTAGAGAGGCAAAATAATTATACAAGGTTATACAGATACTGGAAAATAGATAAACATAAATTTAAACACATGATTCTCCAATCCTAATAGGAGTACACTAATAGGAATATCTGGTGCTGCCTTATCACTGACCCTGGGGCTGTAAACAATGGTCAACTAGTGATACCTGCAGTCTGATTGGACTGACATTATGGATGCAGCAAGATTTAAAAATGAAAACCCTCATTTTCTATTATATTCAAACTCACTTTTTCTCTTCTCTCTCTTTGTGCCAGTTTAAAGGTTGGTGACTCCTTTTACTTTGACCTAAATACTTAAAAAGCAGGTCAGAAGTTTAAATATGGCAAGCCCTCCAGTGCTGCAAATGATGGACAATAAAATTTGTCTGTACTACTGGCAAATTTGAAAAAAACAAAAAAAAAAACTTCTCCGCCCTTACTGTTTATGTTTTAAATTGCGCAGTATCCCACAAATTAAAAAAAATCACATCAATACAAACGTTTGTTTTAAAACCTATTCTCGGAATAGAGAACAAATTATTTTTTCATATAATTTATAAAATCAAATATTTATGATCCTGATGATTAATATCTTTAAAAGTGTGCTCAAATGTATAAATCATTTTGTAAATATTTACCCAGCACAAAACTGCTTTCTTGCAATATATCCTCAGAATTATCTGTCCCCACTGCATTCTCAGAATCCCTAAGATATTGGTCATAAGTGTGAGTGAAATAAAATCTACATTTCTCTATGAATATCACTCAAAAATTGTTCCAAACATTTTTAGGAAGCAATGTGGCAATAAATTTTGAGTAAAGATTGCTGCTTTGTCTTTTATTTTCATAATTTATAGCTTCTTTTCTACCAAAAGTGATCAGAATTAAATATTTGGGAGAAATCAGAATCTGTAGATGTTGAAGTATTATAAATGCTCATATTCACCTATTAATCTAAATTTATAAATGAATGTAGTATTTTGTTATGAAATTGAAATATTTAGATGAATAGTCCAGTTTTAAACAGTTCTACCTACATACAGGTTTGCATTTTAAAATTCATTCAGATTTTATATTTATTAGCTGATAGTTCATACAAAATGTGTGTTTTGGTGTCATCAGTTCCATCATATGGGTAGATGCACTGACAAAATCGATAAAATTCATGTGTTTTAGAGTTTTTACACAATAGTAACTAGAATAAAGTTATATTTCACACTATGTTGTAGCATTATGACAGCAGATTTCAACACTGAAAGTCGCTTAGAGAAGAAAAACTTTAAATAAGTGAATGAGAATTGGGTAACAACTTCTGGAAGAAAAACTACAGTACTGTGCTCAGATTTATTTTACAGGTCTCAAACATTTCTGTCATTTTGTTCCTAAAATCAGTGCAGAAACTTATGTGCAAAGGGATCCCAAACCTTGTCACTGCTCTCATCCTGGAGTTGACTTAACTTCCTTGGTTCCCCATATGCACACATTCAATTGCCTCCACAAATTTTTTTAACCTAAGATCTATTTTCCCCAAAGTTATAGTCTATTCTTCCATAAAAAATGTGACTGCCACATCCTCATCTAATATTATCCAGGATGCTGAGAATGAAAATCATTAGTATCAATAATAATAATAATAATAACAAAAGTATAAAAATGAGAAATAGGTGATGCAGATGTAAGATGTCTGCCATTCTTTGTATAGATTGTAACATTTTGCTGTAAATACTCAACTTGCATAAAGTGGGCCTTTTTCCTCCAGGAACCAGAAAGAAACTGGCACTAAGGAGGAGTACTGTAGTGAATTTTTGGAAGACTATTATTAATTGATCATCATGTATAATATATTTTGAAAACTAAAATAAATATATGCTTTCTTAATTATCAATAATAATGCAAAGCAGTAGGGTCAACATGAACTGGGACATTTTTTCCAAGTTCACTTTAATAATGAAATGGCCACATTTACTGACCCTCAGTTTTTTTTAATTGAATATTTTAAGTTTTAAAGTATAAACTTATATAGCAGTAGTACAGTGTGTGCGTATGTGTAGAAATGCTATTTTCTATTTTCACAAATATTTCAGTCATATAAGCATTGTTCAGATATTTTTAGCACTGATACCATTCTTAAATTTAAAGCTAGAAGAGTAAACCCTATTCTCTTTCAAATGTGATTATGTTTGCACAGTAACTTGTTAGAGAACGGAGGCCAAGTTTGCCAAATTGCTTGGTTTTAATGTATAATTTTTAATAACTAATCCTTCAGTGTGAGAGGTATGAAATAATATGTTCTCCACGCTACCTTCTTTTTTTCAAATATTTAGACATTTAAAATCTACTAATGCATAAAATTAAAAGTACATAAATGTTCCAAGATGCAGTTAATCAGATAGTGGGAATAAGAGTTGGGCTGGGGATTTACTGTACACAATGTGTAATGAAAAAAATCAATGAAAAAAATAAAGCCAAAAAGATTGCATACAAAATAAATGCCATTATTCAGTATTCTGAATGCATGCCTTTGATTTTCCTTCATCACTACTTCATTTTAAACCATCCAGGTCAACGACTGTCAACCAATCAATCTATATCCTCTTTGAGAAGAGATCAAGGGCAACAGCAGGGCCTTAATGATTTCAATCTCCAGTCTTCAAGGGGACAGATTACTGGAACTTGAAGTAAATCAGTCTTTCACAGGGAAATTTAGCTCACAGTCCTTGACAAAGCTTGATTAGAATGGAAAAATGTTAAGCCAGCAAAACCAAGATATAATTATGAGGAAAGAGGAAATATGCCTATTGAATTTTACTGTTCATAAAAATTAAAACTCATGTATTTTATTAGATCTCATGTAACCACAATATTGTGAACTAAAAGTCTAGAAAAAGGAAAAAATAAAATCATAATAGAGCAATCTTCGACAATTGTTTTCCTTTTATCTCATTAACAAGGTTGATGTGTGCTTAGATGTCTACTCTATTTTTCTATACCTCTTTCAGGGCCATTTTCAAAAACTCAACATATTGGATAGTCAAAGGAAAATTTTGTTTGCACACTGAAATTCTCACAATACTAACTTTATTTTCAGAAAGGCAGTTCTGCTTTTCATGTAAGTAATGAACTTTTTAAGTACTTCGCTGCTTCCCAATGTTTTTATTCGCATGCAATTTCTTTTTAAAAGTGGACAACCCACCGCTTTTATGAAGATATTTTTTGATCCTTTACCATATCAACTTACTTATTTAGAACACAACTAAATGTTAGTTTCATTTAATAACAGCAATTGTTTTGATATACTCAATATGGAAAACAAAGAAAGTGCTTTCTATTATAAATATTTTTAAAGCTACTGTAGCTATCTGACTATACATGTGAGAAATTAAATGTTTTTCTTGCATTTAAAGCAGAGTTTTTTTTTTTCTCAGAAGCAGAGTGGCACCTGCCTGGCAAGCACAAGGTCCTGAGTTTGACTCCCAGTTCAGGTAGCAGGGGGCATTTAAATGTATAGCTGAACGTCCAGGATTTTACCTTTATTTATTGGAAGAAAATTAGGATAAATAAACCTTAAATCAAGATAGTAATGATTTTTAACAACACTCCAAAAGCATTTGTAATATTTTAAAATATCATTTTCCAAGGTTTCAAGTAAAGACAATCATCCTTTTTTGCATATAACAAAATTTCCAAGAATAAAAATAATCTTAAAATATTAGGTTAAAATGAAAGAAGTTCAATCATTTCTACATCTCTCAGAATTTTCAGTATTGTAAATCTCTTAGAACAAATTCGCCACAAATGAATTTGTGGACATTATTTTTTGTTTCCTGGAGTTAGGCTCAATGTTTCCTATAGATTTTAAAACACTCTGATGTACATTTACTTTTTCCACAAACGTATCTTGAAAATACAGAAAGCTTCATTTAACTACTGATGAGGCAGGCAGGAAATTCAAGATGGTTCAAAGGAGAACTCAAGAGACTTAAAATGCATAATCTTAGGAAGAATGAATGCTGGGACCAAATTACTAAATGAGTGGGGTAGCTGATAAATATTATGGTGGGAAATGGTGCTCAGTGGCAAATCATGTGCCTAATATATGTGATCCCCACCACTACAAAAATAAAAACTGGTTGATATTTTAAAAATTAATAAATTCTTATTCTTTAATACTTTTTCTGGAAAAAATTACTTGTATTTCCCCTGGATATTTTGTTGAGCCAAGGTCTCATAAAGTAGTTCAGGTTAGATTTGAACTCACTACATGGCCAAAGCTGCCCTTGAATCCAACGTGATCCTCCTGCCTCAGATTCCTAAGAGCTGGAGTTAAGGATATGAGACACCATATCCAGTCACTGAACATAATTTTAAAATGTCATCTAAAATTCAGAATCTGAGCAATAACAGTAAATACTAAGTTATACAGAGATGCATTTGTTGAGACAAATAATTATAAATCAAATCTTTTTAGATAATTCTTTTGTATGACATTAAAAGGACATCTACTTGTACCCTGCCTTTTTTTTCAAGTTCTATAAATTAACAAACTTGAATGCATCATAATTACACATTCAGTTGCTTAATAAATCACTACTAGTTATTTAGTTAGTGTCAGGAATTGTGCTAGGAAAAAATGGTGAACAGGATAAATGCCTATCCCTGTAGAAGCTTACTAAGAAGAATAAGGATATATAAATGGTAAATAGCGTAGTTAATGTGCCTTAAAATGACTATATACAATGATGGATAAGAGATATTGCTCCTATAACACCAGTCTCAGGCATCTTCTAAAGAATGGATACCACTTAAAGGATAAACCAGAATTAATTGTGTATAGTATGGGTAGGAGAACAGGGTAGGAGTGGATATAGGAGTCAAAGGCCTACTTTAGGGAAAATAATAGGAGACAAAGAACAATATAATTCATGACTGATGTGCATATCATGGTAATTGATGGATGTGTGGGTTTAATGAGTGTTAGGATAAAAGAAGAGCTGTAAAGAAATGGTGGAGAGGTCAACTAATGCATAGATTGGTAAAATATCTTACAGAATTCAGATTTTATCCTTGTAGCATCAAAAACATGCATTTTTAGCAGGTGGGGTACATTGAACTAAAGTGCATTTTATACAAAACAATTTGCTAATAATTGGAAAAGTAGTTTTGTTGAGTTTGAGGTGAGGAATGTGGCAAATAAAGAAACAAGGGATCAGAAGCTATTGTAATAATTAAGGTCAAAGGTAACATAAACCCAGCCAGTAGTCATGGAAACAGAGAGAATTATAAACTGTTTAATTGTTTGGCTTATATATAAAAAAATCCAATTAACTGATACTTCAAATTGTAACATTTGACAAGAACTTACTTTTAATGTTTCTGTAAATTGATATTGTTTATAAATATAATTAATTTACCAAATTATTAAGCACAAATTTTATATTTTGCATACATAATACATGAATTATTTCATGTGAATATATATATATATATATATATATATATATATATATATATATATATATATATTATTAGATCCCCTATAGTATTTGGAGAATACTGCTGGTTTAATAATTTTAAAGATATGACTGTACATCGTACCTATTGAACAAAGAAGATTGCTCTGCTTATATTGAATATCATTTAATGGTGATTTTTCAGATAATTAATATTATAGCTAAAAAAAAGGACAATTTAGTTTTGAACTTTTTTCCCTTAACATAAATGAATAGGATAATAAATCAATGTGATAAAATACTAGATTAAGTCAGCTGGCTATTAGGTTAAATTTTTTGAGGAAATAGGGGAACATTTTCAATAGAGAAAATCATGTGACACGATATATATTTTAGAGAGCACCCTGGATGTAGTGTGGAAACCTAAATTATTGGAATGAGGAAACCTACCTTCCATTTTAAAACAATTATACTTATCCTGGAAGGAAGTGAGAGTGGCTACAACCAAGGTTACATCAGAGCAGTGATGTCAAGAGAAAACTCACTGATGACAATTTAAAGCCTGAGAAATTTGATATATGATGTTTTCTTTGAAGGAACTGGAGAAGGTGGGTAAAGTGCTGGCCAGAATGAGTGTTTTGCTTCATTTAATTTCGCTTTATTTTATGGTGTTGGGGATCAATTCAGAGCCTCCTACATGTGAGTTAAGAGCTCTCTTACTTGAAAGGTAGTTCGGTTTGTTTTTTTACTTTAATGTATTTTTGTTAGTACATGTTTGTAATACATAATGCTGACTGTAATATTAGGGAGTAGGTACATGTATTTAACATAGTTTAATACATTTTTTCCATTTCTCTTGCCCCCCATCACATACCTTCTTTTATACACGAAAACCTAGTATGAGTAATTTTAAAAACAAAAGTATACGGTTGTTCTTTTGTTTGAGAATATTGATTTTGAAGTAACTCTGTGATCTAGTAAGTAAGTCTAGATCAAAAGTTGACTTTCTTTTTAGATAAATGATTTGGGTGTCATCAGAAAGAGTTGCGATTGCTGTAGATTTAGATGGTATCATGAAAAATATAGTAAGAATTAAGTTTGAAATTCAAGGCTAAAACTATGAACAAAAGAAAAGAAACCTCTTAAGTAAATTATGATGAGGAGAGAGAGAGAGAGATTAGAGGTTAATGAGAATGGTAGAATATTCCAGAAACTTGTAGAGAAGAGCATTTTTCTCAGTAGGAGGACCTGATTAATAGTACCAGAGTAGGATGATGAGGTCAGAATTGACTCAGACCTTGACAAAGATCAATTTCAGTTGTAGGAAGTGGCATGACACCGTTTATATGAGGACGGGTAGGTTAAGCGAGATAAGAAAGTAGATTAAATATAGAATCTGCTAAAGAAGTACAGCATTAAGGTAGAAAATAAGTTTGGTAGAGGACAAAGACCAATCATAGAATGTCCTGTTTGATACTACAGGAAAAATGGTGCTTCAAGAATAAATTAATCTGACCCAATAAGAATGCTTGAACCTAAGGAAAAAATCAAAGGCATTTCTCTATCAGACATTTGTACTTTGGGCATTAGTTGGGTGTCATTGGCTATTTTCACTTCAAAGCTAATACTGTATCAGCTATTAAATTTTAGAACTTGAAAACTTGTTACAACAAATGCTCTCAAATGGATTGTTTTGTTTTGCTTTTATTCACCTGGTTCTGGAGAAACTACAGTCTGAGAAATCTGGGTTCTATTCCCAGCATCACTTCAGGGTAGCTGTGCTACCTATGAACAAAACACCAAATCAATTAAAGTCTCAGGTATTTTTGTTGGTAAAAGTAGAGATGTAACAACAGCTCTTTTAGAGAAAAGAGGAGAACAAATGCAATAGTGAATATGTTGCCTGGCATATTTTTAATCTTATGACTACATTAAAATTACTTAGATAGCTCCTTAAACTACCACACAGAATTTGTAATTTAGTAGGTTGTTGGCAAAGCATGGGATTTTATAATACTAACAAATTTCCATGTGCTCTTGCTGGTCTGAATCATAGGCTGAGAATCAAAGCTTAAGCATATTGATGGTCACATCATAAAAATCCAATACATGTAGATATTAGTGTTTCTTTGATAGTGACAGCCTGAAGCGCTTCACAGCAAGATCTCCTAGGATCCTGAGAACAGAAAGGCGTGCAGTGTTCTCATCAAAGTCTGCTGGATTTCTCCCTCAATACCTCCTCCTGCTTTTTTACATCAGCACAATATTCCTGCTCTTCCAATCACTTGTGCAATTAACTAATCCTTGCACTTTCTTTCTTTTGTGGGGGGTCATCATATCAAACCTATTTTTATTGGTACATGTTTGGTTGCATGAAATATTTTTTCATTCCTTGGATGGCACTGATACATGAGAATAACACATCTTAATTCCTTTTTTTCATTCACTTTCCCTCCATTTCCTCTTCCCTCTATCCCTTATCACCTTTCAGTTTGAGGAAGATCTATATTCCTCCTTCCTGTCTTTTCTTTGGTCTTTATTTATAGGTCGGGTTTCTCGTTAAAAAGAATCCATACTAAATGTAAGATTGTTTGATTTATTTCACTCAACATTTTAGTCTCAAGAAGCATACATTTTTCTACACCTGACTTAAATATATGTGTCTTTGTTGCAGAGTAATACTCCATTGTGTCAAATACAGTGGTACCTCAGTTCACAAAAGCTTTTGTTTGAGAATAATTTAGAACTGCTTGGAACAATTACATAATTTGGGTTAATTGTCAAACTTCATGTAAATATAACATTTTGGTTCACAAATAAACATTTGACAAAATTGTGTTTTTATTTGCAAACTCTGCATCAGACAACTAACATGACTGCAGCCATCTTTTTGCAAGAACACAATGAAAGTGGTCATCTCCCCCAGAATTGTAGAATGAATTAAGTTCAGGAACAGAGGTACCATTGCACCATATTTCCTTTATACATTGATTGACATATAAGCTATTATGAATTGTGTTGCTATAAAAATGGGTTTGAATGTATAATTCTCATAACTTTAAGCCTTTTGGGAAAATACCCAGAAGAAGAATAGCAGGGTTAAGTAAAACTTATATATTTAGTTTTTTTTTTTGATGAATCTACATACTGATTTCCATTGTTGTTGTATTCTTGTCATTCATTCATTCATTAACTCTTTCAAAAACTCCTTTACAAGATTCAAACATTTATACTTTGCCCCTGTCATTTTTCCTGTGATTTCACTAGTATTAAAGAGTTGTTTATACCAGGTATTTTTTTCAGTATCTTGAAAAGAACCTTTCCATAATCATGGAATCTCTGAATATGAGAGTATCTTCAAAACTTGTCTTCTATTGATTTATTTTTGTACTGATGAAATTTCCTCTTTCTCACTCTCTGTTATAAGGAAGCAAGCCTGTGGCTCATGGTACTTATAAAACACCCACTAAAGGCTTCAAGCAACTGCAATTACTAGCATAGTAAGTACATATTGACCAAATTAGAGATGACTTTCTTCTCAGCTTAGTAACATTTCTAAAAGTTTCCTGGGAAAACTGTATTTATAAATACTGTAAGGCATGGGTTTTTATTCAGATTGAATAGATTCTAGATAACATTATTTAGAAGCTTATAAAATTTCAACATTCAAAATTACATTATTCTTTTAAGACACATAGAATGATTTCATTTTTTTTCTTCAGTGCCTATCAGTCCTGCTTAGAAAATGCTTGTCAAAGTCACAGCCCCAGACAGACAATGGAAGTTGGTTTACATATCTACTTGTGGTACAGGCAAAAATGCAAGTTTGCTTTTGAATTCTGAGTTTCATAGCAACTTTTTTGCAGGAACTTGGCTAGACAAAAAGTGGAATAGAAAAAATGTACAGTTTCTATGATTAAAACTATTTAGTGGAGACTGAGTGATGCATACATTGTAAAAATATTTGAGGGCAATGCATGCATAGAAAGTCGATTCATATTAAAATTCTACACATATCTGTATGCAAGAAAATAAGGGAAGCATCCTTGATAAATTTTTATTGTTCATTTTTTTCATGCTCTTAAGTTTATATTATATCTCCAATGGACACTTAGGCATAAACTGCTCTGCTGACCTATATAAATACGTACAGATAAATTGGGTTAATTCTCAAACTTTACGAAAGTGAAAAAGTAAATATTCTTTATCTGCTATTCAGCATTGTGCTGATGAAATTCATCTATGTTTTTGCAAAGAGCAACTGTTCCTTTATTGTTGGGCAATATTCCATTGTATAAATATATTGCATTTTTATCAGTTTACATTCTAAGGAACACTTAAATTGTTCTGTCTTTTGATATTACATAAAATATTGCTAAAAACAAATTTTCACATGTTGTCATGATAGTCATAAGTAGCAATTTATCTGGGATGCATACTTATGAGAGAATCTAGAGCATCATATGGAATATATAAATTTAGCTTTATTAGTTACTGGCAAACATTAATTTGCACTTCAACAAATAATATTTGAGAGGAGTAATCAATCCACATACTCTCCCTAACACTTGGTACTGTTGTTTTACTACATTTAAGCTCTTTTAATGGGGATATAGTGTAATTTTATTGAAATTTTATTGCATTTCCTTGCTTAATAATGAAGTTGATCTCCTACTGATAGGATTTTTAAAATCATTTTTGGATCTTTTTTTATCCCCTGTTCAAGTATTTCTTTGGTAAAATAAATGGGTTGGCTGTCATGATTCTTGACATGGAGGATTTTACTGTACATCATTTATACAAATTCTTTATCAGATAAAAATATTGTGAATATTTTTCTCCTAAGCTTGAGGTTTTCCTTTTCACTGTTATTAGTGCATTATAATGGACACAGTCTTAAATTTTAGTGAAATTCAATTTATCAGTGTTTCATTTTAAATTTAGATATTTTTGGTTTGAATTATGAAATTTTTGCTGTACATAACCTGTGCAGGATTATACTTATGCCTGGAGACTGCATACTTAAAGTTACCACTCATATATTAATGATCAGAGCAATATCCTTCTTGACTATGTTCCATTAATTACTTTTGGAAGAAGCTATGGCTACATTCTGTTCTTTTTTATCCTTTTTTCAGACTCATATAATGGATGCCATAAACTGTCTCTATTGTATGTTAAAGTAATATCTCTCTATCTATCTATGTATCTATCATGTATCTCTCTAACTTCCAATGATACATGATCAGGATGCAGCTACTAGGAAAATCAGCAAACAAGGACTTAGTTGATAAATAATCTTTTCTTGAGATTTGGTGCCCATTTCATGATAGCGTCATAATTTTGAGAAGTTGAAAATCAGTGATATCAGGAGAAACTCTGAGTTGTTACTGGTATTAAAACTGTCTCTAATGTCTTTTGAGAGTGACATTAAACCATCATCCTTTTTAATCCACTATTCACCAAGTTTCCTTGGCCAATTCCCAGGGTTAGATTCAGTCATGGAACCTGGTAGAGAAAGGAGCTCAAAGGTCAACATGCTTTTCTCTCTTTAACAATGTATGGATGAAAGTAAAGATTTTCCTGTAGCTAAGACCATGAGGGGTGTGATGAATATTTTAAAGGGATTTTATAACATAGGAAATGTCTCCAAAGATGTACTTTGCATGATGGTAAATGGTGAGATATAAGAACATTTTAGAAAATCATAATTATCAAAGTAATTCACTTTCAAAAAGAAAGATTTTGTAAGGATTAAAGAACAAAAATTTGCTTTTCTTACTACCAAGTCAAAGTCAGTTAGACTTTTTATGTCACCTTTCGAAGCAAATCATATAATAATACGAATGTTTAGTGCTGTCAAAAAACAAAATAAATGCTAATTTGTTAAAACATAGTAAGGCCAAATTAACTCTAGGTCATCATATGTACTGGCATGACGCCAAAAGTATCCTGCATGGAGGAGAGAAACAGTGTTCAACTCTGAGTACAACAGGGGGAAGTGGGAATTTGTTTCCAGGGAGCAGTGTAGGTAGAGATCACTGGATACAAAGTAGCCAACAGGAAAAATCAAAGGGAAAGGTGATTCTAAAATAACCTAATAAGGTTCTTAGTAAAGCCAGGACAGGGTGATCAAGACATCACCTAGAGTATGAGGAAAGATGTGGAACCTTAGTAGATAGCAAGTGTGATCATTTAAGGATGATGGGTATTATAGGAAAAAATGGCATAAAGTGGTTATTTACTAAACCTAGACTTCAGAAGGCAATGCACAGATGGCTCTAGAAGAAGTTTTAGAAGCCTAACTAAGCAAACAATCTCTTTGAGCAGCATTATAGTTAATTAAGGTTACAGTGTACTCTGGTCAGGTATTGATTAAAAAAGTATTTTTTTAAATTCCAGTCTCTTAGAAAATTTTCTGTTATTTAACAAAATCAGTTATTTGGTGATGTGAGTTTAGGAAATAGTGAGGTTAATCTTAGTTAAACAAAAATTGTTTTACCACATAAAATTTCAAGGCTTGAGTTGTGATTCTCCAAGGGAAAAAAAATTGTCACATTCCAACAATTTGTTTTTCATTCAACGTCTTATGGGATCAATTTTCTTTAAAACTTAACTTTTGGAAATGCTAAGTTGGCCTCATCCATTATATAAATTGTAAATTTAAAAGGCTGTTGATTCTAAATACTTTAACTTGCTATCAAGGCAGAAATTTAGAAACAAATTTGCAGTTGCTATGTTATTCTCTTTTAAATCCAAGAAAAAAACTGTTAAATTGAAAGTTATTTTGCTTGGGGACACTTTCAAAGATATATACACACTCCATAGAAACTTGCATTGAATTACATTTGAAAATGGATACATCTTTTGGGTTATTTATGCACAGATCATAGGATGTAGACTTCAAATGGTGAAAAATGAACTTTTTAACATTTAAAGTGATACGTTTTAAAGAAGGATACTTCAATTCATCATACCACATGAGTAACGTTTGTATACTTCTAGGTTAATTCAGGATATACTATAAGCTTATTTGAATGATCAGCATATGTGCAGTAATTGATATTCTAATAGTCTTCCAGATATATTCATCAGGATGTGGGTTTTACAGTGACTTGAAGAAGGAGTACCAAGACTGAGACACTGCAGAAAATTAGATAGTAGGAATTTTCACCAGGATGCATTTTTGTACATGTTTTTTACAAAATCAGAAGTGACACCTCTATGTCAACAAGAATTCTTCAATGGGTAAATGAGTATAAACTCACTCCCATGTTCCCTCCAAAGGTTTTTGGGGAAAACATTCATGTGCCATATGCATTTTCCTATAGTTAAGGGTCAACCAGCTGTAGGGAATTATTTTGGCCAGAGCTTCAGAACTGATTTTTTTTAGAGTACCAAATGTCTTTGTGTTTAAACTCCTTCCCACGTCCTTTAACACAAAGTTCCCTATTCACTTGGTAAAGCTTGGTCAATATTAATATAGAAGAAAAATTGTTCCTTGAGTTTAGGCATTTCCCTTCTTCATAGAAAGATACAACTTCAGATAGCAACTATGGATATTTTAACACTGTAAGAAGATAGTGTTTATTCATTATTAAAGTTTATATTATTGATCATATAAATTAATGTTAAAATATCCATTTTAGTTTGAAATAGATTTTTTGTCTCAGTAAAAGTTGGTCATGTTCCTGATATAAAAGAATCAATTCTTTAAAATGCAGAAACTCTGAATTTAGGAGTCTTTTTTCATGATGAATAATAATTAGCTATTGGATTCAAATGGCACAACAGAAGGAACTGAATTAATGTTGAATAAGTTCTCCATCCTAGATCCAGCTTTTATTCTTGAATATGTATATTTATTTAAAATCATTTTGTGCATTTAAAGCTCATCTATGCATATGCCTACAGTAATTGCATATATGGACAACAATTTTGGTTTCTTGCTTTAAAAATCCTTTGCTTCAATTTTCATAAAAGTAGCGACTTCTTTTCCCAGTGTACATTAAGCTTATAATAATAAATATAGGTTAAAACATCTTCATTACTATTTAGTCTTACAGTATTGTACACAGAACTTTCAAATGAAATAAACACAGCATGTTTATTTCAAAAATAAGAATTAATATGTTTGGGAGTATAGTTGCACTATAAAATATAGATTTATTTTAATGAGACAAGACTATAGATTTGAATTAAGTATAACAACTTATATTTATTTATTAAAATATGAAGTGTTATATCAATTAGAAAGTATGTTTTGCAACATTTATGACATTAGGATGAAAACAGGAATTGTATTTGCTGCCTACTGGCACCAGCTGCATTCACAATTGGCTTTTCATTGCATAAAGCAAATCCCTTATTTGCTGGAGATTCCTACGCCAACAGGCTTACAATAAGTACTAGAAGCCCATTGTTTATAACTTTACTTCTTGCCAAATATTTCAGTTGTGTTTGTTTTGATTATATAAAAGGCCAAGGTTGTTTTAAGTGAAAAAGGCAGCCATCCTCACCCAGAAATCTGATGGAAATTATGCATGCATGCCAGTCTACAGTGAGAGGGCCGTTCTCTTTGACCTGGCCTGAAATTCCTGAGTTACAAATCTGTGTTAGATGAAATTGTCTTAGCATTATATTTCCTACAATATAACAGGTTCAAATAGGAAGTGTCATGTGGATGAGAAAGGAGTACAGTACTTCTTACTGTCCTCTAAGAGAAAGATACCATGATTCCATGAATTGAAAGCAAGTAAATTTTATACTACAAGGGCTAACTGAGCCAAAGAAATTTAAGAGAAAAAAATCCCTAAAACAAGTTTTAGACTAAGACTTGAATGCCAGGGAGGGTTGGTAACTTGGGACAAGCTAAGGGACTGAAAAGCTACTAACAATATAAGACTCAGACCATGAATTGTATATTGCATTCTATTTTTAAATTCTATGTTAGTTAGGAATTTGGGAAGGAGTGTCTAATAAATGGCAAAACAATGGTAGTGCATAATTGATGTGAGATAAAGTCATGATTGTAGTATTATGTTTTCCAGATAATTTTAATGAACATCTAGAAATAAGAATATTGTACTTATAAATTGGCAGTGACAGTGGAGTAGATATTATACCTTGCCATGAAAGTATAATCATTTGTTTTATGCAAACTAATGATAATATGGAGTCATATTTATAGAATAAGAACTAACAGCATCCTATTTCATTTAACTTATAAATTCAGGGGAAAAAACATGGTGTTGTTCTAATCCAACTTCACCCAGGATCCTTCATCGATACCACAGCATATGGATATGTGCTTCCTTCTCATGCTCTTCTATATAGTTCAGAAGCCAGTTCATGATATTCCAACTTTGTTCATAGCCCTTCAAATTTGTAGGGTATAAATCACAGTGTAAGGCAAGTTAGAAAGAGTATAGGGTCGCACAGAGCAAGTAAAGCAAATGTGGTCCACTTATCTATAGAAAGTTAAAGATTAGTTTTCACTGGTATTGAAACAATTGGAAATGTTGTGCTAAGTGTCATCTTCTTCCTAAAAATTTCCCCTTGTGACTAGATTACAGGAGTGTGGATGAACCTTGCCTTATTATACCGCCATTCCCAATTAGTATATGGCTATGTACCATACAAAGTTTTATACTTACCAACTTTCAACCAATGAGATTTTATTTTACTAATAATATTTTCAGAGTTTAGGCTATCTGGGTAAATTTTGTTTATTGATACTTCCAAAGCAATATTATTTTATGCAAACTAATGATAATGTTGGTGCTAATTGCTTTATACATTGCTTGGCAAAGCAAATCATTTGCAATTGAGTAGCTACTCAGTAATATTAAGTAATCTATTACAATGGCTTCTATTTTCTTATCACTTTCATGGTAGTCATCTGGCTACATATTTTGTTTCTCAAAATGATTTGCTCTTAATTTCTACACTAGAAGCCATAAAGGTAAAATGAGTATTTTGCAGCTTAGGTTCAGAAAGGAGTTTCCCAGGGAAACACATGTTGATTTTAACGCATTTTAAATACATTGATTACTCAATAAAATAAAAACTGCTAATTTACATATCATCCCTAGTGTCATGCTTTTGATTTTTCAACCAGAATCAACGTAAACAACTAGAACATGCTTTTCAAGTTTTCTGAATTCCTTAAAGCAAAACATAATTCTATAATGACCAATTATAATCTAACACCTGCTGGTATGGAGACGACCTTGTCAGCATCAATCTAAATGGAAGAAAAAGAGCTTTCCTCGATTATGGGAAAATAACCAAAAAATGAACACCATTTTTAATAACAAAAATAAGAAACTTATTCCAAGGTAATCCACAATATAATTAGGATTTAATAGAATTAAACATTTTAACATCACTTGAAAAAAAGTTTTGCTTTGGGCTAATCATCATTGTTAAAGATTGTAAGTAAACACTAAAATTCCTGGATGCCTTGCAGCCAATATTTCATTAAAATAAATCCAACCATAATGGTCTTTCTCTACTATAATATTATCTCTTCCTATTTTCCTTATGACACACAAGCTGAATACCACTTACCACTGCTCAAGCTGAATGGTAAACAGATTGAATTATCATTTGAGCTCAAGCCATATTGACAATTCTGTGGATCTACATTGCCAGGAAATTTTGCTCAAAATTATGCAGGATAATTATATCAACAGAATGGAGAAAAAAAATCTTGGTTTAAGATCAAAAAGAGTGGGAAGGAATAGGTCTCTGGAAAAGCATTGCTATCAAATTGACTAGAAAGGATAATTAAGCCATTTTATCATGTCAAAACATCATGTAAATATTGAAATAAATTATAATTTATATCTAGAGAAAACTGACCCATTGAAGTATATTTTAATATATCATGGCATATACCTACGATTAGCATGTGTCTATGTGTACATGAAAACATACATATAAACCCTGAATGTCAATTTTATACATGTTAGGAGTGCAATAAAACAACATATTATCACTGAGAAGTTCCCTCCAGCATCCCTACCAGAAGCCCTTCCAGAAATTGTTGCATCAGCAAAATAATTTTATCTGTATCCAAAGCTATGGGTTCAATTCCTAGGCTGGGGCTAAATACAGAGAAAATACTAAAAATATTAAAAGAATCACTAAGCTGGGTGTGGAGGCACATGCCTAGAATCCAAGAACTGTAGGAGGCTGAGGCAGGAGGATCATAAATGCAAGCCAAGTATAAACACATCAACAACCTAAATAGTTCCCGTCTCAAAATTAAAAAAAAAGTTCTAGGGATGTAGCTCAGTGTGAAGCCCATTCAATCTCCAGAACTATAAATCATTTACTAATAATTACTGGATTACCATACAATTTGCTTAATAAATAAGTATATTAGCTCATTTGGAACTATGTAAATAACACAAAAAGCACAAGAAAAGCAAAAGGAATATATGTTATTTAGAAATTTTTGATACTATATCCAAACTTTTATATATCTACCTATATCTACATCTAAATCTATAAATTTCCCTTTTTTGCCTAATAGAGAAATACCTAACACCTTTTACAGTTTTATGGGAAAAAACATAATTATTTTTAAGAATATGAACATGTCTGTAGGAATGAAATGATAAAAGCAAATGCAATATTAAAAGGAATGGGCTTCTTTCTTTGGAGGAACAGAATAGTGAATGAGAAAAAATAACCAAACAGAGTCTTTTAGAAGCAGAGAATTTTTCTGAGTGATATTACAAAGATCTGTGTTATTCTGCCCTTCCCACGAATTCAGTGATCTCTACTATACAAAAACGAGCGCGTGGCAAAATACCGTCTAACTGAACACGGAATACTGGAATGTGAATATGACTTTATCACTTACCAATTATGTGTTCTTGAGCAAGTTACTTAGTAATTTTTGTATCAGTATCCATTGCAAGAAAATGGATATACAAATATCCAGGGCTAACTGGGGACGGAAATATGTTAATGTATACAGGGAGGAGTTTGGGATACTTTTAAGATATTTTATTCATATAAAGTAATATACAGTTCACCCCGTACTATTATTATTACTTCATAGAATACAAATTAAAGATTCATGATACTTTATTTGAGTTTAAGGAAGAATATATTCACTTGGAGCTCAATAACTGTTGTGTGAGACATTTTATATTGTTTTCCTTCAATTATTATGGTTTAATTTTAGACTCTAATTATATATCCAGTTATACTTACTCCATTAAGTGAATTTTTTAAAAAGCCACATTAAATAAAGGCCCTTTAAAATTTTCATGACACAAAGAGTTTCCATAGACATACTCTTTTGGCAATCTTACTCCAGTACAGTGAAATTCAATTAACTATTCAGACTGGCAAAGCATCTTTCACACTTTTCATAAAGATTCTAAGTGAAAAGGTTGTACTTATCTTTCAATTAAGTTATACATTTTTCAAAAATAGCTAATAGAGTGCAGCAAAAGCAGTGTCACAATCACAGATTGTATTCAGTGCAATTTAGTTGACAAAAATGGAGCCAGCTAGATTATTTTTAAATGTGTTCACAGTGATTTTTTAATGCTTCAAAACCAACTGAATGGAATATTGAACAGAAAGCCCAAAGGCATTTGTTCGTTAGAAAATCTGGGCATAGAAAATTACATGGGGATTTCATCTAACCTCTCTGTTATCCATTTAGAGATGTCCAAAAGTAATTCCTGAGAGATTCAGAATGTTTATCAGTGATTTCAGAATGTCAGTCTCCTCCACAAACCTTCGGAACCAACTAGCATGACACCATTGATTCAGACAGTAGTAGAATATAGCTATTTGAGAAGTTAAAAAGTGATAAATGTTCCAAGGGCAGTGTTTCAGAGGTAACTAGCCTGCCAGCAGCTCCCAGAATATTTTATCAGGAAATGAAAGGGAATGTTGGAGAATGATACTTTCTTGAAGTCAAGTTCTCTTGCCATCTTTTAAATAACATGACTATTTGCTATTTTTTAATTGGACTGTATAATTTTTACCACCTCATGTGTTTTTACTCCCAAGTTTACTTATTATTTGAACTTTAATATTTACTGTTTTAAAATTATCTATATACTAATTGGTACTGTATGCCAATATATTTGGTCAAAAAGTATTCCAAAAACTGTCTTGAACTCTCAATGTTCTTTTTATCAGTTTTAAATGGTATGTGACATTATATATATATATGTATATGCATACTTGTAGGTATATACATTAATATATATATATATATATATATATATATATAGTTTTCACATTCACTATCAGAGCTTTATACCAAATTAATCTGACCAGTATATTTCCTGAATAAAAAAGTAATGTTTACCTTCAGGATAGCAGTTTTCACTTTTGATGGTAGATTGTTTAATGCTTAAACTTTTACATAAAAATATGGTTAGAAATTCAGGAAGGAATATCTTTAAGTGTATAACTGAGAATTATATACTTCTGAATGATAGTTGTTATTTAAATGGTGTCTACTATACATCACAATACAATAAATCAGGTATATAGCCCACATTACCACTATCCCTTATAATTATATTTAAAACTAGGCATGAACTTTCTCATTTTATACAACTTCTAGTGAGTTTGAATATATGATTCAAGCCCTTCTTTGCCTTTCTCAAACCAGAGAAACGATGTCAACCATGACTTACATATCGTATAACTCTATAGGATAATGATCAATATCAAAATTATAAAAATGGAGTTAATTCTCTAACTTGTTTTCAAATATTGTTTTCAAAATATTCCATTTTAACAGAATATTTTTGAAAGCATTATTTATTTTTAATTTTTCAACATCAATTTTCCAAATAATATTTGCCTTGCTTGGTTTGCTGATGAGTAACATTTGAAATTTTAGATGTCTTATCATTGATATTGTTGAAATTTGTAAACATTATCCTTAGGCAAATGCATTTATGTGTGTGTATATCCAAAATCTTGTATGTAATGGCAAAACAGTTTTTTAAAAAATTCTCAAGATAAACTCAAAATTCAGGTAGCCAAGTGTCCTGGTTTGCCTGGAACTAAGCAGGTTTCTGGGACACAGGACCTTCAATTTTAAAACTGAAAATTTTTGAAACAAGCCAGGACAAATTGGTCACCTCACCCTAGAAATGTAACAGTTATATAATGCATTCATAAATATTTTTACTAGAAGTTAAGGCTTTTAATTTTGTAATTATAAATAACAATATGAGAAAAAGCAAAATAAAGTAGGCTTTATTAGGTCAAATGTTTCACTTTTTATTTTAACATGAAATGAGCTTTTAGAAACAAATTCCAACGGTATAAATAGAGGGTGCTGAGGTAGTTTTTACCAGTTTATGAGGCTATTTCATTATAACTCAAATGTTGCAAGAAAGGAAAGCTTTGTTGCTTTATTAAACTACGTATTTCAGAATGTCTGAAAGTTTTAAGCATATACATATTATTGATGTTTTAAGAGGATATTCCAGTGAAAGAACACTGGTGAGAAATAGAATACAGCCAAATTGCTTCATAACAACTTCATAAATTTACCATTTACTGATGAAGAATAATTCACACTGACTTAATTAGTTATGTATTAAATTATTGACTCAATTTCTAGTTCTTACAAAGGTATAATTTAATATTTTATGCTAATTATTTTCTAATTATAATTTACCTTTTACTGTACTGTTAAGCTCAGTTAGTATTCTCATTTATTCCTAACACCATATTTGTTTCTAACAAAAAGCAAGCTTTAGCTACTGTTCTCTGTAAAATGTGGTCTTTGATACAGGAACCAGAATGCTTTTACAACTCACAATTTCTCATTTTGAGGCTTGTGACAGTACCTGTTTATATTTCAAATGGCAGATTACATTAAAACAACTCAATTCACTTTATGTATTATTAATTCACAATTCAAAAAATTCTTTTTGTAAATCAATTATATGACAAATTGGCTAGAGACTGTCTAATCAGATTTTATTGTTTTTTTAAATTTGATTTCCCTTATTCTGTCTTTACTAATCAAGTCAGATGGTAACTCTCAAGGAAAACAAAACTTATCAATAGGCTGTCAGTGGCTGGTATTTTCAGGGACATTCCCTTTCTCTATTTTTTACAGGCATGTAGCTAACATAAACTATAACCATAAAATCCAATAATTGTTTTTTAACTGTTTAGAGAGGAAACAATATAAAACAATCCCTATAACTACACATATTATGTGTAGTTATACATATACTACACATACACATACTAGAATTAGAATTTAGTGTTGACTTGATGCCAGTTTTAGAATCAGAAAAACAAGAAAAAGAAGCAAAAATATCTCTTACTAACATAAAGAGACCAAATATGTATCCTGCCCACTGATTTGTCCTCTGATTTGAGTTCAATAACATGTACAATACATAACGTAGTAGAGTTTGTAGTACACAGAAGGCCTGCAGCCTAGATGTAAACAGTGACACACAGTATTTAAATTTATTAAATCAAATTTATGTTAGCTAAATATTCCTAAGTAACATAACATTGAGACTTTTAAATATGCTTATTCCTTCAATTTTGGGGTCATTTTATTTACTGTGAATTGAGACAGTCAATGTCTCAATGATTTACTGTATGCATAAAGAGAAAAATATCAGAATTGTAAACCATATATATATATATATATATATATATATATATATATATATAATACTTTCCCAATGAATATCAGAAAAAAAATTAAAGTTAATCATGAATATGTAACTATGTAAAGTTTTAGAACTTAAAATACATTTTTTTCTAAGTCAAAACTAATTAAAAGCTAGGACATTTATTAATACATCTTTTCAAAACAACACCTGTTTTTAACATATGTTCCCATTTTCTTAGTGTAGGTAATATATTTATAACTTAGAGTTATAAAATGTGAATTTTTCACATTTTCAAATGTTATTAAAGTTTTATTATTTAATACAGAATTTATAGTCCCTGAAGTTTTAATTATTCACTCATGACCTGCTAATTAAATTATTAATTAAAATATTAGAAAGACTGACCCAAGATATTAAAATCCAATAGCTTAGATTTTTAACTTAAAGTATTTGAATGTTTAGAATACAATGTTTGCTGTGTTACACACACATATGCACCATGCAGCATACTGAATGTAAGTCAACAACAAATCATATATATGATTGTGGTCCCATAAGATTATACTGCTTAGGCCAGGGATTTAGCTCAGTGACATAAGTGCTTTCCTGGTAAGCACTAGGTCATGAGTTTGATCCCTGGTACAAAAAAAATTATACTGCTTAAATAAAAGATAGATGATAGAGAACAGAGAGATAGACTTAAAGGAGATGGTAATGGGCCCAACTTGGGACTGGTTGGAGAGGGGAGGGTAGAAAGAAGAAAGGGAATCAAAAATGATTAAGATATGATATGTGTAATTACCAAATCCCTAAGATGTTAATTATTACATATCACATATACCATTAAACAGAAATATATTATATTGCTTACTTCTATTGTAGCATAGTTCGAGTAAGCACATACAATGATTCTCATACAATAAAATCATCTAAGAACTCTAAGAAATACTTTCTCAAAAGTATATCTGTCACTGAATAATCAATACTCATATACATATTCATATACGTATGCAATGATGTAACATGTTTATATGTACATACATATATGGAATATACATATTTTGAGATCAAGGATTGAACTTTTATGTGTCCAGTCTTTGTAGTAAATATCAAAACATTATTTTCTTGTAGTTAAGGGCCAAAGATTGAAGGAAGAATAGAAAAGAAATACAAGCCATTTTTTTTTTCAGTAGAGAAATACAGAGGGATTTAAATTGTACTGTTTCACAAGTGTTATTATATTTGTTGCCAAGGAACTTGTGTGTTTCTAAACTCAGTTATTTTGGCCATATAGAAGTTGGGAAAGATGACCAATTTTACTCCTCTAGAGAGGAATCCTTTCACTCAGGAAATCTCAAGAGATTAGTAGTTAAAATTAGTTTACTTTTCCATAGGGTTTGAAGATCTGAGGCTGACTAAATGTCTTTAGAGGGTCTCAAGGTAATGCTAAACATTCTTGATGGGATTAAAGTCATTATTTGAAATTTAAATATGAAGACCACCTAATCTTTGATTCTTCATCTTAATATAAAAATTTACAATACTGTTAAGACTTTGGAATGATTAAAAATTCTACCATATGTTTGTCAATAAATATTTACCACTTAATTTTTATGTCAATAAAAAATTTGAAAACTCAAGACATGCTTTTGTAGTGATGCTATCACTGTCATTTGAAGACTTAGATTGCCCCCTTGGAGATATATTGAAAACATTAATTTATCTGACATATTTTCAGCCTTGTTCTAGAAAATGTGTTTCTGCTTATATTCATTTAGTATATTATAATGTTGTGTTTGTGTACACAGGTTTTAAAATCACAAAGTTGGGAGCTTTGAATCCCACTTTTGCCACATGATTACCAAAGACTTTAAGTGTATTTTATACTGTCTGAGTAAAATTAAAGTATAACAACCACATATTCATAGGGGTTGTATTACCTAGCCTTTTCTGTCACTGGGACAAAATACCCAACACCCACAGTTTAAAGAAAGAAAGGTTGACTGTGGCTCACTGTTTCGTGAGTTCTGTCCAGGATTAGATGGCTCCCAGGCAGAAACCTCATGAAAGAGGGGCATGGTGAAGCAAAGCTGCTCAACCCACAGAACTCAAGAAGCAGAGGGAGAATGAGGCAGGAGGTAAATAAGGAAAAGTTGAGAGAAGGAGTGAACGATTAGTACAACTTAGAGCCCCCTTGCTGGGCTATGTCAGAGGCATAAGGGCTGGGAATAAGAGAGAGGTCCCAAATTGGAGTCCACTTTTTGTGACTACATCCTCTTCTGAGTTAAACCTCAGCCCAGGACTCAGGCGCTCTGATCTAAATACAACTGGCAAAGGTAACCAGTAATCTTAGTTTACAGACAGTGAATCCCCAGAGCATAAAACCCTTTGCAAGCCTTGGTTTATCCCAATCCTAATTAACAATTTATTGACTATGCAGATTTGAACTTCCCTGATACAGGAGTTTTGGACAGAATGGCAGTTACTCTAAGTGGGATAAAAGTTAAAAAATTCTATCAACTGACTGAGGGGCTGAGTGAAACTACATGTTGGCAGAAGTATCTCAGATCAAATTCTCAGTCCAACTACAAATTCTAATGCTTAAAACTCTCAATACCAATCAATAAATGAGCAAATGAAATGAATACACAGTTCTCTAAGTATACATGCCAAAATATTCAGCATCTCTAAGACTTAGAAGGGTAGAAAATAAACAAGATTCCATATTCTAGAAAGAATTGCTATTATCAAGAAATCAAATAATAGAAAAATACCTGCAATACTTCTGGGAGAAAAAGGAACACTCCTAAATTGTTGTAGGTAATGTAAATCAGTATGCTCACTATGGAAAATCCTCAAAACACTAAAACTAAAATTTCCTTTCAATCCACCTATTCTCATTCCAGGTATCTTCTCAAAATAGTTAAAGACATCACATTACATTGATACATGCATATCGATCTTTGTAGGAGTACAACTCATAATACCTGAAGCTTGGAAGAGGCCTATATATTCTTCAAATGATAGTGGATAAAGAAAATATGGTTTTTATATACAATGGAGCACACTGCCACAAAGAAGCATAAATTTTAGTTATTTGTAGGAAAATGGGTATGGTCTGTGAGCAAGCAAAATGTTAAGTGAAATACATCAGATACATAAACTTAAATATTATATGATTTCCTACATGAGAAATACAAATCATAAATAAAGAGCAAAATAAAATATAGATAATAGGTGACAGGAAGATATATCTTTGCAAAAGGAAAGGGAACCGAGAGTTGAAAGTAGTAGGGAGGGAGAGAAGTGAGATGATAAAAAATTTAAGATGGGTCATATACATGTACCCACTCCTCATAAAGAATGTAATCACTGTGTAATGCAAATATGTTGTACTAAAAATAAAAATGCTCAACACTAAATTGTCTTACTGCCATCCATAAGTTCTTCTCACTGGCCAGGTCCCACCCTGTGGAGTGAATCTTGTCTTCCATCTTTCATATCATTGATCTTGTTGCTACTTTTGGATGTTCCATTGAATTCATTTTTTAAAGACAAAAACATAGACAAGACTCCCAAACCACTAATAAGAAGGCAAAAGGGTTGAGGATAAGAGTATGACCTCCAGACCATGTCCCTGTGACCTGCTCTTCCAACCTACTGCAAGCTTTTGGGACGCATTTTAGATCTAAACCAGACCAAAGATTATTTTAAGTATTTAATGATGTCATTAAAATTTTGAACACAGCACATGGTGACATAGCAAACACTTTTAAAATTGGACTCTTAAATTAAGATCTAGCTACCTTCTTGCTTGTCAATGAGTTCCCTGTACAGATTTATAAGTTCTTTTCATTTTCTTATACCTGTTACATCACGCATATTTGTGTATTTTTCAAATGCTAGATATCCACAAGATGTGATTTCATATAGGAAACTTTCTATACATTTAAAGAAACTATTTTCAGTTTTAGGTTCATATCCTGTCAAACTTACCTCTATTTTATAACTCAACTCATTATTTTATGATGGGGATCAAAATCAGGGCCTTACACATGCTAGGCACATGCTCTGCTGAGTAACGCTGTACCTCTAATCCAACTCAATATTTTGTTAGAGTTTATATAGTATCTCCCTTTCAATTCTGTATACTCTGAAAGCTAAGAAGCTATTTAACATTTCTGTGACTTATTCCAAATAACCTTGTCCCAATGTGATTGGCAAATGGTAGAATCAAACATCAGGAAACAGAATCATAATAAAAAAGAATATATTACTGTTTTATATACATTACAGTACATTGATTTTATTTATTTATTTTTTGTTCCAGGGATTGAACTCATGTCCTTGCACTTGCCAGGCAGGTGCTTGTGCCACTGAGCTAAATGCCCAGCCCCAGAACAATGATTTCTGTAATTAAAAAGCTGCTGACAAATTATAATGGTGAGAGGAATTAACTCTGGAAATGGCATATGATAGTAAACATTAAGTAACAAATGATATATTAAATAGTGTCATAATTCTGATAATAAAACATAAATGTTTCTAATAAAGGGCTTGAATATGATTTAATTTCCAAAGTAATATTTCATACTTTAATGAATTACTTTGTTGGTCATTAATTATTGATTTGGATAAAATGACACAAAAATGATAATAATTATGTGGAAAATGTCAAGGCATAATGGAAAAATAACAGAAATGGTCAGTTCAGCTCATAATTTCCTGCAGAAGTATAAATCATCTATGAAGTTATAGGACTCAAAGTATTGCCCAAGAGTAAGCTCATGATTTCTATTGCTATTCAATTCTTAACTGGTTTTTCCATCCTCAAAACATAATAAACATCAGAGTAAAGAGATACAATGTGACTATTGAGGAAATAAATATTTATGAATAAAAAGTCTTTGAATCAGCCTTGCTAAAAAGCAAAAGAAACTGTAATGCATGGGGGGTATTTCATAAAATGTCTTAGAAAGGATGTTGTTTACCTAAGCATAATAAAAGCTAAAGTTAATAAGCTAATTATTATTCTTCTCAGTGAAATACAAAAGTAGAGTTTAGAGAATATTTACATTTTGCCTCCATAAAAGGACATTGCGAAAATAACAAAAGACAATTCAGGAGAAACATCCAGTGGGGCAAGCAGCTTTTTCAAGTTAAAATTCACATTAAACTGTCTCTTGTCTTCATAAATAAGAAGGAACAAGAAGACATCAGTATGTCAGCTATATGACGATGAGGTTCCCTGAAATAACTGAGTGTGTGATACCTAAAATAGGTAAACTTACAAAGTTACACCATAGTCTTCCAATGATAGAAAATTTAACCACAAATCTAATAGTCACCACGAAGCTTGCAAACCATGTTTATTAAAGGAATTTAACTTTTCCCAATCAACAGAAAATGGGATTTAAGAGAAATGAAATTTTTGTGCTTAACCTCACTGGCTTTCAAGGTTCACTGACCTTATGAAAGTTTAGCTATTACTCCATTTGCCATCCCACTCACATCTCCCCTCTCCCACAAAGCCTATTATATTGGTCAAGATAATATACGCATTTTTATACATAATTATAATCATAGTCTATGTGAGTTGCCCATATATTACAATACATGTTATAGCAAATACTAAGTTATATGAAAATATTATACATGTACTACATATAGCTTACTATGTAATATTTCTCTTTGGCCGCAAAGCTTTGCTATATTTCATACTCTTTGAACAAAGGCTATCACTACTTTACTAGTTTTTTGTTCATTGTGGTACTAGGGATACAACCCAGGGCCTTGCACATGTGTGTTACACAAATGCTTTACCATTGCTTTACTGCTGAGCTGCACACCTATACTAAAGGCTCTTTTAGTAGGATAGTTTCAAGCCCAAAACAAAGCCTAAATCTTTAAAGAGGACTTTGTGTGAGGACTTTGTGTGAGGTACACTTACTCATTTTAAAAAACAGAACACTTTGCTGTGAAAGTATTAAGTAACTTTTGTAAGGTAACATACATACTGGTAGACTTCCCTGTAACAGTGGTGTCAAACTACGGTGCATGTGCCTCAATAGGCATGCAGATTACTCTCGGACACCACACAAATCCTAGAAGCCAAGCACTGGATAAAAGTATTTTTTTCCTGAACTAAAAACCTCAGAACATATAATATTCAGGTTTAACTGTGGGGTTGGCACCTTGCAATAAATAAGTGGCTTTTGGGTTGCAGTTTGAGCCCTCGGTCTCCAAGAGTTTTGTCATTACTGCTCTATAACTTTGGTTCTATGATGGAAGTTTAACAAAAAGATACCTTTTCCTCAGTTTTGGTTTAAGTCTGAAAAATGCTCAGTGGGTATGCATGAGGTACAAATAGTACACAAGTGCTTCTATCCATATTTATGTAAAAATATGATTTGCACTTAGGCCATAAATTACTTTAAAATTTATAATTTAAACATGATATTTAGAATTGTAGCAAAGCTAATATACAATCCTATTTATTTTTCTACTTATAATTATATATCTGATGCTCTCCTCTCTATTTTGCAAAGATATTTAGAAGCAAGGATGATGAACTAGGGATCCATTCAGTTTATGAATGGATTACAGGAGTGTTTGAACTTCTGAATTCATATAAAAAAGGTTATATATTTATATATTATATGTTTATATATACATATATGTATATATATATATGTATACTATGTATATCCACTGTGTACATCCACTGTGAATTTTTCTGCAAAGTTTCCTACGTTTTATCAGATATACAAATGATCCATAAATTAAAAATATAAAACAAGGAATTAAAGACTTTATGGTTTTATAAGTAGAAAATTATTTTTTGATTTATAGATGGACAAATAATATCTTTTAAAAGTTCAGTTTCTCTCTTCTCTCAAGCCCTAACTGAAGTAAGAGATGACATTATCTATTTAGTGTATGACTGCAGGATGTAGGCCATTGGAAAAATTTGAACAAGGTTGCTTTAGACAAACTGAGATTATATATCTTTTCACATTAAGATTAAAAGTTACTTCAACATAAGTGTATTCTTTCCTTCAGCTACAATTGGTTTCTTGAAGATTCTTTAATTTTTTCTATATTTACTCTTTTCCTGATTCACCTTTTACATTTTAGGTAATAATTACAAAGATAGACCATCCCTGATCTCAACCCAGTTAGAAACATAACTATTATTCTCTCTCCTAAGAAATGATTTTATTTCATTGGGAAAATTTAATCTTAATTTATAGCCGTTTATATGTGCCTTGAGATTTGATTTCTTCAGAAATGAAGGCCAATTCTCTTCTGCTTATCTATTTGTTGTGCCTGAAACATTCCTTGGAACATGGAAGGGAAATAATCAATAACATTTTGTTCAAAAAAAGTATATGTATATGGTGGTGACTCCTAAATTAGTTGGCCACAGGCCGTAAAACAATGTTGTGACAGCCATAATGAACATATAATACCACTAAAAGTGTTTTAATATTCAAGTTGAGCTAAAAATACTAACCAAAATCCTGAAATGTTTTAAAAGATAAACAAAGATGTGTTGAGACAATAGTAAACTTCTTTTAGTAGAAAACATTTATAGGGAAAAATTCTCTATCCCTGGAGAAATCTCTCCACCCTTAAAATAAATATTCTACAGTTGACCTTCTTTTCTGTTTTCTTTGGCTTCTGGAGAGTTTCAGAATTCAGCTTGAAGTCAATTGCCTATCTTCTTTTCTAGTATCCTTAATTCAAGACATCAGTCTCTTCCACTTGAATGAAGGTAAAAGCTTTTGTGGCATTCTGACCCTCTTCTTTACATTCTTAAAACCCCACTCAGAAACAACAATTTGATTTTAGAAGACAATCAAGTAACATTTTGCTAAAATTTTTCAATAGCTGCCTTTCAAGATTAATAACCAAACATTTAGTCACTCCACCTTTTGGTGGTACTATAGATTGAATCAAGGACCTTGCACATGGCAGGAAAGTATCCTATCACTGACCTGTACTTTTTATTTTGAAACATTGTCTGACTGGGTTGACCAAAATGCCCTCATCCTTCACCCTCCAGATTTGCTGGAATTAACAGGTTCACATCTCCACACTCATCAAACTTTATACTCTTTAACACAGCATATAAGGCCCTGCATGTAGAGGCTTGTTAGTTCTTCATTCTCTTATAGCGCCATTTCCCCCCCTTAGGTTTAATTCTCCTAGTTTCTTATTCTCAATATAGAAGCTTTTAATGAAATTTTACCTCAGTAGAATGTTTTTTATTTACCTCCTTCATTTTTTTTTCCTGAAGCTTTCTTTCTTTCTTTTTTTTTTTTTAACCTGGGATTGAACTCAGGACCTCACACTTGCCAGACAGGTGCTTATGCTGCTGAGCTAAGTCCCCAGCCCTATTTTCTTTCATCATATGAAAAAACAGTAACTGCTTATGATGATTGATAGTTATGCTGGAGACTGGAGCCCGGGACTCATACATACAGGCATGTGCTCTATCATAGAGCTATTCAACCAAACTCCTGCCTCACATTTTCAGATCACAGCTCCAGAGATTTTTCCTAATAGTTGCTCATCATGACCACAGTTTGTGATAAATACCTTGTGGTGTTTTGGTTGTGAATCTAGTTGTTGGGATCGGGGATTTAGCTCAGTGGTTTTAGGGCTTGCCTGGTTAGTGTGAGGTCATGAGTTTGATCCCGAGTACCAAGCAAAACAAAACAAAACAAAACAAAGAATTTGAATCTAGTTGCAAATTCTATTTACACTGTGATTGTTCACATATTTCTCTGACTGCATATGCTGCCATTTCTAGTGAGAGTAAGTTTCAGAGAAAAGCGAAGTTCCACCGGGCATTTAGATTTTTTTATGTGATTGTTTTTGTAGTCTTGCTTCTTATTCCAGCAATTGATGTCTCTTATGTACATGCTCGATAAATAATTGTTATGCGTGAAATATCAGACTGTAAATATAGCTCATTTAGTGATATTTGCACTATTTTTTGATTAATTTTGTTGCACATATTAGTATTAGAAAATAGTTCAATATTTTGTGGAAGACAGAAGAGGAAAATAGGCAAAGTAATAAATACAATATTGTTGTTCAGATATAATGAAATTGTTGTTCTGATTTTTTTATTCATTTATAAAATATTATCAAAGAAACAGTATAAAAAGTTTAAATTTTCAGAACCATAATTTTCTTTCATATTTGCTATGAAAAGACACAGATAACTAAGACATAATGTTATAAAATATGCCATAATATTGATTAGAGTTCAGATTGTATTGTTTACATATTTATATAAATAATAAAGTCTTAAATATTTTAATCACATTTATAAATATTTAATGCATATTTGACAATGGATTCCAAATGGTATGTTGAAATTTTTATCAAAATTCCGAACATCAAAATTATTCAAGCAACATAAATTTGCCATGAATTTATATACTTTCTTAAAAGAAATGTTTGCAGATGCTCATTGCATGATGATGGGTTGCTTTCATGATGGCAACACTGAAAACCCATTAAATGCATTATCCTTAATGCAGTCCAATCTTCATATTCAGATTTAATTGCAATCTTAAAAAACATCTTTTCTCGGAGATAGATCGATCATTTGACTTTTTGTATACACATAATCCCCTGTAGAAAGCAGTTATTCTGTTCATTTTTTCCTTCATTCAAGAACCTTGACTTATGTATGACTGTGCCAGGCTCTCTGGGAGATCTGGGAGATGTTAGCATATACACAGGCTCTGCTCTCAATCAACACACTCTTTTCAGAAAAAAGACAATATTTGGCAAATCTCAAGAACAGAAGAAACACAGATCTGAAGTAAACTATAAGAGATATGACAGAGTATATATACAGAAGAAGATGTTCCCAGATACAGAAATATGCTTGTTGGTTATAAAACTATATAATGCATTTAAGAAAAGAGAATACGTGTGGGTGGAGTCTGGGGCATTTTGGGATAAGTAAGGCTAATCGTTGCTTTAAGAGTCTGCTTTTTTGAAATAGTAAAAATATGTAAAAGATAAAACTTTTAATTGGCATTATTTTTATTATGAAAATAAATTTAGATTCATCTTAATAAACAAAATATTTACTATAATGAACTAGAGTATATTCAATATGCTTATATTTATATTTTGTAAATTACTTAAAACATTGCTCTCTATATACACATACTGATACAAACATAATTTGAAAATTTATATATTTATATTTATAAACTAATTGTAAAAAGGACACATTGCAGTTATGTATATTTAAACAAAAGTAAATTGTGTGCAAATATGTTGATATAGAAAATTGATATATTTACTGATGTAACTGCTTTTTAAACTTCCATTACTTCTGCCAAATGAAGCAACAGTCACTCAGGCAATGTATGGAATCAGAAGCAGTGAAATGTATGGATCAGCCTTTTAGGAGAATGCAGTTTTTCATGTAAACAATTCACTAAACATATTAAAACAATCTCTTTATGTTCCTCATTATGGCTTTATCAGGCAAGCAGAACAATTTCAGGGGACTCTAAAAGATGAATAACAATAATAGTTCCTGTTAAAATTGTGCTTACACGCAGTTCACTAATTTATATTCAATTTATATTAAGAATCAAAAGCAGAATAATGTGGAAATGGTTTTTGTCTGTTTTAAAAATGTAGCTTTCCATTAGTGCTCAAAATCTTATAGCAATAATGTTTGGGGCTGTAAAGCTAATATCCACTTTAGGAGTTTTGTTTTCCTATATTAAAACAAACATGTTTAGAGTTCACAACATCAACTTATGAATGTATAGCAAGCCATGTCAATATTCATAGAAATTGTTGAATATCTAACACTATTTATCAAATATATTTACATGACATCTAAAAGAGAAGACTGGAGGATTAATGGAAAACTAATACATATTTTAAACTATTTGAGCAACTTCAAATTTATGGTGCTTTCCTAAGAGTGCTAAATATGACTTCTATAATTTTTCAGAGGTATAAAATAAATGGATGATTAAGGGAGCTTTTGAGGAATGTATATTTTAATCTATTTTGTAGCTCTAGAGATTTTACAGAGGCTGGTAAACTAAAGCTCTTTGCAAATCATACTTACAATACTGTTTTAATATAGAAACTAAAATGTTTCGGGTAGATATTGGATGTGTTTTAAACAATGCTGCATGTTGCATAGAACATCTCTCTAAAAGAGATGTGAAAGATGACAATGAATCCTATGACTACTTAAATTGCAAACACAAGGTTTTTTCCTTTGAGCTGCCCATCTGAGATCATCTAGAAATTTCAGGCATACAGTGATTCATAAGTAAATTACACTGCCAAGAATTTTCAATGTCTTGAGATTCACTAATTATACATTTTACCAGTGCAGTCAAAATTACAAGAAATTTACTGATGTGCTCTCAGTACAGTTCTATATACTAAAAGTAACTCCCGATCCAAATGTAACTAAAGTAGCAATACTTGATTCCAAGAATCTTACTAATGGAGAAAATGAACTGCATCCCAGAAAGCGAACCATCATCTACTACACCATAATTTTAGACTTTATCATTTCTGAGATATCCTAAAACATGGTATTTTTTTAAGTCTCTTTAAATTTTTTTCCTGGATTAATTAACAAAACATTCTAAACTCACCTAGACAGAGCAAAACTTAAGGAAGTTCTGTATAACTAATCCCTATTCAAAAGAGTTAAAAACATCCCAAATAGGTCCAGGTTCATTTAGTTAAATAACACCTACAAGAAAAATAAAATACATATAAATGTTCACACATGTGCACACAAAAATCTCTTATAATATAAGAGATTTTTTAAAAAATGAGTGTGAAGGCTGTGTCCTGTTTACTGGTAATTTCCTAGCAGAGTTCAGGATGGCAGTGGCTATATTTCTTTTCCAAAAGCCATAGGTCCTATTGGGTGGTCTCATATTTTATCTATTGCTAGGTTCTACTACTGTATCTCTGGCTTTACATCTTTAGGCTTAGAGGTGGTTAATTTAATGTCTTCCTAATGTTGCTCAGATAATCAGTACCAGCCCGTTCATCTTAAACTTGTACACTCCTTTGTAAAGTACCCCTTTGTTCCCTGTAATCTTTCACCTGTTATAGCCTGCTATGTGTTTCTTGCTCATTCACTGACAGGTAAGTACACAAACTGAGATCCTGATATATCTTTTATAAATCAAACATACATTTATTACATTCCATAAGTTAATAAACGGCCAAAGTATGATGTGATACTAACATAAATTTTAAAAACTTAGTTTATATATATATATATATTCATTTTATGACAAAATTAAGATATCTGTTATATAGTGGAATCAATTCTTTATCTTCCCCATTAAAAACCAAATAGATTATTTTTTAAAAAATTTACTGAGCAAAGGGTATTGCTCAGTAGCAGAGATCTTCCTTGACTTTTATCTCCAGCACTACAAAACAAATGAAAAATTATTTCATGAAAAGGAAAATTTTGTTTCAGAAAAATGACACTATCAAAGTTTTTTTTGTTTTTGTTTTTTTTGGTTTTTTTTTTTTGGTATTGGGGATTGAATTTGCGACCTTGCACTTGCCAGGCAGGCACTTATGCCACTGAGCTAAATCCCCAGCCCTCAAAGTTTGTTTTTTAGTATCCAATTAAAATCAGTAAAATTGAGGCACATATTCATTGATTTCAAGATGTCATATAGATAACAAGGAAAGCCAAAAAATTATGAATATTAATTTCAGTGATACATAAAATAGCCTAAAAGTAGAGATTCTCTAATGTTAAGTATTAGAAAGTGAACAAGTGCTATAGTTTATGTTTCAAACAATACAGAGATATACAGCAAGCATTGTAGCAAGAGTATTGATCTGGGTACACTGGAAAAATGCTACCTCAACCCAAATAGATACTGATTTTAAATTGAATATTCCTATGAAGGCATACCTACTCAATACCACTTGTGTAGCATAAAAGTATAACAGAATGTTATGGGACAATGAAAATATTAAGTTTTGCTGTGAAAAGTTAAGCCAAAAAATACCTATTTCTATTAAAAGAAAAATTGCGTATGTAAAAAGTTACGTTTTCCTGTGAGTGGATTGGTCCCTATTTTAAAATTGCAACTTTACAATTTCCTCTAGATACCCTATATTTGTTTGCCACAAAGGAAACTCATGACAAATAAAAATTGACAATTCAGAATTTCTTAATGGGATTATATGTGTGCCAATTATATACTTAACTAAATTATAATTTATAAAACATAAACTTGGAGGGAATGTCTTCAAAATATCTTTATAAAATCATTTTATTGTAAATTCACCACCTATAAAATTCCAATAACTGCTAGGAAATCTCTGAATTCCAAAAACAAAAACTGTAATCTATGTATAGTATGGTCAGTATGGGGCAGCTAGGAAGTAACAGGTAAGGAGATAAGCACATGACCAGATATGAAACCCAACAGAGCACAATGGACAAGATTAGTACTGCTTTTGAAATTTTGACATTGAAGGGAATTTGTTGAGATTGTAAGGTTTATTTGTTCATTTACCTGGTTTTATATTTAAATAAAATACATTCTTAAATATAGTAAAGCAGTATTTTTAAATTTACAGTAACTGTTTTAATATTTTACTAAAGCTAAGCACATAGAGGTTGGATCACATCTCAATACAAGTTTAGATTGCACCAATAATAACTGTAAGATTTGGCACAAACTATGTAAACTCTTTGAACACAACTATGAATACTGAACTAAAGTATTTATATTTCATTTAGTGAGTAAGAAAATCTAGTCCAAAGGGCTTTTGGAAAGATTTAACATGATATAGCATGTGTTGAATATATAGTAGCCAATGAATTATAATTTATAATACTTCCCTTTTCTAAATTTTGCAAATAAATTATAAATGACAACAGGATAATTCCTTTTTTGTTATACTCATGGACTAGTTATTTTTACTACATTTTAAGTTCACCTTTTTATTCAATCAACTAAATTTATTTTTAACTGATATATAAAATTATACATGTTTATATGGTGTCATATAAAATTATACATATTTATATGGTGTCATGTCTTATTTTGATACACGTGGACACTTGTAATATTCAACCTAGTGTAAACACACACACACACACACACTATATATATATATATATATATATATATATATATATATATATATATATTATATCCTCAGTACTTATCATTTATTTATGGTAAAACACAAAATTTTTCTTTCACTTTTGTTTTTGAAATATACAGTTCATAATTTTACCCACAGTCATTTTACTGTGCAGTAGCAAAACAGAACTTATTTCCTTATACAACTATCATGTGCCATCCATTGATCAAACTCTGCATTCTTCCCTTCCTTCTATTCCATAGGTCTTTGGTAGCCATTCTCCTGTTCTGCTCTGCTACACGATCAACCTTTTTAGATTGCCTCCGTGAGTAAGTTCATGCATTACTTGTCTTTCTATTCTTGGCTTATTTCCATTAGCAGAATGATCTCTAGTTCCATCCATGTCGTCACAAGTGATATAGGACATCATTCTTTTAACAAACTTTCTGATTTTTTAAATGGCTCAAATTAAGGACAACTGAAAATGTTTCAGATGATATAAATTTACCTTTCTCCTTTCTTGGTACTCAAATTACTTTTCTAACTTTGACTATACTTAAAAGATCAAATTCAGCCTTGAATTCAAATCCAAACTTCCTAAAATTTTCTAAGACTGTAAAGTAACTATTATTATCTAAATCCATAGGACTTCATAGGCTATTCCTAAGTATCAGGTTTAACTTGTTTGATTCTTGTCACAATAGGCATTCTTTTCTTTGATACGAAAGAATATTCTCTCTATTACTTCCTTGACTTGTTTCTAAAATTTATTCACTAAAATGATTGCCGTTTTATTATACCTTTCATGAAACACAGTGTTTTACTAGTATAATATTATTTTCTTCTAATAAAATATCTCCTAAAGAAGGGTCATTGCCCAAGAAGCCACCTATATTTCTTATAATATTCTACTTTAAAAACTGAGGTGTAACACTTTATTTAGTATAATGTATTAAATTTATGGGAAATTAAAGACAATATTATTTGACAAGATTCTAATTAACTGCTAGCATGGTTACATTTTTTCTCATCAAAGAATCTCTCAAATATTTTTTAGCCTGGTAACTTCTTTGAAAAGGACAATTTATTTTAAGAAGTACAGTGCTATATTTAATGTCAGGATTAAAGTTTTTCTAAAGCAAGAAACAAATAGTAATTATAATAAATTTTTTGTGAATGCCTTGTCTGTTCAACTAGAATCTACCCTCATGCTACCACGCTGGATAAACCAGTTTATATCTAGAGTCCATTTAGTCTACCAAAAGTTCATTAAATAGTCAATGAATCATATCAAATCTTAAATAACTCAGTGGGCATTCTAAATGTCAAAGAGAATTTGTATCCTAAAGGAAAGTCAACTATTACTTAAATGAATATTTCTCATTGATAGAAAAAGCCTGCCTCCTGCTTTTTTTTGGCCTGATTTGCTGCTTTTTCCTATAATTAAAACTCTAAATGGCAAATGGTATGGAAACATATAAATGGATAAAATCAGGTATGGTTCATTTTCTGTAACATGGGGGAGGCTCCTTTTTCTCCTAAAGACAAATCTCAAATAATGTTGATGGATATCTAAACAAAACCAAATTTGTATTATAAAGGACACAAGACCAAAGCCTAGGTAGATACCCATTGGCATCGTCACAGTTTTACACCTGATAAAACATCCAGCAATAATAATTGGGAAAGAATTTCTTCTAGCATCTCAGTATCAAATATTGACAGAATTCTTGTGTGTTTCATACCTTAAGTCTTTTTAAACTTATATTTTAGAATGTACTAATGTACTTAAATAACTAATACTTTAGAAACAAATAACTTTTTTATGATTTGTGACTTCTGTTCCATAATCTGTAAAAATATAAAAATCAGAAAAACAAGAAGCCACTAAGCAGTATTGGAGAAACTGTGATCATATAGGAAAAAATCTTGTAGTTCAGGCATACTAAGAGAAAAGAAAAAAGTGAAAACTATGAAGTATCAAATCATTTTGTCTTTAAACATTTTTTTCTTAACAACAGAGATAGATCAAATTGGGCAATCTTAAATGATGATTGATCAGAGCCTCAGGGGAACAATATAACTGAGTATAATTTAAGAGTAGAATATTGATGGTTTTCGGCAGAAGAATTGATAGTTCTCATTGAGAGTTTTATATAACTTTTTAAAAATCATGATTACACTATTGATTTACTTAGCCATCTACTTTATCAGGTAAAAGTCTCCCAAGAATCTAGTCATATTTTAAAAATTCTAAATCACTTAGCATGCTTAAATATTTTAAGCAGAGAGTTACATGGTAATGATATTAAAATATAATATTATTTTTGTGTACTTTTCAATAAAGAACCTTTAATACATTGATATTTAGTCATTCTTAATTCAGTCACATAAGTCCAAGCTAAAAAAAGTGGATTGGTAGATGTGAATAAAGTTCCCAACTTAAGAAATAGCAGTTAGAATCTAACTGCTATATTTATTCTCAAAGAATGTGAAATCAGTGATCAGAAGCCACTTTTCAGCCTCACAGGTGGAATTTCTTTGATTATCAGAACTAAACATAAGTAAACAAAGCGACTGATGTCATTAAGGTGATTAAATTCTTCTCCATTTGCTCTCTAATCAAAATGAACACTAGCTAAAAGAATATTTCAAAGACTTGCCCACAATTTAAACTATAACATTTTAAAATGGCTATTCTAATAGGGAGAAGTTTGTAATCTCATATCCATATTGCTTAGCAAAATGTACAGAGAAAGTGCTTATTAAATATTTATTTTATGACATATTTTCACTAATTTATTCTTCAGTAGTTCTCTAAAGCCAAAATACAAACACTTACAAGAGATTCCCATGATCTATATCCTCACATTCTTTTCTCCTTCATTATTATTCTCAAAAAGTTTTGAATACATCCACAGCATTAATTTAGCTCTCCTGTACCACCAAGTGCTAGTTCAGATAATTTCCAATATTGACTTCCAATAGAGACTTTAGTTGGTTATAAGATCCTGTTAAGGCTGACAAGCATTAAAAATGTAAAATTATCAAGTTACTTGAGGCTGTAAAATAGTAAGAGAAATACTGATTTCCAGAGTTCTCACTTTTCTGTGTGGTTAAATTTTAGCCCGCATCCTGTCATGCTATGGCAGTTTTCCATTTACTGCAGCGAGTGGCTAAAAGGTTTTGTGGTGGTTGGGTAGATGTCACACCACGAGCAGGAATAAACTCAATACACATCAAAGGAAAAGCTTTCAAAAAGAATTTGAAAGGCAAGGTGGGCAGGTATAAATACCAATTGTTGTCAAGATATATATTTAAAATATTTATTAGAAAGGCAGCAGGAGATCCAAAAATAGAATATAGGTGTATAAATACTATATTTAAATCAGATTTTTTTCAAAATTTTGAAATTCACAAATTGCAACACAAAAATCGACGCTTTAGAAAGTATAACTTCTATGGTAGATACTATTTAAAACCTAGGCTGAGTATAAATTAATGGTTAGTGACTTGTATGTAAAATGATGAAATTGAATATATAATAGAAACACAATCAAACCAATAAATTTTGTAGCATGCTAAAGGAGGCCTTAACCATAGTGGAGGAAAGCTACATTCTTATGAATTCATTCATTCATTCATTCATTCATTCATTCATTCTTCCAAAGCTATAATTATTGTGTTCATGTCATAATTGCAATGGCTTTATAATGATATTAGATTAAGTACATGTGCATTTAGAAGCATATTTCTTGATCTCAGAATGATTTTTCTTAAATAAAATTAATCTCCAAATATAAGCAAATAACACTTTTATTGATAGAAGATTATGACTTTTATAAGAAGCTTTTTATCAAAAAGGCCAAAAGAAGCAAAATCATGCTATATAGATAATATCTGATATATATTGTGTCACCAACAATAAAACCACTAAGTTTTCATAAATAAAATTAAGAACTTAGGGTGATCACTATTTTTGAAATATCTACAATCTACCGATTGCATATTATAATAGAATTGATTTATTAATTATCAGGTTATTTTTCTTTCCGTTCTATTTTCCTTTGGCAGTACTGCAGATTTATTCTAGGGCATCATTCAGGCTAGACAAGTGCTGTACCAGTGAGCTACGCCCCAAATCCCTCAATCCAATTTTACAGATGAGAAAACCGAGGCTCAGATAAGTTAAAATTTATATAGGGTTATATTTTTAACCAGTAATTGAAACCTAAATTCTCTTCAATTATAAAGATCATATACTTAAATTAAAACTATATTTAGGTTATCATCCACTTTATTGACCACTGAAAAACTTAATGATATATATGTATATACATATATCTGATTTGTACTAGCACATAGCAAACAAGTACAGTTATGGCCAGTTGGAAATAGTTTTAATGTGTTGTAATATATTTAACCCTGACATATTAAATTCTCTACATCAGCCATTCTTTAAAATATGTCCATGCTTATTTTTTCTTAATTATAGAAACTGGTTTAAATATAACTAAAAGTTTACCTCACTTAGCCAGTATTTATTCTGGCTTCTGCATGTTTCTTTTTGCAACTAAGGCTAGCAGTAACAATATTGAAAATAAATATTGGAAGAGTCGTTTAAGATATGAACTCTCTTGTTCAACAAGGAATGCTAGAAAAATGTTTTAGATTAAACATACATTGAAACAGACTTTATTAGTCCATTAGTGTGCCTTTCAGACTTGCATGTTTCTTTAGTTTCCTCAAATCATTGCTGCTTCTCTAGATGACCTTCATTATAATCGGGATAGTCACACTGACATTTCTCCCAGGAAGTCAGTTAAAGCACAGATTTTAAAAGATGAAATATAGAAAATAAAGCTGTTTTTGACCATTATAACTGAACAGCTACCTTGTGGATGGTAAAAAAAAATCTAGTTATGTAGTTCAGCCTCTTGAGATTAAGGAATAGCCAATTATGATCCACAGGCCAGAAAACTGACTGATCATTTTTGAAAACCTGATGGTAAAGTAGGGAGGTGAAAAATATTCATCTCTCTTTTCCCCCTGAAAAGTCAATATTGATTGAAATAATGAGAGATTTTAAAAGCTCACACAAAGCCTTGATCTCTTCTTTGATGTTTCCTGTCTCATCTACAACATTATTCTATAAAACATGGCCCATAAAGAATAGTTTCTGCTCACTAATGATTAATAAAAGAGTACTTGGCAAGTAAAATCATGTACATTGATGAGTGGAAACAACAGGATGCCCAACGATAGTTATAGGAAATAGGAATCTTTCACATTACCACACTAAGATGTTCTCTATTTCCTGACCCGGCAAACCTTCATCAAGTGACTTGGCACCTATTTTCTCTGTTTTAGTATGTATTATCTCACAGTTTACCATGAGCAGAACAAACACTCATGCTTTAAAATGAAATAAAAGCTGCCTTCTCATCTTCTCAGCTGGGAAAGTCATGCCCAATTTCACAGCACATAGTACCCTCCTCATTTACTGTTCTGTACCGCGGTGTTATGTGGAATTGTCCACGTCTCCTCTACAAATGGGGTTCTTAAGTAATTTTGTCCTGTAGATCCCTTTTGGCATCAGGTGAAGCATATAGAACGCTGCCCAGAATTTTCTTTAAATGTGGAAAATGAAAATAAAAAGCATCTTGTTTTCCAAAGAAAATTAATTGTATTACAATATAGTTAACAAGTTTTAAATATAGGAATATTAAAGTGATCAGTAATGCACTATTTACAGGTATTATAATTAGCAAAAATTCAAACTGGTGGGTAGTACATACGCCAGCAGTATATGTTAGTAGATGATTTTTTACAATATCCACAACTAGAATTTGACAAAAAATATTAATAATAAATTCATAGATATTGCTAATGTTCCAGTATGCTACATATCATAAAAATTGGAAAGAGATACTAATTTTAAGTAAAATTTCAGTAAAAATAAACATATAATTTTTTTCCTGTATTTGTTCGTGGATTCCAAATTAAAAATACTGTGTTTAGCTTGTAAGCTCTCAGGGAAGGGCTTTTGATTTGATCATCCTGGTGACTTGAGGACAGAAGATGATCCCTGGCACAATTCAAATTTGCTGAATGAGAGCTGATGGTGTATTTAGGATTCATATGCTGATTTCATTAATGTCCTTATATCACAAAATGATGAAATTTGATAGCCATTAAACTAATCTCAAAGTTTCTAGTTAAAATTATAACTAATATTCGTTAAAATTAAATTTTAATAAATTTAATTGTTAGATGGATACCATGTGTTGGGCTACATGTATTCTTTAGTTCAGAATCAGAAGCTTAAAAAGTAGTATTATAAGGTGACTGTACCTAAGGAAGTTTTGATTGTTACAGTTTTCTTAACTTTCATCTAAGTCAATAGAGACTCTGGAAGATGAGAATACTGCTGATTGATACAGGCCTTCTATTCAACACCAGTTTCCCAAGTAGATAAATTTCTAACCATAGAAACTAAACAGTCACTAAAACATATACTAAGGAATCAAAAGGGAGCATTGAAGCCTATTCCCTTATTAAATAGTGTAGGCGAGAAAAATAAAAAAGTATGTAGCTTCCCAGATCCTGGTTATTTCTGTGTTGTGGCAGGAAGCCTGACTGCACACATAGTTCAGGAAGAGAGCACATATTGAGCAAGCACTGGGCTCAGGCTTAGAACCTCAATATCAAAAACTAAGTGAATGAATAGTTGAACACTGAGATCAGTGTAGAGTACCTTCTGACCTGTGTGAGACCCCAGATTGAATCCCTAAGGCCACCACCCAAAATAAAATAATGGACCAAACAAAGCTAAATTTTTTAAAGACTGTGCAAAATATTAGCTTTTGTCTGCTAACCAAAGAATGGTGAGCTGGGCATGGGGATGCATACATGCAATCCCAGCAAATGGGAGGAGGAGGCAGGAGAATCACTATGAGTTCAAGGGCACCCTGGGCTTCATAGTGAGTACAGACCAGCCAGAATGCCATGAGACCCACCGTTTCAAATAAATAAAGAAATATATATGTACATACATACATGGAGAGAAAAAAGTGAAATTAAAACTAACATGATTCCTGATTTCATGGAGCTGGTTCTCGAGAACTAGGAAAAGATCTTAAAATTTTTCAAAACTAAATAGCCTAGGCTACACAAAGTCCAGGGTCTGTCCCCAGCACCAAAAACAAACAAACACACTAGAAAAAAAAAACTGGCCCAATATTTATGGAAAAAAATAAGCCTACTAAATGAATGTTTCCTGGTAATTTAATACCTAATGCCATATAAGCCAAAGATTTATAATTAAATTCACAGTATTTAAATTTACTTTTAAATTAATACTTTGTATATCCATGGGTGACTGTGTTATGCAATTTGATAAAATTAAACAATAAACAAGTTGAAAAATATGAGCCCTTGTAATATGTTTCAACTACATAATTCCCAAAATAATATAATTACATATAGTAATATAAAAAGCACTAAAACTCACCATAATTTACCTAATATAAATCATATATATATATCAAAAATAATATATATGTTACATAATGCAGTATAATCATTTTACACCATTGCCAAATTAAAATGAGTCTGTTTTCATTTTTCCTATTTTAATTTTCTAAATTGATAAATATCAAAGATTTTATAATGCTATAATGCTGATTATTATTATGGGCCTTAACAGATAGTTGCTTGAAAATTCGGTCCTTTTTTTAGAAATAAATTTATAGCATAATTATAAGTGCAATAGTTTGTTCCCTTTGAGATAAAAGTAAGATTTTGGTAAAATCTGATCATTTAGCCTTACAAGTAAAACTTGATCATAATCTATCTTAGTTACAACTATTGTCTTACATATTTGACTCACCCACATTAGATTTCATTATATTCAATGTAAGAAATCAGTTCATTGCATAACTTCAATAGAATACTAAATTTTCTACATTTAAAAGTAGAACACTAATTGCACAACAAAAAATAAATGTGCTGGGCAATGGAATTATAATAGCCATATGGTGACTAATTGTTATTTTGAACTCAGAACCACAAGATCAGTACTCCACATATTAATTGAGAAAATATTCTTTACAGGAAAATTTCGTATCTGAATCAAAGAACAAAATAAAAGCTAGATACTAGAAAACAAGGAGGAATGTTTCACCAAAACAAAGAGGACCAAGAAATGGACTAAGGGGGCAGAACGGGAGGGGGAGGGGATGAAATAAAACAAGATACACTACATACGTGTACCAAGATCCCACCACGCATGCAATTATTATGCACTGTAAACTTGTTCTATTAGAAATAAAATTTAAAAAAAATAAATCTTTGGGCATATTCAAGCACAATATATTTCAAGTGAAAGAAAAAAATCAGGTTTGTTTTCTTTTTACTTCTAGTAAATAAGAAAGACAGTTGCAAAGCAGGTATTCCAAAATATGAAACAAAATTATCATTCTTGCCAAAAAGAAATTCTAGCATCTGTTGCAACACAGAGCCATTATAATGCAATTAGACAGACTAAGGACCAGATGTTAAGGAAACAAAATATAAAAGATGAAGCATGGTATTATTTTGGTTAATGAATTTAACTCCAAATGTTACAGAAGTGACTCATCAGCTTCCTTTTTTTCCCCCAAATGATCAGTTGTCACATGTACATATTGCATTTTAACATGATATCTGTGTAATCTAATGAGAACACAAGTTATTTGTTTTAAAATGACTAAAGTGCAGGCATACACACAGGTAGATGAATTACTTAGAATAGTGATGATCATTAAATTCGTGACTCAAAAATTAAGATTAGTTTATAATCCAAATAGAGTTTTAGTAAAAATGATCAAAACAAAATATCTTCTAAAATATTTACAATAAAATGTTCCTTACAATTCCCAGTTTTATTGTCTAAATGACAATACAATTTAAATATATTTAAATAGAATCCTGAAAATATAATTTAAATATTATTCAGAGAAATGTATAGGTAAGTCAAAACACTTTAGTATGTCACATTTTGTATTCTCATCTATACAGTAGTTGCCTCAAGTATTCACTGAATTGAAAATAAAGTCTTTTGTATTTTAAACTCATTAAAATAAAGTCCAAATCATGCAAGAACATAATAGAAAACAGGAGAAGGAAAACAAACTAAACAAGAATCTGTCAAGTTGAGGATAAATAAATGTGGAAGTCTTTATTAGGCAAACATAAACAAATTTTGAAAACATAGAAGAGTAATGAAACTTGTGTTTTATTACCACTCTCCATGCTTAACACTTTTGTAACTTACTCTGTCATTCTATATCCTCAATGTCCCCAGATTCCAAATCCTAGGAATGAATGATCAGAAGAGGGAGTGATGCTGATATTTACCTGGATATACTTATTAGTCTAAATGTTAAAAACATTCTCTGAAGGCTCTGTATCTTCATGGTATATAAATATCACCATTCCTTTCCTCTGTTGATGGAGCACTACTCTGGCATAAAGTTAAACTTGAGTCACTTGTAGGAACAGGGATGCATCTGAAAACCGTGATTTTAAACCTAATAAATCAGACACATGAGCATAAATATTTCATGATTCCTCTTATATGTAAAACTCAAAACATAAATAAATTGAAATAAAAACTAGATGAGAGGAAACAAAATAAAAACTAGATGAGAGGAAACAAAAAGATAGATCTTTTGCAAATAGGAAGGGGACTAAGAGAGATGGAGAAAGGGAGAAGAAATTTAGAAGAAGGGGATGAAAAAGAATGAAGATGTATTATACACCTTTACCAACTCCCCATGATGAAAGTAATCTTCATGTGCTGCAAAACATGCACTACTGTAACACATTTTTTAAAAACACTCTGTTAAAACCAGACACATAGAAAATTGATAATGTTTGTAAGAAAGTAATCAATCTCCTTTAGGTTCTAGGAATTGATCTTCCTATCATGTAACATTTTAACTCAGAATGAGCATTTAAAATATGTAGGAAAATACAACCTCTGTATTCATAATGCATACAGCGGATCAAGCCATTTCTCAATGATGCTTTCTAATAAATACTTGAATTAATTTGTAAAGTCTCTACCAATATAACCATACTATTTTAAGCAAAGACAATAAATATAGAGATGTTGAAAGCTAATATTTTAGTTTTTTTCTGAGTATCATTCCACATATATTTAATTTCTTCTCCAGTAACAGATAGACTACTGAAATCAAGGGTAAGTTATAAGTGGAATGAGGGTGTCTTTCAAGCGAAATTTTCATGGTATGGAAAGAAATGTTCCTTTTTGTGACTGTGCCTAAATGGTTAATAAACATGGCAAATGCAAGGCAATGAAAGATGCTTCCCTATAACACAAAATTTGTTATGGAGTGTTTAAAAACAACATTTAAGACTTTACTGTTTTGTAAACAAAGAATTAAAAATGTGGAGAAAATCTGCTGAGTTATTTAAAAGGAGCATACAACAGAATCTGCCTCCAAGAACCTCACAAAGATTTATGGAATCAAAGATAATCCACAGGAAATAATTAGCGAGCAATTAAATTGAGTAGTGCATATGAGTGATTATGTGCAACAAAAGTTAATAGGATGAAGTGAAGCATGGATCAGGTAGAGAAAGTGTTATGGTAGTGATAGGACTTACACTAGATTTTAGAAGATAGACGAATTTTAGAAGCAAAGATAGATGAAAGGAAAAATATCTCATAAAGAGGTATGGGCCAAGAAAGGATAGAATAAGTAAATAAACTGGACTACACAGCAGAGAGAATATTTTATGCTGTGTACAAAGTTATCAAAACACATGTCAAAATCTAAAATGCCAATATAATTTTCTGAGAGGATTTGTATTGCTCTCAACTCAAAGGAAACTCTAGATTTAAGAATTATATAGCCAAATGGTTAAATTCCTTGACCATGAATTTTGGCTACATAGTTATTAAAAATACTATTACTGTACATCAATATAGCCAATTCAAAATCCACATCTATCTGTTGATCAATTAATTGACCCATTGATAGATATTAGCATACAATACAACTATGTGCAATTTTGTCAACTTATAAATAATGAAAAAAATTTAAATTAATTCATATCAATTAGCCTGGTATGGTGGTAAATACTTATAATCATAGCTACTTATGAAGTTGTGGTGGTAAGGTCACTTGAGCCCAAGAGTACCATGACCAAGCTGGGCAGCATAGAAAACTCCTGTATCTGAACCTCCTCCTCAATTAAAATTCATATTGTTTTAAAGCACTGAGCTCATACAGATAGTAGAGTGGAGGTAGTAAGTAGGAAAAATGAGGAGTCATTGGTCAAAGGGTACAATTTTTTAGTTTTAAGATTAGTAAATTTAGGGTATCTACTATATACCATGGTGAGTATAGTAATTAATACTCTGCTGTATATTTGACATTTGCTAATAGAGATCTAAATACGTTTTTAGCAGCAATGTGAATTGAACCCAGAGTCTCCCAAATACTAGGCAAGAGCCCTGAAACTGTGTCTCCTCTCCAGTTCTATTTTCCATGTCATTTTGAGACAAAATCTTGCTAAGCTGTCCAGAATAGCCTTGAAGTTTTGGTCCTCATGCCTCACTCTCCAGAGGATCTAGGAATACAGATGTGTGCCACTATAACTTGCTTCTAAGAGAAATTTTAGGTGTTCTCACCACAAAAGAAATAATTGTAAAAAAATGAAGTGATGTATTTGCCACTATTTATAACAAAATATCACACTGCACAACTTGTAGATACTTTAATATGTTAATTCCATTGTGATAAAACTGAAAAAAACAATTTAGAACTTGTATTGTTTAACTACTATAGCACATATATATGTTTCTCATTTGACCTGTAAAATATTTGACCTTGAAAAGCAATGTTTATAGATATGAAAACAGAGGTCTTCTGAAAGCAAATAACTATCAAAGAAGACAACAAGAATTGCAGCTAGAATTCCTCTCATGTGTACTGATTACAAACATTTTCCCTACTTCTTCAACTTATATGATTGAGAATCTGAAGCTTTTATCATTAAAATATTTCTATGATGTCTGGAAACATGCACTAATTAAATATGGGGATACTACATATTTTAAAGGATTATCTCAACTTGAAATTTACACTTAAAATATCTTATATCATCAAATACTATAGGACAAACAGCAGCAGAAATGATGAAATAGGCTTATCATTGGAGACTTTGACTAATCCGGAATTTTAGAGAACTCAGGTTATTAGTCACAAAATCCTAAGGGGGAAAAGTATGCCTGATTCTACAATAGTAAAGTCAGAAGCTCTCTAATTTGCATTCCTTTCTTGGTTGATGATATCAGATATGTTCAGGTTGAACAAGCTCAAGACTCTCGCTTGAGTAATTTTAAGGAATGTAACACAGTCTGAATAGTAATTGGTTATTTAATAATTCTGTTTTCAGCAGCAACATAAGCTTGCTTTTCTGTTAAGCACAGAATAGGACCAACCAACTTATTCAGAGGTAGGAAAAGAACCCTTCATCTGCATATAAGCTTTAAAGTCAACCTGAAGTGAAATCCTGAAATACATTTTTAAAATTAATGGATTTGTGATAAAATTAACGAGAAAAATAAAGTCTCTGGAATGAAATATTTGTGGCATGTGATAACCTGATATGCTTCCCTCAACAGTCTTGTGCAATTAGGCATGCTGAGCTATTTCAGCATTCTTTTCTTGTGTCATTTGTGTTATACTCACCAATCCAATATGTCTATTTGTGCTTACCTCACATCATCTTTCAACACTAACTTTTAACGCATTTATACCAATCTCCTTATCCGCAGCTACATGAACTTTTTGGTTTTGTCAGTATATAACCCAATCTAGAAGGGCTGCCTCATATTATGTCACTACTATTACTACGAAATCCAAGCCCCTTACCTAATAAATGTTTGTTAGTATTAGTGTTCCTCACTACTGTGTCACAACTGCTCCACTGTGTGACAGTCGATTGCCTTAAGGTTACATAGAAAGAACAAAATCTCAGTTTTTACTTCCTTGAACTGATTGTGTATATATGCATGCATGCATATGTATACTTAAACATACGCATATAGTTATGCTGCAAAGAGCACTTATCAAAATACTGACACACATATATAAGTATAAATATACACAAATATACTTACGTTTCTCTAATCTAAAATCCAGGATTATAATGAACTCCTGTCCTCTTTATCCAAATGTCTACTTTTCTTTACTAGGGAAACATATATTGGTATAGAATTTGTGCATCAGTAAATCACTCTTAGGTACCATCAACGAAATCCTCCCTCTTCATTAATTTACTCAGCAAATATATATTAAGCTCTTACTCTGAGGCTGACAATGCATTGCATACTATATACTCAGTAATTCTGAAGCAAATTGAAAATAGTTGAGGAAGGCAGGACACTTGTGACAAGTGCAGAAAAGAGAGCAGCATTTGAGAAATGAGACAATGCTGATATAGTGACAGTGCAATGGGTCTGCAGAGACAAAGAGAATTAGAGGAAGAAAGAAGTATGAATCATGACTGGGTCTTAGTAAAAGTACTGGATATATTAGAATAATAATACTTAACCAGATATCAACACAATGTGGTTCATATTTTAAAGGATTTCTGTGACTTTTCTGAGTGAGTACAATGGTCAGAAAGCACAAGTGACAAAAAATTGAAAGGGGACTATTGTAGTGACTAAGGATGACTAAAATTAAGATGGAGACAAATGATACGGATATTCCACGGACGTCTATATCTACTGTTCCACAAGTCTATTATCCACCTCTCAGTGTATCTGCTTATAGCAGCTCTTCTGAATTTCGATATAGCTTTTCAACATCACACCCCGCCTCCTTCTTTTCCACTTCCTCTCTTATCTGTAGTTATTAAAAAAAGCAAAGTCACCCTTTGTGAGGTCCTTCACTTTGCCTTCCATCCCCTCGTATTGTAAATGCTTCTATCCTGCTTTATAAGCCTCTGCATCACTTTCAGTCTAAACTTCTGTAAATTTGGGTTTTCAAGAAACAGACACAAGAACTTGGGAGTTAAGCTAGTTTAACTGGAAGATAGGTTTGAAAAGACAAAAAAGTAGAGAAAGTGAGACAAGGTGAGAGAGGAGGCAATAAAATGTCTGTTAATGAACACACATTAATGCTGGGTATGAAGGATGCTCAGTCTCATTGACAAACTGGTGAGAGGCTCTGAGAAAAATGCTGAGTACTTTTTCCAAGGACTTCCGTTTCATTAAGTCACTAAAAGTTGGATGCATTCCTATAATCCCTGTACTTTAGTATTGCAAGGTTAGGTCCTGTCTGGGTAATTTAGTGAGATTTCTCTCAATATATTTTACAAAGTGGGGGCAGGTGATACAGCTCAGTGGTAGAGTGCCTGGGTTTAATCCCAAGCACCACAAAAAATAACGCTAAAGTTCACCCCTTCTCTTCCTGTCTGTGGGTTACTCAAGCTTGGAGCATAGTCAACTCTCACTATGCTAGAATAAATCCTCATGCAATGCTGAAGAGAAAGATCCTTAAACTCAAGAAAAAGGCCCATCAGAAATTGCAGTCCACTCAGGTGGTGAAGGAAATGTGGGTCAGATCATCAGTAACATCTGAATCTGCTTTCACCTTCAGTAACTATTCATTTCTCCTATTAAAACACTTCTTGAAGAAGCCCTTGTTAGGAGTTATATAACATGCCTTACACATTTTCTAGTCGAATCCTGCATATGGAGAATAGAATACAAGGACCTCAAATTGTTCGGGTGATATTTGAAGCGTTGTTTAGAAAAATTTTTCTGGGTTCATAAAAATGTAAAAGAGAGTTTTATCTATATTTTACATTACTTATTAAATTTAAAACCAATTGCCATAGCTTGACATCACATTACCATTTACTCTGGTACCTTCTTACAACTTTATAAAATCTCATACCTTTGTCAATATCTGTTGAATTTGATGTCTCTACAGGATTTTGTAAAATCTGCAGGCTTTAAGAATAGATATTTTTGGAAATTCTTGAATTACAAAAGCTACATTTGTTTTAACATAATTTGCAGAATCGCTTTTAACATCACACATACATGACCCTAAGTAGAAGCCCTAGTTTGGATGTTGCTTTGTGGCTGTTAGAAACCAACAGAAATATTTTCAGAGTCTCAGAAACCTCCAAGGTAAATGTTTTAAACTTGTGCGTACACGAGTATCTTAGTATTTTGGTAAATACTATCTGAAACTTAAGTACAAACATGGTTGAATGGCAGGCTAGTTCACAGAAAAAATCATTTGGTGGCATGTGTTCATACATAGTATATTTTATTTTTAGTTTGCCTTAGTTTATGATTAACATTTGGAGTTCCAATGATTTTAATCATATCATTTGTTGGATAAATTATACTCTCCACAGTAATGGGCATATTCAATACATAGATTTCATCTTAACTCGTGCTTAAAATATTTATATAAAATAAATGTGACAAAACTTGATAGTGTACTATAAATATATATTTAGTTGTTTCATCTTAAAATACTAAAAACAATATACTTCAGAGTTATTCTTTAGTGAACTAATTTAACATGGATAACTACATTATCTTTAATTATGTGCCAAGATTTCTTCTCACTGTTCTTTATTCAAAGGGTTTTGGTAGAAATCACTGATGTTCATTGAAAAGATATTTCTCTACCCATAATTTCATGAGACCTTATGCACTCATTAGTCACTTATCATTATGCAGACATAGACTCTTAACTTTCAAAAAATCTTTATATAATAAATTTTCAAAATGATGTCAGTTTAATTAAAAAGAACTTTGCCACCAGTTCTTCGATAGGGTCTAGAATGTGTAGTTAAGCAAAGGAGAATCTCGTTTCTGATTTTAAAACTGCCTAGGAAGTTAATAATATGTGAGGACTTCTTTCTAACACCTGCCTTTCTCTCTGTTTATGAAACAATATTCAAAATACTTCCCCATAAGACAAAGTACCTGGGTTTTGACTGGTTGAGAAAAATTGATTTAATTTAGGTACATCTTTGCTCCAAATCTAATTTCAATTTTAAGTGCTGACCCCAAATAAATATATTTATGGTGTGTGTGTGTGTTTTCTTATCACTGAATAGACTTTGACTAGAGCATAAGGGCTCAGAAAAATTGAAAAGGTGAATAGAGGATTGTATTCTAAAAACCTCAGGTCACTCTTTAAAATAAATATAATATTAATAAATAAAAAATTGTTCAAACGGGGATCAGAGTAAAATGTTACAGTTATTACTCATTTGGGCTAAACCAAATAATACTCAAAATTAAAAGCATACGCCTTTTTCCCCTTCAGAAAATTTGGCTGTAAAATCATTCATTCATTTAGTTAGCAAATCTATTGATTGTTCAATCCATTCCATCTAAGCATTAGTTGCTAAAGATTCAACAATGAAAGGACATACAAAAGACCTAGGACAGTGTTATCTCCTTTTCTCAAATTTCTCCTCTGAAACTTCCTTAAGAATGTTCTGATTTTTGCATAACATAAATTAAAACATAAATTATTGTCATAAATTTTATGTTATCAATTATATTTACTTAATCACAAAATGTAAGATAAAAAATGGTGAGATACCCCAAAATAAATAAATTGATATACCATTTAAAGTCCAGATATCAGTTGGATTTACTTTATAAGAATCACTTCTAGCCAGGGATGTAGCTCAGTGGCAAAAGCACCTGCCTGGCAAGCATGAGGTCTTGAGTTCAATACCCGGCACCAAGAAACAAACAAACAAAAAGAATAACTTCTATTTCATCAAATTGGAATAGCATTTCAAGGAAAATAAACATAAAACTGCCATCATACCTGTGATGAAATAAAAAACATTTGACAAGCATGGACAGAAGAGAATGGAATATAAAACTAAAATATATGACAATATATAGATTTGTAATTTATTTAATCAAAAAAAATGAGAAAAGAATGGTAATAAAATTTCTAATTCCTTAAAGACAAGTCCAACTCAACCTAAGTTATGAATAGCTACATTAAATTTCACCAAAAACAAATACCTATTTTATGCATTTAATATGAATATTGTATTTTTGACTATATAATAAAAGTTAAAATTTACTGGGTGAAATTGATGATAACAAATGAGCTTCTAACTTTTGAAACATCAATGGTTACAAGTTTTGAATACTTGGGTTTAGTGATTACCATTCTAAACAATGCTATGGTTTTTCTTAGGTGTTATAATTAAGTACAATATCCAGGTTTGTCAAGGTTAAAATTTAATATTTGGCCTCAAAAAGATGAGTCGAAAAACATCATTTTACTGACCTCGAAAGAGTGACTTTGATTTATAGTATAGATTCAAGTACTTAAACTATATGGATCATGCTTTTATTAAAAAAATATCATTGACTAAATGCTTGGCTAGGAATCTCAGAGAATAAAAATAAGGGAGTAATTAAACGTTAAATCTGTACATAGTGAAGACCTTATGACCAACTGTGAAATTCACTCAACAGTACTTTCACTGCTAAGAAATTTAAGTACTTCTAATTTCAGTGGAAGTAATTTAAGTGCTTCCTGAATTAAATGGTCAATATTTTATTTAATATTTTTATACACAGTAAGATAGATGCCTCAATTTTATGATGGATATTGATTGATTTTCTTATACAGTGGGAAACTTTACACTGTACAAATAAGAATAAAGCAAATTAGGCCGACAATGTTTATCTTCCATTCTTAGTATTAAGAACCCTTATTTTGTGTTCTAAAAGCCTGTAGCAACATTGGTATGTCCTGGGAAATCCATTAGAAAGGCACATTGTTGGGCCTGGCTTCTATAACAGTGAATCAGTAACACTGGAGTTGGGGCCCAGAGAGCTGTGTTTAAACAAGCCATCCAAGGGATTCTGATGCCCACTCAAGGGTGAGACCCATGACTGTAGTCCATCTTCTTGCAGATTTTATGTGAAGATTAAAGGAGAAAAATTATGGCACAGGGCTTTGAGAAAAACAATCAAATAAATAAATTAAAGACTATATAAGCAAAATTTATTAAACAGGCCAATGATTGTTTTCTACTTATTTTTCTGTCTATTCCCTCTTTAGTTGGTACATGCTTTTAGAGATAATCTCAGCAATGTCAGCAAGCTTGGTGGCATAGTTCAAGCTGTGAGGGTTCAATAAATAGGTCGGTAAACATTGCAAATCAACACTGCTTTTGATGAAATGTCAAGCAAGACAGAACTTAGCTATATTCAGCTCAGCTTGAACTCATAAACCATTAACTGCCCTCTGTTTCCAGGACATTCTGTCAGATAAATAAAAATTGAAATATGAAACTAAAAAAAAAAAAAACTTTAGAATGACATTAGTAAAAGACAATCTGTAAGTAAGAAATGGCAACTATTTAGCCGGGAGCTACTAAGAGAGTAGATTTGCAAAAGTGGCTGGTTTCTTACAAAGCAAGTTATAGGAAAACTTGATACCCATATAAACTGTTAACTTCTGATGGTGTTTTCTCCCTAATAAATATTTTTTAATTTAAAAAGGCAGATTTTATCTCAGTTCCTTTAACACACCTCACCCCCCCATTACAGTCATCTTCACAATGATAGAAAAACTTTCCCAAATCACAATATATGTGATCTTTTAAAACAGAACATAATTTTAAGAATTAATTCACTTTAAATATATAGATTGCACATACTGACAAAAAATGTATGCTCATTTTATGTTTTAGAACATGCTAAAATTTGAAAAAAAGCAATAGTATTAATCATACTGCTTTGCTTTTTTGCAAAGCAAGCACTTAATAATAAATATCTGGTCTCTAATATCATTCTTAGACATTTCAGGTAATTGGGCAACCTAGAAATGCTGTTTAAAATATGTGTCCTAGTTTGCTTCCTAACAATTTGTGCTTGTCTGAACATATCTAAATATTACTGTTCAAAATAAGCTTTATTATTTTTCTTTGATTAAAAATAGCTTACAGACACATATGCATATATGTATATATACATGTAAGATCTTATACATATGTATCAATATATATAAAACATAAGCTTTTCTAGAAAGACAAAAATACTTCATATTTTTTTCTAAGTTTATGGATGTGGTCTATGTTTTTTTTGAAATTCACTTTGAAATAGTAATATTATTGTTTTTTTATTCAGACTTGGATCATGAATTTTTTATTCCTTCATACTACAAATAATGTTAGATCCCCAAACAAAGTTCACAAAAGCTACAACCCCAAAAGTAGAATCAGGGCCCCTTATATCAGGGATTAGCATTATCCTATAGGTCATTAATGTCAAAACCCTTCCCTTCATTCCTCACAACAACAGACTCAATTTAACTTTTATAGAAATAGGAGTAACTCAGATATATCCCAGAGGTTGCAAACTGACCAAAAAAGTCACCTTTAGGGAAACCTGCTTCTGAATGCTTGTGGCATTTATCATTCTTCTGAATGGTTGTTGCATTTATCTACAGCTTTTACTCACCAGATGAGACCTCAGACATTTCAAATTCTGCGGAGGCTGGTTACACCTTCATAGGAAAGCTTTTTGCTGATTTCCCTGTTAGTACTTTTCTCTTACACATTCTATGGGGTATGATAAACCTGGAGGTAGAGCCATAGCCAAGCACAGATAAAGCAGGTACATAATCTCTATCCAGCCTCACAAAAGCGGACAAACGCACAATCTTTTTGCACCTGTTTCTTCCACTCGGGTTGCTGTAAATAGTGAGGTGTTCTTCACAGAGTCAGCTTCACAGACAGCATTTTGCCAAAGCTCCCCTCTCACAGCAATGGTTTCTTCCCTCACAGGCTCAATCTACCTGATTACATTCTCTTCTAATCAGTAACCTCAGTTCCTCTAGTAATAACTGTGCCGTCTGCTTTATATAGGATTTCTCTGAGACTGAAGTGTAACTGGAGTGGAGAATTAGTAGCGCTGATTATTATGAGGACACCTGTATTTTTGTCTACTCTTCATGTGAACTCGACAGTGCATTCATTTATGCAAACTGATGTTAGTGAAAGAAAGCAGAGAGGGAAAAAAAGCATAAAGAGACCAGACCCATAAAGTTGTGCACCTGTGTAATGCTGCAAGGTAAAAACAAAACAAAACAAAACAAAAAACCTAACTCTAAAAATGTCCATTATTGCCCAAAATATATTTGAACTTTCCATAAAAATATAAAAAAGGAAAAAAATTGCTTGACATTCAAATATCTTCCTCCTTATGTACCTTTGAAACTATTCAAAATCTAAAACAAGCTTAAATGCAATACAAGACACAATGCAGAAGTTAATTCTTAAGGCAAATGAAGATTACTTTGCATGAAATCTAAAATTCATCCATTTAAACCCTGTTTTATAATAAAATAATCTGAGTAACTTAGTCAAAATTTTATTTGAAGTTAAACCTTGAATCATAAGTGTTAAAATACAGAATTGTGCCAGGTTTTTTATAATAACTGTTTCCCCACAGCATAAGATTGAAGTGGATTTTCAGATTAAAAATAAAACTCTTAAGTATGTCAATCCCATCGGGTCAAAGCACACAAACCAATTTTTTTCAAGTGCTTCATTAACAATATAACTAAGGAGACTTGTCATTTTATTGGTTTTTAAATTAAGGTTAAGTCCTTAAAACTATTGAAGTCCATATAAAAAATCTTAGAGTTGTAATTTGCACCTTTTCTCTTAGTAGACACAGTCAGTGCCCAAACAGAGGATCTGACAAACAGTAAATGTGCAATATATGCTTTTTTAATCCAAAAAATACAAAGTACCCTTGTTATTGCTGTTATTTTAAAATAAAAAATTCTGCACTTCTTTATCTTTATATATACCAATTTTCCAAGGCTCCAAAAACAAATAAATCCTATTGTTCTCTTGAACATAAAATATTCACTCATTGTAAACATTTATTTTGTTTAAAATAACTGATTTTTTTTTCTTGTTCCATTTTCTATTCTCAACTTCCAGACACAGAAATTTCATTTGGAGAGAACAGGCGGTTTTGGTGGGAGAAAGCTCATTAATCGTGCTGTATCCCCTCGCCTACAAAGAATACTGCATCCAAATTACTGAAGAACTAAAGAAACCTTGTAGCATGAATATATAATTAGCAGTGTTGCTAAATGAATGGAAATGGATGTTGCCTAACTTAATTAACTGTAATCATTACTCATTGTCGTTCTGTTTTGAAAGATTAGTTCAGGATATTTCTTTTGTGGTATTACAGTAGAGATTTAAACTTCCCTCTTAAATTTGGAAATTATTATAATACAAAGAAAGAGCTGTCATGTCCTTTTAATCAGATATAAACTTGTCCTGAAAAAAGTAAGTTCCATGTACATTTTTGGAGAATAGAACAGGGATGATTAGAAAATATTTTGTGGGTTTACACTTAGAAAAAAAGAGATAATAATTACAGAAGTTAGTGGCTTGAAGGGGAAATAAGGTACTCTATATATGAGTTTCTATAAATAAATTAACTCTTGGCCATGGAGGAGGGAAATAACAGATTAAGACCTAAAGGGGAAATTTAAAGATAGCACAGTATGAATAGGTGGCGCTGTCTGATTGAGTAGATCTCAACTGTGCAACAATGCAAGGTGTCTGAGGTACCTACAAGGACACAGCACCTAAGGACTGCTTTCCTCTGACTTATACTTTGAGTCAAATATGTTCACAATTTGGGAAGCATTTTTGAATACATGCAAATTATCTTGCATTTATACATCATAACCTTATTAATCCAAGAACAGGCATGCCTGTGCTCCCTGTTACTGCCAGAAATTGACTTAACTTGCCCCCGATCACCAGAGCCAATCAGGTCCATAGCAACTTTGTCTGCTAACCAGGGACTTAAGTATTAACGAGAATAGTCACACTTTTGAGAATTGAAGCACTGTGTTTCAAGAACCTTCTTAGAAAGCCTGCAATATATTAATTGTTATCAGTACATATACCCATTTTGCAGAGATGAAACTATACCACAAAGATATTACCCAGAGTGATCCCTGATTAGAAATGGCTATGAATCTAGCTCTGCCTGCCTCTCTAGACCAGTGTATCTCAAAAGTCATAAAGGTCAGCTGTATATTTTGGTTTAAAAATGGATTCTGACTGCAAAATTTTAGATGGAACCTGAGGTTCTACATTTCTAACCATTTCCCAGATGTGGCTGGTGGTCTTTGGACAACTCATTTGGGAACCAAGCTCTAGGCTAGTGGTACTTAAATCTTGCTGGTTTTAGAATCACCTGGGAAATGTAAAAATTGCAAAGTCAAAGATACACTTTTTTATTTTTGAAATCAGAAATTATGGGTGTGAGATTCAAGTGATTCTAACATTAGGTCACAGTTGAGAATTTGTGCCCATATATTTGCTATTCTCACATTAAATATAAATCAGAATTGACTGAACAGATAATAAAGAACACAGATTTCTATTTTTATTAAAGCAGAGAGAGGAATTGGGCCTTGGCATCCCCATCTTTCTGTTTTTCTGATATCAAATGATGCTTGAGAACCACTGCCTAAACTATGTTCTTCCAAATCAATCAGATCAATCCTGAAAGATAACCTTACAGTTAGGAACTGTAGATGGTTTTGACTGAACATTCTGAAGATTATTGAGTTTGATAAGACATTTTCCAAAAGAATATTCCTGTCTCTCAGACCAGCACATTCCCAGTCAAACACTTCTTTTTTACTGATGTTTTAGGGTCTTTGATGATTATCAGTACTGTCATACCACACTTCTGATAAGCCTTTGTGGAGATTCTTCTCATTGTAGCCTATTGCCCACTGAATCTATTATTTTATAGTACTTCACTAGAAATTGTACTCATATTACATGACATTTGCTATATGCCCATGGTAGTTATATAATTATAATTTATTTAACAGAACATAGTGGTAAGTTGAAATCAATACAAAACAATGATCCCTAAGCTCAGTAACATAACCGCAGCATAATGTATCACCTTGCAGTTAAAAACTAGTTTGTTAATGATACTAAATCCTTTCCAAGGGCTTGAGAAGGTAAAGGTCATTTTACCCAGTGATTCAGGAGTAATTTAGCATTATAGCTATCAACTGATATTTCCTTAAACATGATTGTTGGAAGAAAGGAGAGAATGTGAACATGTTACCAATATATTAGTGGTATTCATGCATTAGTGGTGTTACATCTTACAGCTCTTAAGGGCACATACTTATAGGGAATTATTTTAAATATTTGCATTAACATGATTTTGTTTGTGCAGATACTAATTTCATTGAGGACAACTAGGGATGTGTTGATGGGTCTGGACACTGAACTTTACATGAAGATGCTTGAACATGCAGTGAAGCAAGGCCAGAAATCCATACCTACACTCCAGTCACCCATTACTGTAACATTGTGATAAGGAAGAGATAAATGGGAAGATATGCTTTCTCTAAAAATGGATCTTCATTGGTTTTGAGGTAAAGAATACCACTTCGCTAACAGAAGTTCTGGTTACTTTATACTATTTCTAGTCAGATGTAATGGAAAATATTTGAGATTTCAGTAATAACAATGATGAACCTATGTGATGACCTGTAGAAAACTGGCTAGACTTTCAACATCAGGAAGCTTTTTATCTGTAAAATAGGGTAACTATGTGCCATACAGTCAAAACATGCAGGCAAGTAGATGAAATGGGTCTTGAATTAGAATTCTTCTATGCACCAGCTATGTAATCTCAGCATGCCATTTAAACTACATTTCATTATTTGTAAAATGGGGTTCATATTAATTCCACCTTCCTCAGGCTATCATTAGGATCTGCTACAAAGTGTTTTAACATACTTCCTGATATAGATTTAGTACTAAATAAACAGTAGCTGCTATTTATCAACAGCAACAATAATATGGTAATAACTCACATTTCCTAAGGCTTTCGAGAAAACAATGTATACAAAACGAGCGCTTAAATTAAAAAACACAATAATGGTGTTGGAGATGGGTTTTCTTCCATTTAGTATATGTGTTTATCATATCTTGATTTTTTTGAAACAGGGTATCATTATGTAATTCAGGCTGGCCTTGGACTCACAGTGTAGCCCAGGCTGATGTCAAATTGGCAGAGATCCTCTTAACTCAGTTTCGAATCGCTGAGATTACAGACATATAACACCACCCCTGGCTTATATATTGTTTTAAGGAATTACAAGAAATAGGGAACATGTATAACTAACAAAGATTCAGTTACAATAATTGTTCTGAAAGGTTAGGCTCCTATAGACAGTTGTAGCCAAAGTTATTTATATATTAGCACAAACAAATACACAATATATCAGGGAACAATGTGGACTGACTTTGAATGCACGGATATAAAGCCAGTACTTCAATAACCTGGTGATGTAGCGAATAAATTAGGAGTAATCCCATTAAATCTTTATCTCTAGAGTTATCATTCCCAATAATCACATTTTTAAAACTATCTTGAAAATCATGTTTTCTGAAATCGCCCCTGAGTTGCAGTAAGCTACACCTCTCCTACTACAAAAAGAAAAATGAGGCCATCCTATAAACATATTATCCCATACAGTGCTGGAAAGTGCAAGCTGGGAGACATTATTGCTCAATGGAAGTCAGTTTAAAAGAAGATGTTACAGAGCTTTCTCTACAAGAATAAAGGATCCCAGCCATAATTGTTCTGCAGTAACCTTGGAAATGTATACTTTTATCCAAACTGTGCTATGATTTTGGCTTGTCTCCTAGGGAGAAGTTTTATTTTCAGTTTTAAGTTTAGGAAACCCAAGTTCTTTGCATGTTGAGATGCTATCTTTACAGCTTCCATAATTATATCACAGTGCTGTGTCTATGTTTACTTATGATTTTATGTTTACTTATGAATTTAAACACAATTTTTCATGGGCCATTTATTTTTGAATATTTTTATTTGGATTTCACATTTTTCTATGAAATTACAGCAAGTCTGAAGAAAAAATAGTAGAAACTACACATTATTATAGCAGTAATTTGATTTCAAAAGTGGTACAAGATGAAAATCTATCTAGTTGTTAATTATGAATGATCAGAATTAGCTTTTAATACTAAATAACACCCCAAATATTTGTAATTGTAATTGTCTGTAAGGAATTTTGGCACTGAGTTTCACCACACAGAATATCTTTAAGTGTTAAATTTTGATATAAACATGAACACCAGGAAGAACTTGAGCCGACTTGGGAGCTATTAGTTCACTCAGCATCCTTCATCAAGCAGAGCTCAGAAATTCCCTCCCTTAGCTTTAAGCTTTTCTCAATGAACTGAGTAATGGAATCTTGAGGGATACCTCTCAATCCAGCAGCAGAAGCAAAAACCTTCCCCACTGATAAGTAAAAGGATATTTCTGGCAACAAAACCTATCAAGTATAGGAAGTATGTATCTAAGTCAGGCTTCAATTAAATGCTAGTCAGTAAGGCCTAAAGGCAACAGGGACTTAGAGTAAAATAAAAAAGTCCACAGGCAAGTAGCAGAAGATCCAGTCTCAGAGTATGTTGTGCTTAATACCTGATCATGAGGTTATTTGAAAATTACCTAGAACATTCAAAACCTCATGCTGATCAGTTAATGATAATGCATTTTATATTTCAAAACTGCTAAAATATATTTAATATTCTCTCCACCAAATAAAGAAAACTTGATAAATTAGGGAAAGGTTAATTACCTTGATTGACCTTCTGCAATATGTCAAACTATCACTTTGTTTCTAATAAATAAATATAATTACTACTTATTAGTAGAAATAAATAAACCAAACTTGGTGTTACACACTTGTATCCCCAGTACTCTGACTTAAGGTTGGAGGATCATAAATTTAAACCTATTTTTGGCAATTTAGGGTTTTAACAGGAATCTGTCTGAAAATTTAAAAAAAAAAAGGAAGGAGGGTTGGTCATGATACTCAGAGTGAAGGCCTGAGTTCAAACCCAGTACCACAAAAAGTGATTAAATAAATAGTTTTTAAAAACTTGGATACTTGTAAAACCTGGGAATTATTATTTGGTAATCCCATTAATATATAACTGAATTTGTAAGAAAACAAAACTGATTTTTCCACTTACAGTCAATAATTAATTAATGGCTTGTCTATATATTACATCACCTGTGCAAAGGTAATGAGTGCTTTATGATAGTTCATATCACACAATCCATATAAATGATAAAATAGATTAAATTTTGCAGATCTATCCTGGATTTTACAAATGTTCACAGGTTTATAATGCTGCCATATATATATCCCTTTAAAACACTGGTTTCCTGACATCACCTACATTGGTTCTCATAACCATCCAAATTTCATCACCTGTCTTTCATTTTTTAACACACTAAACTGGATTCTACTGAAAAACAGTATTTTACTAGATTCTTTCTCCATTAGATTATTACATATGTAGGAAGAGAAAGACAGTGTTGGGCTGGGAATTTAGCTCAGTGGCATAAATGCCTGCCTGGCAAGCACAAGGTCATGAGTTTGATCCCCGGTTTTTTAAAAAAAAGTCTTATAGTTTTCTATTCCCTATTTCCTCCTCACATTTTTTTCTTAGAATGAAAATATATGCTGCATAAAATAGCAAATATTTACTTCATTTTCTATACTGATGTCCAGTGCATGTGAATTAAATAAATTCTAAACTCACTAAAAACTTGCAAAATATATTAAATTATTTCTACAATGACAAAAAGAATAAAAACATCCATTAATTAAGGCATTAAAATAATTCTTCCATGATAAAAGATTTATAGGTAGTTAACAGAAAAATCTATTAGAGAATAAAGTAGTGTCTTGGTTCATGATGTTGGGTAATTTTTTGCACAATAATGGGAAAGATGGCCATGTCCGTGTTACTGCAGGGACAATAGTCCACAGTCCTGTTCATCAGGCACTGTGGAATTCACAAATAGAACCAAATTTTGTAAAATACTTCATTTTTCAAACTGTATTGTTCCAGAAAAGAAATGTTTTTGAACTGAGGTACTACTCTATTTAAGTATAGGAGCAGCTTGCACAATTGCATGTATAAAAGAATTCACTGAGAGAGAAATTAAGGAAAAAGCATCTTTTATGATAGCATAGAAAGAAATGAATACTTTGAAATCTATCCATCAAATGATGTTAATGATCTCTATATTGAAAACAAGCGTACTCTGGAAAAGGATATTGAGGAAGATATCAAAAAATGGACAGATATCCCTTGCTTTTAGAAAGAAACAAGAGTAAAAATGGTCATACTCCCAAAGTTGTCATACAGATTTAAAACAATCTCAAATGAAATATCATTTGCGTACCTCTCAGAACAAGAGAAAATTTCCTTAAAATTCATTTGGAAACGTAAGAGACCTAGAATAGCATAAATAATTCTAGGTAACAAAGGCAAGGCAGGGGACATCATAATCCCTGACTTGAAATTAATAATACAGAACTAATGTGATTTAAAAAAAAAACAGCATGATAGTGGCAAAAACAAAAGCAAACCAACCAACCAAGCAAACCAGATCTGAGGATCAATAGAACAGATTAGAAGTTTCAGACATAACTCCAAGCACACTCAGCTGTCTTATATTTGGCAAAGGAGACAAACATGTGCACTGGAAGAAAGATAGTATCTTTAATAAATGGTACTATAAGAACTGGCTTTCCACATGCTGAAGACTAAAAGTAGACCCATGTCAATTATCACGCACTAAAGTAATATTGAAATGGATAAATATCTAAATATTAAAACAGAAACACTAAATCCACTGTAAAGATAATAGGTAGAACTCTTGAAGCCATAGATGTAGGCAAATACTTCAGTGAGAGAACCTTCATAGCATGGGAAGTACTACAAGGAATCAACAAATGGGATCTCATTAAAAGTTTTGAACAGCTAAGTAATTTGCCAACAGAGAAAAAAGAAAATCCACAGAGTGGGAAAAAATCCTAGACCTTTGCTCTTCAGAATAAATTTCAAAATCTAATCCAAAAATGGACATTGGAAATGAATAGACACATCTCAGATTAGTAAGTACAAACAGCAAATAAATATATGATTGTTTTTCAGTATCACTGATCATTCAAGAGATACAAATTAAAACAGCATTAACATTCTGTCTCACTTCAGAAAGAATACCTAATATCAAGAAATCAACCAATAATGAATGCTTTTGGGATAATGGAGAAAAAAGAATTCTTCTACATTAATTGTGGGATTGTAGACTGGTGCATACACTGGGAAATCAGTGTGAAGATTCCTCAAAAACCAGGATTAGAGATCCCCTTTGATGCAGGTATTACCCTTCTTAGTATCTTCCCAAAAGAATTAAAAATATCATACCACAGCAATATATGTGCACCTTTGTCTATAGCAGCAAAGTTTGTGTAGCTAAATATTGGAAACAGCCCAAATGCCCATCATTCGATCAATGAATACAAATGATGTAATGCTTTACATCACGGAATACTATTCAGCCATAAAAAATGATATACTTGAGGCTTTTATGGCTAAAATGGTGGACCTTGAGACCACACTCATAAGTGAAACAATTTGGGCACATGTGTGCACTGTTGCTCTGGTTTGAGAAACTTAAAGTGTAAATAAGAACCAAAATGTATGCTACATATTTTGAAATAGGAAGAAATTATTTAAAAGGAAAGGGGAATAAACTACCAATAAACTTAATAATAAAAACAAAATTGAATGTATATCACTAAGAAATCTGGAATGTGGGGCCTGAATTTAGAATTCTGCCCATTTCATACTAGCAGCATGATGACCCAGAACAAATCATTTCATCACGTTATTGAACCAATTTCCTCATTTTAAAAATGACATAATAATAGCATTTCTGTCATTAAATTGTTATGGGCATGAATGGGTACTATTTAACATATAACTGAAGGGTTGATGCATGCCTAGTGCTATCACTATATATTGGTAAACAGAAATGCATGTAACAAACAGGTGATGGTATTGTGCAGTAGCAATTATGGGTAACTATACATTGACCTGTGTGTGTGTGTGTGTGTGTGTGTGTGTGTGTGTGTGTAGCTGTGTGGGCTTTTTTCAGTATTGTACTTTGAAGTATTTTGTATGAAAACAGTTTTTTCTTAAAACACACAAAAAGTCATTGAACATTACATATGTGTGCTGTATATAAATTAGTGAGTGAACCATATTTAACAACTTAATGCAAGAACTACTCTTGCCACAAGCAAGTTGCCTGTAAAATAGCACACTGTGCTATCCAACAATGTTATATTTAATTAGTGTTATTTTCTAAATGTTGTGTCTTCCCCAAATTCATGTTAGAAACCTAATTCTCAGTGCCATAGTATTAAGAGACAGGACCTTTGGGAATCAATTAAGTCAGGATGGAGCTTCTATAACAGAGGTCGTTGAAACTTTTCATTTGTTCACTCATTTTATTACTGAGAACTCGGTAATAAGATGCCATCTGTGGAGCACAGCCCAGACTTCCCTTTTAATTCAATAACCCCTGGTGAATCAACCCTATTCATACATCTAATAACAATGTTTTTTTAAAAATTTTCTTTGATATGTTACATCCGTTGGACCAATGTACAACTTCTTCATTACAAATATTGGACCTCATTTCTCTCATATGTAGCAGTGCCTCTATGCAGTGAATGGTTAATAATTTCTTGATTGTTAATATACACTGCTATATTAACCATGTGAGTCCAAAAAGAAATGATCATTATTCTTCAATTTTTGAAGGGAGCTAAAAGATTGAAAATGTGCAGTCCTTAGGAAAAAATTAAAAATGATAATTCAGAATGCAATGATAAGGTAAAATTTTTTATGAACATCACCAACTTTAATTTCTATGCAGTATCATTAATGAATATAATGGTGTACATTCATGTCAAAAGTTTACTTCCAAAAGATTCCCAGTAGAGAAAACAGTCAAATGTGTTTTTATTGCTTAAATGCTAATATTCAAACTAGTCTTCATTTATTAACTAACTCCTTACAGCATATCTATAAGGTAGGCATTGTTATTATTATTATTATTATTGGTATTTTAAAAGAAAGCAACTAAGAAAATAAAGGTGATTTGGGTTTCCTCAGAATATAGAGAAAATTGAAAGACTATGGATCTGAAACCCAGACAGTTTAGAATCCTTTATTTTAAGTACTATATTCTTAAATATTGATAGTACATTGTTTCCATTTGTGTATGCTTTAAACAAATATTCACTTATGAAATTCCTTGAGTTTGAATAAAATATTACTATTGATTATTTGACAGAAAGAAATATCAGACACATGATTTGGTCTAATCACTAAGCTACTTATTGGCAGCCAAAAATTCATTTGGAATTCATGAACTCACATTTTCATAACAGCATTCTCTTATTCCTAATTCCCAGTTCTGTAGTATATTTACTAACAACATGTATTATCACTGGAAGAAGACATAAGTACAACTCACCAACATAAATAACAGGAACACTGATAAACATTTAAGATATTTCTTTCTATAACAATGAGTTTTTACTAATACTTGCTTCTAGCACTGAATGCATGTGAGGCCTTAATACATATACATGTAATTTTTTCTTTTTTTCCCATTTTCCATTCTAAGTCTGTATTTGTTTAGTTTTAGAAGATATTTTATTTTCACTTTTTTACTTTGTATATGTGTACATACATAAATATTTATATATGTGTATATGTTAAAATACACACACAATACCTTACACAAAAATAGTAAGCTTCTCTTTCTTTTTATCCTAGAAGGGTTTATTATCATTTCAAGGCCTCCCTTGTGAGTATTTTCTCTCATTTTATAGCAATTCTTCAGCATTTTTACTGGTACTCATAAAAGTTCATCTTTCTTTTTGTTGGCTTCTGGCAACTTTTTGTTGCTATTTCTTGTTCTTTGAGGTTTCTCATATCTAACGTTTCCTTCTCTCGCCCTGCTTCCTGCCACATTTACTGCTCTGCTATTATTTGTTTCCCATTTTGGAGGCTGACAACTAAGAGGACAGTATCATTCTTCAGTGTATTTTTTCTGGCTTATTCATGAAATCACCAGTAGCTTCTGTCAGAGATAAAATGTTTATTCCACAGCTGGAAGATGAATAGCCATTAGGGAAGTGGATACTTTGTATAAATAGGAACCTTTGGACTCCTAGCTTCTTTCTGTTCCTATCAGCTTTAAGGGACAGTGCTTCTATTTGACTTTTGAAAGGGCAGAACAAGAGCTTTATATATATCAAGGGTTTGCTATCCATAGTTAAAAGCTATTGCCATGTGTTGAAAATATCCCAGACACATTCTTGAATAAGCAGTCAGTTCATTTCATTAATTAGGCCTTAAGGTGCTGTTCTGAAGTGCTGTTTAATGTTTATGAATTTTAAGTGGGTTTGCCTGGGAAGCAATATGCTAATATATATGGTAGATAAATAATTTGCTTTTAACATTATCTAAGATATTCTCAGTATTTTGCATTGCTTTTATAAGGGACAGTGTGTAGTTTCGTGCCTTGTCTTAAGTAGAAGTCAAAAAGAAAAGAAAGGTTAATTTTTCAGCATGCTTCATAAGTATTTCTAAGGTATACAGGACAAGGAAAATGTTGCTAATATATTGTTTATACACTAACTTAGACATTACATTTTAATGGAAGTGTCCAGGACTTATACAGATTTGGGTATTTTACTCATCTCAAACAATAACTGCCATAACTTTGTAAAAATTAGTCCACTTTTGGAGTCTCACATTTCTTCATCTATAAAATAAGTGGTCTAATTGTTAAGGTCCTATGTAAGTTTAGTATTATACCGATTATATAGATATACTTATTTGTATATTATTAACCACAAGAGAAATATAAATTTATACAATTATTGAAATGAACACTAAGGACTGCTTAATAGACTTTCCTGACACTGACAGTGCAGTCTCTAAAGGACACTTTCCCTTGAGATAAATAAGCCATCCTGCACACACTCATGCAAGTGACTGAAAAGGTCTTTTAATAGGAGTTAAGGACACTTGATACAATAAACAAATACAAAAGCAAACAAAAGTCCACTTGTATATCTACATCAACTTATGACTTGCTAGTCATTTCTCCATCTGAAACTATTAATATATATGTGTGTATCTATTATATGTACTGATATATATGTACAAATATATAAATGTGTGTGCCAAGACATCAGTATAATTTTGTCTAATTATGATCAGAGTGCTGACTATGTACTGTATATATTTAACCTAACTTAGTTTTTCAACAAACCTACAAAGTAAGCACTGTACTATTATCCCAACTTTTATAAAAAAGAGAAGTAAAAAAAATCTGAGCAACTTGTCCAAGATAACAGTTTTTAAGTAGCAGCACCGAGATTTCAACTCAGCAGTCACCTTGGTTCCAGAATCTATGAACATAATAGTTTCCTTTTATTTCATTTTAATTTAAAAATATAATTCTATCTTACTTGTCTTTATTTCAGATGTTCAATTTCGAGGTGGATAATTCCTTGAATCTCACTGCTGACCAGTAGCTGCTTGTTAGGTGGTTTCTCCCCTGCATGTTTTATCTACTACCAAAAAGCACTGGCATCCTCACCCTGAAACATTTAGGATTATGTAGTGGAAGTTCTTCAATCTTGGGAAACCCACAAATGAGAGCAAGTAGACAATATTTTTCACCAAAATCTCTTTACAGCTAGCTCATTCCATATAGTGTGAAGAAAGCAGGTGCTTGCATACTCAATGACTTTTTTTTTTAATAATCAGGTGACAGAATATGCTATTATAGCTGTGCAGACATGCTGGTTTGTCACAAATAATAAGTTTTCAGGTATATTATGCCCAGTATATTTCTTTTCTGATATGGTTTATTTGAGGAAAAAATTACCAAAAAATATCAAACAAACGAAATGGTACAGCAACAAAGTGGGAGACCACAGGGGAATATGGTTAAAGGACACACCTCATGGTGTTACACCTAGAACATTGAAATCCAGGGGAAGGAGAGAAGGAGAGAAAGGGGAAGAGACTCTTGCTCTCTGGAAGGTACTACAGTTTATAGCAAAATTAGCCAAGGAATGGCACAGTAGTTGCTTTGCCCAATGTCACATGGCTGAGAGGTTGGAATTCAAATCCAGGTGATAATGACTTTGGTTATATCCATCCATTTTCTTATTTGCTATCTACACTTGAATTACATATATATATATGTAATTATATATATATATATATATATATATATATATATATATATATATATATAATATTTTGGTACAGGGGATTGAACTTACAACCTCGCATTTGCCAAGTAGGCACTTACGCTGCTGAGCTAAACCCCTAGCCCAACAAATGTTTTCTTACAAGTATGTTGAAGTCAGGAATATAGTTCCACATTGCAGAGTACAAAATATTTTAGCAGACTAAAACCTCAACTTTCCTAAGCAGTATTCTTGCAATTGGTCAATCATGAACAGTAACCTATTTACTGGTATAGTCTCCAAATATAGGTATATGAAATGAAAGGACTGACTTCTCTACTCCAAAGGCAAAAATCATGTTATAAATATAGAAATAATTGAATATTTCTTATTCATCATTACTATTTAAAAACATGGAGTACAGAGTTTTAAGAAGTCACAAAAAGACAATGACATTCAATATGATTGGAGAGCTAGAATTGGACAAAATTTATCAAGGCGAGTAGAAGAAATCAACTGGATTTTCGTGAATTGCATGAAATGGCCTTCACTGTCTTTGCAATCAGCCTCCAAGTAAAATTTTGTAGGTTTAAGAAACTCCACATACACATAATTGCTCTCTTGTGCTGTAAAATAACCAAGATGTGAATCTACCAAATCAAATCAGTGAGTTTCATTGAAATCATGCCCATACTTCCCCCCCACTACCAATGACTCATAGCATAGGAAATTAATTTACATGCTTTGATTAAATAACAATAAACTCTAAAATTCCATGCCGTGTATACATGTTAACACATTCATGCATATCTATTTCATAGCAAGAACATAAACAAATTGAAATGCCTAATTAATATATAAAGATTTATTCAACAAGCAGAATTCCAATCGGGAAATTAAAGTTATGACCTTTAAATTGGTTTAAAAGCCAAATAATCAATTTTGAGTAATCAGAATAGTAGTGAGTCATGGAGTACCTTTTCATCTAATGTCATCTAACACAAAAATAGAGATTTGCTTTGAAATACATCAATGGAATAGCTTGGTTTTATACTGCATAAGTGACTAGCTTTTGGACTCTCCCTGAGCCATAGATCAATTATCTAATGAGTTTATAATACCCATCGCTAAATGAAAGTGACAGGATTTTCACTTCTTAATTTAACCCCTCTTAACTATAATGTTAAGTGACTTATGTTAACCACAAGGATTAGTACAAACTGCATATTGTATCTTGATATAGCTGATATAAGTTAATAATGTAACAATAATGTAAAAATGTAAGAAGTTGGGAAAATAGAATGGAAAGTTTATATTAATAATTTAGATGGCAAAATTATGCACACTTTATGAATGTGACTATATTGCCTTTTATGTTTGTCACTTCACAAATACTGCTGACACAGCTGATTGTAACCAGGCATTGCACATGATAGGTAATCACTCTACCACTGAACTATGTCTCTGTTATTTTTATTATTGCAATAATCAAAGTTGGCTCGATGGACCAAAACACATGGTTTTCTACATTTGTTTTTTCAGTATTTTAAAAGATATATAAATTTTAACTACTCTTTATAATTGTTTGTATATCAACTAGAACACAAAACAAATTTGACTTTGTCACTAGAATTAATTTTTAAATCATTAACATTACAAATTTGGTAAAGAGAATGGTAGTGACAGTGATGATTAATGTTAATTGTAAAAACTGAGTCTAATAAAAACTGTGCCAAATACATTTTACGTATCATATGAAGTAATTATTAAAATCTTTTTTTTTGCATTAGGAAATCGAGTCACAAAGTTTACATAGGCAGTTTAAGGTCATTCTTCTTGAAAATAAGTAACAATTTTTAAATTTAGATTATTTTAAAGCTTATTTATAGATTATTCATTTGACAAAATGTGTTACTTCCTGTAGCTAGAGAAGAAAATAACACTGTGTCCAAAAACTAAAAATCTTTTTTTTTAAATTTTTATGTTTAGGATAAACAATAATTGATAAAATTAGTGAGGAAACTTTTGTCAAAGTCCTTATTATTGATGATTTTAATAAAAAGAGAGTATCTTTCATGGTTCCTTTTTATGTGGCATCTGTTATTAGGCCCATATTCACGACCTATATATTATTCGTCAGAAAATTAACCAAGTGATAGAAAGCTATTTTTCTGTATTACACACTCCTCCAAACTTTGTATACATTTCTCTTCATAGTCACAAGAATAAAAACAGAGAAAATAAATATCAACAATACAGAAAAAATCTTCCTGTACAGGTTTTTAAAAATAAAGAATTATGATCTGATGACAAAAAACAATTCTGTGAAATCCCCCAAATCTAATATACACAGACTTACAATAACAGGGAAATGAAGAAGATACTACAAATTCATTTTCAATTAAATAAATTATTGTTTGTCACCTTTGCTTATAGCATACATTCAAAAATTTTGGAGTCATCAGTGTAATTATTTTGCCTTAATGCTGTGATATGAAGAATTAAAAATTCAAATATGTTAAGCTAACTTTATGAATAACAGCTCACTAAATAAAAGCCTAGCTTAGAGCATGAAGTACCTTGAGAGGTGATTAAGAGGGCATATAACTTCAACAATGGAGAGAGTAGACCACAATTTACATGATAAAGAACAGTATTTCCCGAGAGCAAAGATATGGTTCCTCCTCTCTTTGAATTTCTTTCTAGCAATAGATGCACACACTTCCGTACTCTGATACCCCAGGATGTCAGATTAATGAAGCACATTTATAGAAGTGTCTGGATGGTTCATGAGGTGGAACCTAGGGTAGATATGTGTTCTCTGGTTCCTTCCTCTTTGCCCTTTTCCCTCTTTGCTCCTAGCTTCCATGAAGTGAGCAGATCTGCATGAATAGAGCAGCTTTTCTCCTTCTCTCCTTGATTTTTTTTGTCTTGAACCAGCCAATCATGGACTGAAAATTCTAAAAGCATGAGCCCAAATATATTTCTCCTCTTTTAAATTGCAGGTGTCAACTATTTTATCACAGCAGTAGAAGTGACAAGTACAAGTAGCAGTGTTTATTAGTGCCAACTTTGGGTTAGACATTATACTAGATAATATTCACATTTTTTAAAACTTAGTAACAATTCTTCATATTAGGTATAGTTGTTAGTTTGGTAGATGAGGGAATTTGGAAAGGCTTCCTCCAGGTAAACTCCCTGACTACAACCTTACTTTCTTTCCCATTCTTCCCTACATTTCATGATCTTTTTAAATACATAAAGGCAATTATCATTCTGGGCCATTCTGTCAGTTTCATTTTGAATACTCTTCTCTTAGTTCACATATCTCTTTAGCAAAGTTTGTTTTATTACCAAAACTAGAATACGGTCTACTAACTACACTGACTCATTTTTTAAAATTGTAACATTGACTATTACCCGCTATTTTGTCCTTCTAATAAGCAACATAGTTTCACTTTCAAAATTATTAACTCCACAAAAATAGGGAAAATAATGAAAGCTGTAATCATAACACAACAATAGACAAATCACTACATCATTCAAATTCCAATTTTCATCGTGTATAAAGTAACACATATTAAATATGGATTTAGTTGTTACCTCATATTTCTATAATGCAACCTAGTCCATAGAAACATACATCCACCTATTCACAAACATACACACAGACAAGTGCAAGTACAACTTGTGGTTATATGTCTTGTAAACATGTTGAAATAAAACTGTTCCAAAATATACTTTTTTCTAACCTTTTTAAATTTAATAATAATGTATTTCTATAATTCCTATGCAATTCAGTGAGATATAGAATATTCATATAGCTATGTAACTGTGACTGCTACCTAATATAAAACATTTTCATTAGCCCAAAAACTTCATATCCATTAGTAATCATGTCCATTCAAAAAACCCAATAGATCCCACTAATTTATACTCCATATTGAATTGCTTAATTTGTATATGTCATCTAAATCTCATTTTTATGAAAATTTAAAAACTGAAGTTGTTGAGAAGTTAATATTAAAATATTAAGTAACATATTGAGTTCTAAATAGGGATTAGCAACATGAAAAAACTTTTTCAAACATTAACTCATATAATCTTTGCAATAAATGCACAGGGTAGTTAATATTGAAAAAGTATCCTTTATTCAAAAGAGTAGAAACAAGAAGTATTTGAGCTTGACTAGGTAGATAGATTATAGATATATAGTTGATTTGGGTGTATTTGCATATGTATAATAAGATGTTTTAGTGATGTGACTCAAGTCTAAACGTGAAATTCATTTATGTTTCATATAAAACTCATATACTTATCCCGAAGGTAACTTTATACAATGTTGAGAATTTTGGAAATTTTTACTTTGGGCATCATGTCAAAACACAAAAAGCTTTCCAATTTTAGAGCATTTCAGATTTCAAATGCTCATCTTGGTTTACTGTCCTATGAAAGTGGAAAAACTAAGTAACATGAAAGCTACAAGACCACAAAATTAACAATATAGATGGTAGGATTAAAAACCAGACACTAATTTTATGTGTAATTGTGAATTACATAAATGATATTACTTTATGTTTTCATATGTCTTACATCTCGTACCTCAATACAGTCTTAGTAGTAGAATGAATTACTTACAGCAATCCTTGCTAAGATTGTAATGGGAAATAGATAACTAACATTAGTTTCAGTCACAGAAACAGTCTGAACTTCAGATATAATAATCCAAGGCATGACTATATAGAATTATTTAATTGAATATAAGTTAATAAAAAATAAAATATTCCTCTTTCTTATGCTATTTCCCTGGATGTGTATTATGCTATACCTCAATCTTGTATTACTGTAGACAGCTAAGCTAGGCAAAAATTTTATAAGCAGTCAGATGGGGCTAGGCCCCTGAGAGAGCCAGGGCAAAGTTGCTCTGGCCAGAGACACGTCTGTTAGAAACCAGGCTTCAAGCTAAAGATGACATAGCCAGGCCTACATACCTTCACAAAGGCAAACATTTGGCCTAATGAAGTTTAGATAGATAGCAGTCACCCCATTAGGTGACCATGAACTCTAGACGCATCTTTAACTAGGAAATGACTTTGTTCTTTTCATGGTCCCCTGTTACATGAAATGTTTCCCTATTGGATTGCAATTACCTAACAGACTATATGTATATCCTTATTGGTTAATCATAGATTTAACCTTGGCCATACCCATGTGGGTATTATTCTATAAAATTTCCCTGTAAAGTGGAATCCTTAGACAATCCATTCACCTAATCAGGCCGTCTCCTGCCTCTCAGCATTTCTTTCTTTCTTTCTCTCTGTCTCTTTCTCTCTGTCATCATCCTACTGTTAATTTCCATTGTTCCTAAAATTAATTCTTTGATACTAGAGAACATGAACTCAGAGTATCAGATGTCCAACAGATTCAGAGTTATAGTATTTTCCTTATATCGTATTTTGCGTTTCTGCTCTCATGTCTATTATAGTACCAGAAACAGGAAAACAAAAGGGAGTTGTGTTTTTTTGGTACAGAAATTCTAGCAAAACGGAATTATTTAAAGATATGCCATATCAAAATATATATTAAAATTTACCTGATTATTTAATTTAGCATCACATTTCTTAGATTCACAGAATGTTTTATTGTCCAGGCAACCAAAATTAGTTCAAAAGGGAAGTCCACAATGGCATTTAGCATTTCTCTCTATTCAATAGCTCTAAAATTATTTACAATTACAAATTGAATGAATTTTGTTAAATTAATAAACACTTAATACATTTTTTAAATGATAAAAGAATTAATTTAAGGATATTTGGTCTTTAAATTTACAAGCAGCCAACATGCAATTTTCTAAGTAGAATAACACACACCAGGGAGTAATATTTGAAATGACTGTGAATTTTTCTCTTTGGATGTTCTTGGCCTTTACTCATATGATTTTCCACACCTTCTAGGCATGCAATTATCTCTTAACACCTCACAACCTGTCATGCAGTATGCCATTCCTTAAATGAGAATTGGCCTCAAGTATCTTTATATACTTAGATCTCAATAATTTTAATAGAAGCATCAATCAGTAATTTCTGGTAGGCAAAAGTAAATTTTACAGTTTAAAATATATTTTTCTTTCTTTAGTAAAACCCAAATTATTTTATTCTATTTATAACTAGAATAAATCTTTAAGATCCTTTAACTCTTGTAATTAAATTGCAAAAGTTGAAATATATGCAACTTAAAATTCAACCTAAAATTCAATGCTGCATTTTTAAAGTTTGTGTTGCATTTGTTTTACTACATCTGCCAGAAAGTACATCACAAAATCCTTTATGGATATTCAGATGAATCTCTCCCCTAGAAATGAAGAAGGAATGCAGCTAATCTTGGGCTTTCATTGGTTTGATTACCATTTCAACTCTAAATGGCTGGATGATAATTAGTGGGTGTGGAACAACCAGTACTGCTCAAGAAGTAATTGCCTTTACTGAGAAAAAAAGTTTCTAAAGAAGCACACTCAACTCCAAGAGACAATCAATTCAATCTTACACACCTCCCTGCCATGGTTTTAAATGGAACAGATGTGCTAAGAAGCCAGTGAGAAGGTGGTTAATATTTCTTAGGGTTCAAACAGGAATAGAATCTCCATTTGACGGCCATATTTTTCACAATGATTTATTACATTGCATCATCTACACAATCAACCCAATTTGAGAAATATTCATATCGGTTAAGTAAAGATATTATAGTTAAACTTAATAAAAAAGGATTAGGTTTTATTTAATAGCTAGAGAAAAGAAATATACACCCTACACACTGAAATAAATACATTTATGATTATGCTATATTTAGATGCATTCTCATTTATATATGATATATTATCCTTTATGATTTTAAATTTTAAAGGTCAGAGGCCAGAAACACTAGCATATGAATATAACATAAAGGGGAGAAAAGAGAACTGTGCCCAGTTTTTATATCCACAAAATGATGAGATATGGAAAGTGACTTCTGTTTTAAACTACTAAGTTTAGGAATAAAGTGTCACATAATAATAGAGAACCAGAGCAACGCTTACCTAAGAATGAACTATTTTGGTTCCCATATTGTTAATGCAGTGACATAATCGTATACTATACACTTAGATGAAATAAGAATATAGAGATATGTGTTTTGCATAAAAACAAATTGAATTTGTGTCAATAACTCAGTAAAAACGTGCTGAAGAAAAAACAAGGTCTTTGGGTGAGGGACTTTATATAAATATTGATGATATCGCTTCTCAGATTGTTTGTCAAATGGTTTTCATTCTTTTCCTTCTTCATTATACAGAAACCTAAATGTAGAAGTCTTTAACTTGCACCGAAAAAACTTCATTAACTCTTACTAATTTATACTTTTTTCTACATGATAATACAGTCTTCATTGCTGCTTTTTTACACAATTCACATATGCCCACCCTGAGATCCTTTTTTCTAAATGTTTTCTCCAAACAGGACAATTTTTCCCTCAGATGCCTAGTTGATTTCTAGTGATATTTAACTCTTACCTGCTCAAAAAAATTCATCTTAACATTTTATTTCATGTTATTTTCTATGCCCTAGTTCTCCTTAACTCCCTTGCCCTACTAATTTTATTTCCTATGGCACTCATTTCCTTTTAACATACTGTAGAGTTTATTAAAATACCAGGTTATTATTGATCTGATTCTCAAGTCAGAGGATTTCCACTCTAAAGAAAATTTTTAAAAAGAAATAGATAATTTTGAAACACAGCTCTGAAAGATGACAGAATGTGAACAAAACACCAATTCTTTTAAACTATATTCTATGTTGCTGAGAAAGGAAACTCCAAGTTGTGAGTAAGTGCTATGTTGTTCTCTAGCATGGATTTCCACTGGCCAAGGAACAGTTCTGCTCATCCAGGTTTGAACACGTGGTCAAGCCATGTCTAATTGAGCACAGAGCTTATTTTCTCAGCTATGCTCTCTCACATAACACAAACCCTTTCATGTTTGACAAATAGAAAGCATTACAAATCCCTAAAATAAGAGTTAGATATAAAAACTGGAGTTAGTAAATATAAGGCAAAATGCATACATTTCATTTTTGTTTTTTCCCAACATTTCTTATATTTTAGATTCTAACTTTTTATCAGTGTTCTTGAACAGAATACATGCAAATCTGTCTATCCTGTCAGTAGAGTAATATTCTTCTTGAGTTTATAGATCTGAGGACTTTGACATAAAGCCTGACGTACAAATTCTAGCTCTGCTTTCTTCTTGTGACCTTAAGAAAGTTACTTTATTTATTCTGAATCTCAATTTCATGAGCTATAAAAGCAAATTCATTTATATCACTGTTGAGGAAGGACACATTATTTTTGAAAAAAAAAACTATCAATAAAATATCCCTTATACTTTTGTGGTAGCTGAACAACAACTTAAACAAAATACATGCATAGGACCTGGTTCATCTTAACACTACACTCAATAATCTTAGTAAAAACATCAGTTATTTTTAAAGTATTTCATTTTTCTAAAAATAATTGGATCTCCTTTGAGGGTTAACTTCAGAAGAAAATATACTAATTAGAAAATTCTAAGAAAAGCGTAGTGGCATTCAACATGTAATATCAGATATGAATGTTCCTGGTGCTTCTAAATTAGGAGTACCTCCTCGTCTTTCAATTCATCCTAAATTAGTCAGTAAAAAATAATCCAGAATTCCAAATCGTTAACCATTTACCAGGAAGTATTATTTTAGGTCATTTTTTACATGAAGAAACAGGAAACAAAAAGGCAACAATGTGTTGTCTTCCTTGTCACAATTTTTTAATCTAAATCTTGCTACCAAGTAGAGCGCACTTTAATTGTAAGTGATGCTTTGTGTTTTTGTTTTTCTGTTTGTTTATTCTTTGGTACATCTACTGTTTTCATTGAGTCTTTCCAATTTATTTCTCTGATGGCCAGTATGTCTGAAAAGTCTTCAGGCTGCAAATAATTCAGACCTTGGAGAATTCAAAGATCAACACGATAGTGTCTCTATCCTGCAGTACATTGACATGTAATTTCTGTGCATATTCTATGTGCTGCAGTGGTTGACATAACAATGGTCTCACTATGTTGTGTGGCTGGCCATGGAACCCTTGTCTTCATGACATTCACTTGCCTCAGCCTATCTTTCTCCTATAATAATAATGCAACCTGTGGCACACTAAGGGACTATTCTACCCCAGTATGACATCATCTTAACTAATTGCATCTGAAATGACTCTAAACAATGTCATATTTTTGAGGATTCTGCATATGATTTTTGAAGGGTATTATCCCACTCAGATGGTGATACAGATCTTTATGAACTGGCTCCTGTCAATCATTCAATCCTCAACTGCATTTCATATTCCTATATCTAACTTAGAAGACAGGAAAGTAAATTAATAGAGTGAAGAGCAGCTCCCAGTAGACCAAAGTAGAGAGAAGGCAAAGCGTAAACAGGCAATGATTTCTAGAAGAGAAATCATGTGCTGATATAAAGCTGTATGAGCACAAAAAATCAAATATAATTCATTAGATCACACATAATCATGAAAATACAGTGTATCATATGTCCTTATATAAAATGATATTTATGTTTCTGTGTTAATCATTCATAATGCTTGGAAATGCTCAGTAGTGCATTATTTGATCAGCATGCATCTCCTATAGTTCTTCAACCGGTCATGTCACAGCATGGAGGGCTGAAGGATTTGGGGAAGCTCAAATAAGCAGCTCTTCATTTCCAGCTTCACTGGGAACCTGCTGACTGTTGGGTTTATAGCAACCTTTTATCTTTATTTCTTATAACTTGCTTACTGTTTTGTATTCCAGAACATTAATTATATTCCTGCTTGTTCCCTGAGGCTGGAAGTCCTAACTGGAAAATGTTTCTTATGTCCTAGTCCTACCTGTTCCAGAGACCTCTGCTCTGATCCTCAATTAGTCTATTAGTCATTCACAGAATGGGAGCATTGTGACATAATAGATAACCCTGACATTCTATTACTAACCAAGGCAGTTTAATATCCCACCTGTTGCTCAAACTTCATGTGCTAACACTCTAGTCAATTGCTTTACTACTGGCTTGTCCATTCTCCAGAAACCAGTCATCATTTATTTGGTCTTTACATAAACTAATCCCAATTTAAATCACATTCATCTATCCAAGACTCTCACTTCTCAATCAAACTGACATTTTAGATGTCAGATGAGTTATAGTGTATCACTTGAGTGAGCATCACAACACACCTCCTCACATTTAGTGGGTGAGATGTCTACTAACATCAATATTTTTAAACACTGGAGGAAGGAAGTGTTGATGGTATGGAAATCAATGATGGAATTCATCACTTAAATAATCTGTATGCCTAAAAGATAGAGTAATATCTCCAATAATATATACACCTCAGTGATATAATGAACAATAATCCTAAGTGTCTATCTTATAGAAGATATTTTATGAATACTGTCTCAATAATATTCATATCATTTATTTTATTTCTACTTCACAGATACAGGCTTTGGGAAATTCTCTTTTTGACAGTTTTATAATGAGAAGTATGGCTTGCTCATTATGAACAAGTAGTACCTCAATAGCTTTCTTTTATCTCCCTACAACCTACTGTACCCTGTCAGAAAAGGGCGATTTTAAAAATACAATCAATTTTGCATCTATATAATCTTCATATCTCACATATTTTAACTTCCTGGATTCCCTTCATATTTCTTATGTAATGTTGAATCTGACCAACAACCATCCAAATCTACAGATAAATCCTCGAGTGCTTTTCTTAGGCAGGCTGAGATTACCTTCTAACAATTTTCCAATAGCCTAACTCCCATGCCCATGTCCTTTTTGAGTTAACAGAGACTAACTTACTTTTTCAATCCTTACTTTTTCCACTATTGTTTTTTGTACCAGAAATCAAACTCAGGACCTTGTGCTTGCCAGGGAGGTGCTTATGCCACTGAGCTATATCCCCAGACTCATATTTTTCCAAATCTCAATCCCATACTTAACCTTATATCATTCTTATGGTTTCTTCTGAATTTGAAAAACTGTTTACATTTATGTATGTCATTTTCATGTTGAAAATGTTTAAGTGATAATAAGACACCACCTCAAATTGTATAATATTTTGGGGGAAGTACAGGAAAGTTGACCCTGGGATAAACTCAGCTACCAGGGCCACATCCTGGCCAGATACAATACATTTTTGAGAAAGAAGACTTGATTTCCTCAGGGCAGACATGGTCCCCTTCCAGATGCCATGCCTTTACAGAGGGCTGAGTTTCCCTCTTCACTTGCCCCTCAGCTGAGCATGTCTGGGTAGGGCAAAAATATCATGTGTACATGGCTTTGTTAAGTACATGAAAAGTGAATTTGGATGAGCAAATTTAAATTTAGAAATCTATTATGAAAAAAGCCAGAAATTATTCTAATATTTTCCACTGACCTTGGATTATAAATTCTTGAATAAGATACTAAATTCAACACCAATATCAGACCTCAATAATCAAGTAGAAATGTGAATTTGTCTCTAAATATGCTCAGTAAATAGCAATAGTTTACTATCTCTAACCACAGAGGATGCATCTTCTAAAATTCAGATAACATTTGGCTTGCCTTTCAGTGAGAATCTAGTAAACTAAGATAAACAGCATGCTTTTTTCACAAATGTTAAGGTGATAAAATAATATTTAAAGACAAAACTAAGAATCTCATTTATTATATTTAGGTTAGAACTATATAATCGAATGAAATATCTAACCTCAGTGCTCAGAAATTTTTATTCTAATAATTTATTTTTCTGAAAATTTGGAAACGATTTGGTAATACAGAATACCATAGAATTTTACTACATATAAAGCGTTCCACATAAATCTGATTTGGTATTAAAGCAAAATATTAAAGGGAAAATCACTATCTTACCCCATAAAAAACAATTTGTGTCCTAATGGCATTACATATATTGGCTTTATTGTCAAACAATTCTTAAATTGTCGGTATAATTACTTTCCTCTTTTTACAGAGGAAAATATTAAGAATTAGAGAAGGCAAATAATGTATCCAAAATGAGGTGCTGTGAAAGTATATTATTTGTCATTTGTAAGTGCTTGCTGTATGTAAGACTGCATATAATTTATCTGGTGAGATATTCCAGTAATCAAAAAGTGTGATATTTTTATTTTCATTTTTCATCAAGCTATCTGAGATTGAGAAATGTTAAGCAACATAGTCAAGCTGATGTAACCAATGAATGAAAACCAGATTTCAAGACTACATGTGGCAGTTCCCAAAACAAGTATCTTTCCCATGACATGGTTTAATTTTTCATTGACAGGTCCTACAGTTCCTTTTCTCCATCTCACAAAAATATATTCTGGTCATTATGTGTAGCACTGAGAGTGGCTTAACTCAGACAAAGGTTATCCTGTAAGGCTTTGTTGCTTACTTATTTTTATCATTTTAACCATATTATTTTCCTTTTACTTCCTTAATAAGAAATATTTATTCCTGAAAATTTTTCTACACCACTCCTTAATTGTTCAGTTATCTTCAAAATTAAATTTTCAGGTTGTTCTCTCATCATGGAGGAATTTCAGTTGGAAATGAAACGTGACATGCTAAGTATTTGGAAAGGAAATTTGTAAGCAAGTGATTTGGGCAATCAAAAGATGAGAGAAGTCACTGTGGAAAGAAAAAAATCAGTGAAAACACTTTTTTAGAGTCTGAAAATGTAGTTTAAAGTCCTACAGGTAACACCTGTTAGATTTGTAAAATGTAAGTAAATTTCAAAATTTCAGTCTTACATCCATCCCTCTTCAATGAAATAGTTAATAAAATGACCTTGTCATGTATAATTTTACAGAAAATCCAATAATTCTATTATAAGGGAACTTTTTGAAATTTTCAAACATCATTAAAATGCTAAATATAGTTTTTATAAATAGTTTATTATAAAATAGTTAAGGACCTTGATTGCCACATATATACAAAAATCAATGAAGTAAAGGTATTACTGTAGGACCATAAAGCAAACCAAAAAAAGCGGGGAGCAGAGCTGTAGCTCAATGGCAAAAGCACCTGCTTGGCAAGTGTAAGGTCCTGTGTTTGACTCCTGAAAAAAAAAAAAGGACCTTACAATCCAAATACATGTAAGTGTCATAGTCATCTCACATATTCCTTCTTTTCACTTTTGCTGTTATTTTAAAGTTTCATCTGTATTTTCTTTGAAAGTAAAAGAAAAATCAGTTAGAAAATACAGATGAAACTTTAGAGTAGGATAATAGCAAATTCATATTGTATAATTGTGCTCCAAAAAAATTTAGTAGCTTAATGATATTTTACTGCTCCTGATGTCCTGCAATATTTGGTTATTATATGCTATATTAGGTTTTGCAATAGCATAAACTATTGATTGAATTTCGACATTTTAAAATTCTCTAATAAATGGCATGAAGTTCAATATATTTTCAAATAATAATTCAGAAATCACTGAGTTTCTTTGAAGTTGCAAATTTGTGTAGACCAAAGTTTGAGTCCACTGTTGGAGACTAATTTCACTTGATAAGGTAGAATATTTTAGACACAAAAATTATACAGTATATGCACAAAGCAAATGTGTATAGGCAAATGAAGGTGTCAAAGTAGGCAATTGTGTGTGCAAAATATTTTAAATGATACTACATAAATGATACCATAAATGAAAATTACTTTTAAAAACCTGGTCATTTCTGTGCTTTAAACTATCACTGAAAACTTCACTATTTTAAGTAATTGCTAATGAGAATTGGGATGGTTAATTGAAATCATCAGCTTTGATCCTAACCAATTTAGAGCGTCATAAGTTTATCTTTAGTTTCTCAATAAGAAATTCACATGATAAAAATCTAATAATACAGTAGTCCATGAACACCTGGAATTACTTTCTAAAAACTGATAACCAGATTTATAGAAGAAAAAAGCATGTATCTATATTTTAGAGGCATAAAGTCTTTTTAGGTGTATCACTACACTATTTCCCTGATATACTTTTAATCAAGTATATGCTAAGTGTAATTGTTATGTACTGCAAATATGTATTAATAAAAATAATACAAACATACATAATAGGATATATAAAAAGTGGTCAAATTAAAAATTTATGGGGATCAAATGGAAACCTTATATGCTAGAAACATTCTTTTAGCACAACAAGATCTACAGTCACTCAGCAGGCCTGTCCCTTCCCGCTGAGCTAATGGCAAACTCAGCTAACAGATCATTATAATTTCCAGCCAAAATCAAATGGCACCTTCTCCATATTGTATTGAAAGTAGGTAGTGCCAATTAACTATGTGACAGAAGCTTATTTTTTGCTTTTATTATTTTATCTATTTAAACTTCCTTGCTTTGCCATCCAGACTTAGCTAAATTAAATCATATTTAACACCTCCTTCAATATGATATGGAGACATTTCTAAAAGAGATTACCTAAAACTGCAGGTTTTGAGTAGAAGAGACATAAGTATAGGACTAAATTGAAATTTGATTAATAGCATGTAGTTTTCTGCTTCAGCCTAATGAACTCACTGACTTTAACAAGTAATTCTGAAGGCATTTCCTTAGCTTTCTGAAAAGCCCACAGAACTTCTGCTCCTTCCTCCTATGTGTCATTTTGGATTTTGGCATGCATGACAAACTCTCAATTGTCTTTGTCTGTTACAAGTATATATGCAAAGTGTGAGTACAAAGATGAGGCATTAATGCCTTAAATTTTTACAGCAGAAAGAGATATTTTATGACTGCCTGTTTTAGAGCATCCATCAGAGCCTACACCAGTAGCCTGAGAAAATGCAGTGTGCCTGCCTGTGATACTAGCCTTTTTGGATTTTGTTTTGATAATATATGTGTATCTGTAGAAATCGTGATTTATAACAATTAAATCAACACATTAAATTCTAGCTATTTCACCTAATTTAAACAGAAGTTCACTTGCAATATTGTTAAGAATGTAAGATACAAAGAAAACACATTTAAAGAATAAAGTTCATGGATAAAATGTATCTCAACAGAGGAAGTCAGAATCTTAATTCATCTAGTTGTTTTTCTCCAGTTGATATGAATAATTCTTCATACAAACATGTCAAAATAACTATCAGAACCAAATAAATAGTTAACAGAGGGAAAAATAAATGATTTCATTGTTTTCAATACAATTCCCTGCACAGAAAACTGAATTAAGGTGGTCATAGAATAAAAAGGAAATAAGGCATCATCTAAAAAGAGAATTAAAACAGGACAAATATGGAAGCATTCAAAGTCAAAACAAGACATCTGTAGTAAAAAGCAGCATTTGATGAAAAGGTAAACTCTGATTTTGATTTATAGGAAGGAAGGAAGGAAGGAACCAGAATGTGATTAATGATGTTTTAGCAACAGTGTCACACATTAAGGGCAGCTTTCTGAACTGCTTGGAAAAGATTGCTGAAGTAAAGAAGGGTGTTCCATGTGGGAATTAAGAGATGGTAATTTACAGCCATACAAGGTCAGAAGAGATCTTAGCAGTACAGTCCAGATTTTTAAAATATGATATTTTGGATAACAGTCTGGGTGTTAAAAAGAGACATATCTCAACATTATCCTTATCAGTTACCACTGAGAAGGCAAGGAAAAGTTTAACAGAAAAGGTATTTTTGCAGGATATTAAAATTGAAATAAGATATGGAAAGATGTGAGAAACAGATTAACAGTTTTTCTTTTAAAAAGTAGAAGTATATCTGAAAAATATTTTACTTCTCAAATAGTCATAAATATTCCAAAAGTAAAATAAAACTTGTAGTAAAATTGTAAAAGATAATTTTTACAAGTGAATGAATTAAAATAAAGAGATATTCAAATTCTAAAATTTGAAAGCATGGAATTATTTTGCTTTATGAAGGTTTATGTCAAATTTCTATTAAAATTTCTGTAATTTAAGTCTTATCTTCTTAGATATTATGAAATATGAATAGAAAAAATTATGGTTTCTGGTGTGTACATTTACATCTACTTTTAAACAGATTTTTAAAAATTTCTCCTCCTTTCAAGTGATGGAATACAGTGTAAAAAACCTTCAACTAAAAGTGGTGGCTGCGTTTTATTTCTGAAACACACATTCGTATGTATACTGAGGCTGCTTTTTACTAATTCATCAAATAAAAGATTAATTTCTACCCAAATAAATTGAAGTCATAATGGAATATTAACACAGTTAAAATAGGTTTAAAAGAGAGAAAAAAAAACCCTCAACCTCCATCCATTACTCTTATCCATTCCACAAATTAACCACTCACTATGCACCAGCTACTGGGATTACAGCTGTGAATAAAACTAAAATTAGCCTTGCTCTCTTATCAGGTACTGGTATTGTTAACAAGCATCATATTTCTGCAAACTCTTATACAATCTCCCTGGAGTAGAAAATAATGTTTTAGTAATTTCTGAAGAATATTAAAAATTTATTATGGCGACTAGGGGTATGACTTAGTGGTGGAGCCCTATTTAGCATGTGTGAGGTCCTAGGATTTATCCCCAGTACTGTAAAAAAAAATAAACTCAAAATTTAAAAACTGATTGCGGAAGCTGACGTGTACTCTTCTGTTTATTTTTATTGTTATTTTTCCTTTCCATGCAAACAAAATAGCTGAACTTTAGATATCCTTCATTGTACACATTCAGGAAATACTTACTGTTCACAGAAAATATACAGTCAGAAGTTGGTACTCAACTGCTTTCAACCTCATAAGTTTTGGTACTAGATATGCTTTAATCCGAAAATGTTATCCAGGTACTTTTCTGTTTGGTATACAATACAGAAGCTGAAACTTGTCAGTGTTGATGGCCTAGTGATTCACTAACTTTTCCAAACAAAGAAACAATTAAAGACAGTAGCCCTGCAAATTGAATTTATGCAGTAAATGGTACTACTTTCTGCAGGAGTGTGTGCCTTGAGTGTATACATTAAGTGATAGTATTCCAATTTATTTTTTTAGTTTGATTAACAATGATTTGACATTTTCAACTTTTTAATTTAAAATAAATACTCAGTCTCACATGAAAATTGCAAATGTTCAATAATGTATTCCCATATATTTTCCACAGGAAGTTTCTTAAAGTTTTTGCTAATATGGTTTAGACATTTAAATGCTTATACTTGTATGCTGAGTATCTAATTCAAAGATAACGATACAAAATGTGTTAACCATTGTTACCCTCTTATTATCTTGTTTTGAAATTTCATTTTTTTCTCTCTAAAATTAGACCATGAAAAATACAACATTTTTTTCTGTCCATTAGGGTCAATTGATATACAGAATAGTATAATAATTTAGGAGTAAAGTTTGGGTGTGGAGAAAAAAAAAGTGACTTAAATTTTAAATTTGTCTTCAAGCACAAAGGAGCAGAACTTCTTTTAGCACTACCGTAAACAAAAAGCAATGCAAAGAGTTAAAAGCTTAGGCTTAAGAATGAGATGGCCCCAGGGTCAGGTCACATTTACCTCTTAAGAAGGGTGTGACCTTGGGCTTGATGTTCAGTTAGCCAGTCTCTGAATTTCTTAATTGGTAAAGTGAGAATAAAATTATGTAACTTTAAAGGTGCTATGAATAGGAAATTAATTAATATTTACCTTTAGAATAGCAGTTGGCTCACAGCAAACACCCTTAATGGTTAGATAAAAAATAATTGGATAGCACCAAGAATACGGCTGAATGGCACAGTGCCTGGCTGATAAGCACAAGGTTCTGAGTTTGATTCCAAGTACCAAAAATAAAACAAAAATAATTCAATATTCACATAAACTGCACTCCCATAGCTATAACCAAAATACCAAAATCCTGAAAAATAGTGACAACATGGGAGAGAAACACTGTTATGTGCATGTGTGTTTGAGTGTGTGTATCTCTGTGTACGTATGTGTGTGCATGTCTGTTTAGCCGTTTGAATATTTTATGTAATTTTCCAGAGTTCTGCATAATATAATGAAATGAAGTTATCTAGCTAAATCAAAATCAAGTTTATAGCAAAATGAATGTATACACACAATGTGGAATTTACTACTGTCAAAATATTCAAAATATTATTGAAAATCAAAAAAAAAACCTGTACACTGACTGATTTTTAACATGAGAACCCATTCCTGATATGAGACTCTACAACATTACTTAGTCTTAATTTGACTTTTCATATTCACTGTATGGTAACAAAGTTCTAACAGGCTCGAGTGGTCAGCATATCTCTGGAAAATAAGTCATTCCCTATAAGCTGGTGTTGAAATTAAATCCTAGAAAATTATTAAGATGTAGTTGCTTTCAAGCAAAATTTAATACAGCTAATTTATATCTATAGATAAATTTAAATTTACTGTAGTGAAATGCACCAAGTTAACAAATTATAGAAAGACACATTAGCATCACTGGTCCAAATTATATGCTCTCCCTATGGAAAGCAGACAAAACAGCTAAATTGAAAGTTAAAAGTAATGGAATTGAGAAAAAGACAAAGTAGGTCAGAGAACCTATCAAAATCATTATGGCATCCAACATAGTACACTGAAATATATCAATGAGGCCATGAGTGTGGCTGTAGCTCTATCTGTATTACTGAAGGAGTAAAAATTTTAATTGGTAATAGAGAAAAAATCAATGGGAGTGTATAAAGAATACAGTTATATTTTCTAGGTAAAATAATTAATATTTTGACTGAGGATTTCAAGTTAAAGTTACAAAAGCATACAAAAGTTGTTATGAAAGGAGCAAGTAACTGGTAAAGAATATAGAAATGCCTGAATGTCTATTAAATTTTGAAATAAGATAGAATGTACTCTACTTTATAGGAAACGGTTTCAGTCTATATTGATTGTCATCTATCCAGCAGAGTCTTTTTAAAATTTGTTTTTAATCAGATTCACCTTGAACATTATTGGGGCCTCTCAATTACATAAATGATTATACAATGAACAGAAAACCAAATCACTGTTTCTATCATGTCAACAGAACTCATGATTACTTAAAGTTCCTCCAAAATTCTAAGTGTAATACATTCATAAAAACCAATGACTAGAACGTGAAACTGTGAAGAAAGCTTGTTTATTTACTATTGATTAGAACTAATTTACTGGACACTAAGGCCATTGAGGTGCTGCAAATTATCTTTATGCCTTAGCATTATTAAATCATTGACACCATTAACAATATTTAGATAGTGATATTCTTTTCTGAATCCAGATAAAGGATCCAAAATGTGTGGATGGGTTTTTAAACGTATTTCAAGTGTTAGCTATACAAAGATGTTCTAGGCAATACTAGAAGAATGCATGCTTCCTTTCGGCAATAAGTAAAAAATTAAAGACTGAAGTCGAATGTCACTCTACACAGTATCATGTTGGGGATTGATGCTTAAACTGTTACATTCACCAGCTCAAAATTTGACTTAATATGTTTCTCAAACTATTGAATTCATCAAATGGTTTATTTGTTATTTATTATTCATCAGTTGACATATGAATCTATGACAAATAAAAACACTTGATGAGTTGAGAGTACAGGGACACAGTAAGAAAAAAGCACTCAATTAATGTGACAAAGTAAGTAGGAGGTTCTCTAAACAGACCTCCATGTAATAAATATCTATTTAGCCATCTTGCCACATTAACAAAAGTGTGCATTTTTGAAAAGTATGTTGACTGAAAAGTACTTAAAGTGAATACTTTTGGATAATAACAAACAGTTGGTTAAGCTCAAAAATTTCTACTCCCTGTAGTTGAGTACTAAGCCAAGCCCATGAATGAAGCTAGTTACAGTGATTTTAAAGCTACATAAGTTAGGCAAAAACTATCAGTGAATAAGGTATGGTAATCTTCATGAAGAAGACAGGGGCTTTGTAGTTCTGAAGTAACTAGAATAGATACTGTTTAATATCTATTGTTTGTAATCTTCTTACACACATTTTTATATATACAAAAGTTAATTTCAATATTTTAGAAATAATAAAGTGGTAAAATGATTCAAGTATTTGGACAGACAAATGTAAAATGTTGATAAAAATCTTTAGCTCTCTATGTGGATTGTCTGAAGGATACCTTTTTTTCTTAGTATAAAGAAAGTTGTACAGGAAATTATAGATTAAACTGGTTGGCCATAAAATATGATGCAAGTTACATATGTAATGTTAAATTGTCTTATATTGAGATACGAAAAGAAATATGTATCATTAATAAAATTCATTTAACAAAATATACCAAATATTATTTCAAAGTATAATACATATACAGTTATTTAGCTATTTCATAATGTTTTTCAAATTCAATCTTTAAATTCCAAGATGTAGTTTACATTTACACTACATTTGCATTCATGAAAACTAAGTTTTAAGTGCTCAACGGACATATATGTCAAATGGCTATTGTGATGAAAAATACAAATAAGACAATATACATGTGATTTCTGTTACAAACAGGAAATTATCTTACTCTATTAAAGGATGTTTTTACTAGTTGTGTGGTCAAATTTTAAGCACATTTTACTTTGTTCTTGGATTATAGCCCCATTTGTAAAAAGCACTATTCTGCCATTGTTGAATAGATTTATAACTTTTATCAAAAATCAGCTGAGAATATTGGCAGGAATGTATCTTTTCGGCCCTTTATTTAGTTCTATTGATATATGACTATGCTCTTTTCAATTTAACAAAGTCTCAGTTGCTGTGGCCATATAGTTATTTCTTAAAATCAGTTAGTATATTTCAAAATTGTTTAGCTATTCCAGAGACTATGACTTTCCATATAAACTAAAAATCAACTTGTCTATTAATATACAAAAATATCCCTATGATTTTAATAGTAATTACACTAGCTTCATAGGCCAAATTGTGAAAAATGTCGTCATTGGGCAGTATAACCTATGAATGAGTTATGCTTCTTCATTTTTTAACCTTACAATTTAATTCTTATTTTATAAATTTCAGCTTGTATATCTTATATGCCATTATGTATATGTTTTTGTAATTCAGGAACTCTGGAGTGATGGTAAATTCTATTATGTAGAAAATTTTGTTTTCTGCTTATTCTTTTTCCATTTGTTGATATGTAATCAGTTTCTGTGTACTGATCTTACATTCTGTATATTTGTTCAGTTCGCTCATTTGTCCAGGAGTTTTGTTGTGATTTTTCGATTTTTTGGAATTCTTTATGTTAAAAAATCATATCATCTGCAAATAAAGACAATTTTTTTAAAAATCTATGCTTTTTAAATAATTTTCTTATCATACCAAATTAGCCAGGAACCTACTGTGTTGGAAAAAAATGGTTGTTGAAATTAAGAAATAAATATTAAGCACTTCAGCAAAAAGTACAGGTGATCTGAGACTTTTTAATACGTAGTTTTTACCAAATTGTAGATGTGCTGATTTTTTTATAAATGTATGAATGCTGTATTATAGTAAAATATTTTTCTTTGTCAAGTGCTATAGTTATCTGACTTTTCTTATTAGCCTGTTTATGTGATGGAGTACAGTGATTCTTAAAATGCTAATATGTATTTGAAGATGTTATAGCTGACTTTATTAGATATATATATATATAGATATAGATATAGATATAGATATCTATATATATATAGTAATTGTTGTTTTTTGCTTCATGATGTCTTTGGTTTAGACAAGAATCAGGATCCCAATCAAAAATTTTGATACATGAGAAGCGGCCCCTTTCCAAGAAAAGGCTATATAGAATAATTACTCTTTAAATGTTTGAAGGAATGCTGCAGTTAATTTCTTTTTAAAGAAGATTTAAAATTGCAAATACAGTTTTATAAATGGTTATTAAACTATTCAAAATGTGTATGTGATGTTTTGTGAATGGGTGTTCAAGAAATTGGCATAATTATTTTAAATAGAGTAAATGTAAAATTATTTGTGATACTCTATATTATGCAGTTAATGACTACAAGATCTGTGGATGACTTCCTGTCTCATTCTTTGTTAGTAGTTTATGTGTTTTTCGATTTTTTGTCACTCTTTTGGGGTTATAAATGATACTGCTATATTTAAAAGACATTGAAATATTTCAGCAAAGTCATATCTGTAAAGGAAAACCAAAATTCAGTTAGATCGAGAAAATGAATACAATTCTTATATAGATAACAATTATGCACTTTCGTATTTACTCCATCAAAGTGCACATTAGTTGATCACTTCATTAATGAGATGTAGTTCTCCAGATCTATTGTGCAAATTCAAAAGGATCCAGTGTTATCAACATAACTTGTGATTTTCAAAAACTCAGACCAAAAAAAAAAATGGTACACTCTCTCTTTAAACTATCTGTCTCAGCTGCCTGGATGCCTCAAAAGGGAAATATAAGAGATAAGACCTACTTACTGGGGGAAGTAGTAGGAGAATTTATCTTGACCCTTTCTTTGGTTTGAAACCTCTAGGGATTTAAGGGAAAAAAGAAATTCAAGATATGGCTTAGTTTTAATGTTAATGCCATGGTACAGCTGGGACTTGTCCTACATTTACTGAGAACTCTAATTTACAAAAACTAGATCCCAGCATTTCGAAAGCAGAATTGAGACCTCTGCAGCTATATCTTTTACACTTTTTCTTTTAACCTTTGGTTGTAGTCTCTCAAATTGTCCTGATTTTTTTTCACTTACTCATAGGTCATTATTAATCCCTTGAAACCAACCCCTTGTCTGTAAGTATCTCTCCTTTCGTTCAAATTTTCCCCAATACCGTGTCTTACAATTTTAGTAAATCATGCAAAATAATTTAGAAACAGGTTATGTAATTTTAATGTTGCACTTTATCAAAATAGAGTGCTCAGTTACACTTTTCCTGAAAAAGACATGGATTTTTTTTTATTCATAGAAGAGGAAGCAAAAATGTGTGCAAAGGAAGGAATACCAGAAGATGATAGAGAATAAACTGACATTTATATAATGCTTTATTACCTTATGTATGCTATGCTTCATACACTGTGAGAGATATTTTGTTAGCCTATTTTATAGATAAGGAAACTGTAAATAGTATATACTCTGTTTCTAAACTGATATTCTAATTCAAGTCATCCTCATCGTGAATTGATTAGGAATTCAAAGTGTTTCTCTACCGTCTCTCTAGGAAAACAGCTATGTGTTAATCTTCAGTTAAAATATAAATGAATGGAAACGTAAGGACACATGAACCTCAGGAAAAATAGAAGACAATTTTCAACAAATTTACTCCCTAAATCTTTACTGAGAGTCTCCTGTACAGCAGGCACTGTTCTAGTCTCTAGGGCTTTGATAATCTAAGAAAAATGTTTTCAATATATTCCCTTTATTCCACAGTTCTCATTAACAGTATTTATTGAAGGAAAGCCTATAGGGAGGCCTGAAAAACTTTAAAAGACAGCATAATAAATCTTCACTTGTTCATTTCTAGAGGAAAGAAAATTTGGATGCTTGCCATGACAAGTGATTACAATTTCATTCATCTTTCCATTTTTTACTAGTGGAGATGTAAAACTGCAAAGCAGTTACCTGATCAGGCCTTTCACTTGATATTGGCTGAGACATCATTGGAATAAACAACTAATAATAGATAAAGGAGAGAAAGTAGAACAAGTGATTTGGTCTTTTCCATTCCCTCACTAACCCAAGCATATCCTAAATGGTTCTGGACAATCACACGGGCTACAGCACACAGGCAACTTTCATAGAAGAAATGCTATTGGGAAAGATTACACTTCCAAAACGGTGAAAAGTAAGACCTCGTTTTATATTGAACACTTTAGGAAGAAGTACTCCACCAAGAGCTAAAAATATGATTAGTCTAAAATTAATCCTTTCTTTTTCTCAGTGAGACTTAATAAGAATATTAAATATTGCACAGAAATAATGTATTGACTTAAAAACACAAAAATAATAAAATAAATGAAGAATATGATTGTATTTACACTTAAATACTTGCTATAGGGTACAACTAATCAATATCATTCCCCTCCAAGGGCAGAAAAATTTAATCTACTTAGAATAAGCTTTAGAAATTATTGAAGGATTTTACTTGATAGTATTGTTTTTAACTTTAGAAACAAGCATCAACATTTGTTAAATCCTCATGTCACTATTAGAAAAATCATTTTGATTTGTCCAAGACTTTACTTTAAAACACCAGATGAACAATAAACATGAAAATTTTAGAGGAGGAAACATCTAGTTCTGGGATAGATACAGGGAAATTGATTCAGGAATTAAGCTTCAAGCTTATTCATTGAGAAGTAGTGAACCTTGAATAATGATAAACATTTAGATGATAGTTTAAATTAGGGTGATTTCAATTATGGTCAAAGAAAATGAAAACACATGAGCATTAGTGATAATCACGTAAGTGAATATAGAAAATAAATTGAGGATGTCTACTATGATTTAGGTGTGTCTTTCCCCTAAAATATTCATATGTTGAAGCTTTGTCTTCAGTTTCGCAACATTGGGAGGTACCAGAAACTTTAAGGAGTAGAATTTAGCACAGTGTATACTTAGGTGATTGTGGGGGCTTCCCTCTGAAGGGATTAGTGTAGATCTCTTGGCGCTTTGGTTAGTTTCCATACGCTCAGGATAATATAAAGTAGCAATAGTATCTTGCCCACCCTGTGACTTGTGCACTGTGACCCTTTGACCACACCCTCTCACATGACACCATGTGATCTCACCCCCTACATGGGCTCCTGACATAAAGCCATCCACCAAGTTGTGATGAAGCCAGGATGTTGTCACCCTATTCCTGAATTTCTAAAGCTGTTAGTATGTAAACATTTAATAACATATTCAGCCTCAGGATTTCTGTTATTGCATCCAAAATATACTAATATAATGGCATCTTGTGAAATTCTGTCATGCTTATTCATCTGCTCAAAAATGAATATTCTTGAACTTCTAAAGTTTGGAGTCATGTATCTTCTAATAATAGGCATATCCCAAAAGAAACTAAGCTAAGTAGGAGTCAAGAAGCTATTGCAATTCAGTAACCCAAAACTGACAGCTCCGAAGTGCTATTTCAAGAATTTTTTGACTTTCTTCAAATTTAACTTAGCTTTCTTTCTCACCTGCACCCACCTCAAAGGCTGTCCAGCTTCCCACATAATTTATGAAGCTTACTCGACTATATGCTGGGAGGCAAAGCAAAGGAGATGGAGCATTTTTATCTCCATATAGATAAATTCCCTCATGGCTGATCAGAACAATTAAAATACCCATCTGATTTTGGGAAGATTAATTGGCAAAACATGCCACTCTTTTCTTCTTGTGAAAGTTGTGAAACATTTACTATTAGCATACAGAAATAAATGAAGAGAAATCTTCCTTCTGTGTCTTTGAAATCATTCCATGTGGGAATAATTGAAGGACTTGTAGTGATTAGAAGAGAAATGAAGAGATAAACAGTGGTTTTAAGGAGAGCTAGAATCAGTGCAAAACTCAAAATGGCGGCCTAAAATTAATAATACTAACTCTATTTATTCCTATTATGCCCACGGTACTTGGCTAGTATTACAGGGGCTAAATGGAAAACAAACAACAATATTCTGCCTAGCAAAGGAGAGAAAGGAATAATTTATTGAGAACGTATTATAGGCATTGTACTTTATATTTATGCCATCTAGTGCTCCAAGCATTATTATGACTTAGGGAATATCATTTTCAATTTTCAGGAAAGAAGTGCAATGAAGTGTAAATAACACTGACTTTAGAGTGAGATATACTTGAATTTGAAGTGCAGATAAGCCATTTAACAGTCTAAGGAAGACATTTAAACTCTTTTTTGCTGTTTCCTCCCTGATCAAATAGGAAAACATATTACTTGCTATTGAGGATAAACAAATATTCGTTCTACTGTTCCTCAGTTAACTTTCATATGACAGCAATAAAGACAATAAGTAAATGTTATGCTTTTTTGAATCAAAATATGGATTCTAGGACTTTTTCATGTGATGTCTAATTTAATCCACATAGCAAGCTATGTGAGGGGAAAAAGGTTTTTATTTCCAGCATGTTGTAGGTAAGGAAAATAAAACTCAGAAACACAGAGGTATTTGTCTACTGTCACTTACTGTCACAAAAAGATTGTGACAGTGGGTATCAATCATGGCATGTGGTCTTCCCAGAGATGTTTCTGCATAGGAAGAACAAAGGGTGACAACCACAATGATAGCTTATATTTAGTGACTGTCTGTATTTGTCCTTTCTCATAACTGTGACAAAATACTGGACAGTGACAACTTGAAGGATGAGATGCTCATTTGGCTCACAGTTTCAGAGAATTTCAGCCCACAGTTGTCTGGCTACAAAGCAAATAGTGCATAGTGCAGGGCTTGGTGGAGGAAACTTCTTGTCCCATAACAGCCAGGAAGAAGAGACCCAATGGAGGAGCAGGGGACAAGAAGCTTGAGACCTTCCCACTTCCCACGCCCAGTTACTTCTCCTCATTACCAACCAAACCCCAACTTCAAACACATGAGACTTGGGGGATATTTCAGATCTAAACCATATAACTATATCTCTATCATAATCACATTAGAGAACTTATTATTTTTGCACATAAAATTTATGAGTAATGCATAGTGACCATCCTTAATTTACAGAAGTGCATATATAGTACATAACTAATTAATAGGAGAGCTGGAATTTGAACTCTCGAACCCGTCACCATGACCATCTGCTGATTTGACCTTTTCTGCCATTAATGATTATGAGACCTTGGGCATGTAACTTAACATCACATTTATTTCAGATTTTTTTATACATAAAAGGTTGGTATGGACTACACAATTTTAACAACTAAAGAATGTTAAACTGTGATAGAGTCTTTTAATTTTATTAGGTTCATTTATAAACTTGACATGCTTCCTATTTAATGTTGTTCACATATGCAGCTCTTCCAAAGCAGTCACCCTTCAAACTCATTTTGTTTCTACAATTCAGTCTTTTAAAATCAATCTTTTCCTCTCATTATTCATTCATGTTACTTCTGGAATCTTAGCTAAGACCAAGATGAAGTTTCCAAAACTGTGTGTCCCCATTTTAAAGACTTTCTCTGGCTCTCTTGAATTTTAAATATTCTGCTGAGTCAAACCATTCTCCACACCCACTTAAACCACTCCAACATAACTGTGTTTGAGTGACTATTGTCTGGTCTAGTTTTGTATAAATCCATACCACACCCTTTTTCTGTATAGTACTTTTTTAGCTCCAAGATTTCTAATCTGGAGGACTGTTTCTGAATTAGACTTGAACTAATTCAGAATGTCAAGAGGTTTGTGTCCTAAAAATCCCGCTGAGTTAGAATAATACATATTTTTGTATAAATAGAAACTCAGATAAAACAGAGAAGAGAATGTGACTAACAGGAATAAATTCTGTTTTACGATTTCATCTCACTCTAGAAAAATGTATTAAGAAATGTTAAAAAATCCTGAGATAATCTGTATTTTAGTATTATTAAATGCCTATTTAAGTTTTAACTGTACAAGTCTACCTTTTCTCTTGAGTTACTCTTGTGAAAATATTTGATACTTTTCAGTAAAATTAGTCTGCACTCAAAGGTAAAACAAAAGTAAGTGACCAACAATAAATAGTGTTGGGCCTGCAGATTTAAAGGGACACTTCTTCACTGTTTGTAGCAGTATGGCTTGGTGTAACTGCTGTGGAATTCAGGGTAGAGAGCTCTCATAAAATAAAACTAGAGTTTCCCTTTGATAAAGATGATGTGTAAAAATCAAATTATTTGGTGTGTGAAATCAAAAGTGTAAATAAGGACCAACATGTGTGAAAGATATTGTGAAACAGGAAAAAGAACGTTTGGCTGAGAAAGGGAACTAGGAAGGTGGGAGGAGGAAAGGAAGGAAGGAAAAAGAAAAAAAGAAGGAAAAATGGAAATGAGGTATTGTAAATAAGAAAGGGAAGAGGGCTTGAAGGAAGGGCAGGGGACTAGAAAAACAAAAATCAAAAACAAAAATCAAGTTATATCAGGTACAGGTACAAATTCACTATGCGTAATATGATAATTATGTACATCTAAATTGTACCAACAAATTCAATGAAAAAAAGTAAACATAAAATTTTAAAAAGCAACCATTTCTTTCATGGTGCCTAAAATTTCTTTTTTTAAAGACTTTTCCAGGTTTGGACAGTGATTTTGCAGAATTATTGAGAGGTTATCCATAAAGTTACATAATTTTTAATGAAGCAGGCACTAATATATTATAGACACTGAAAATGAGCCTAGAAGAGTTTGTTTGTATGTGTATATGTGTGAATGTGCGTGTGTGTACGTGCATGTGAATGTGTTTGTGGATGTGTATGCATGTGTGTGAATGTACATGTGCATAAATGCACTGGAGATTTCTCTGGACTGTAACATTTAGAGTGAAACAACAGTGAAGAGGCAAAGAATGATGTCAAATATAATTGTCATTCCTTTTAATTTTTGTGTTATGTGAAAGTTTTAGTAACTTACAGATACATTTTCTCTCAACAAGCCTCTTTGCCATTACTGTTATCTGCATCTAATACATCCCTAACGTCATACCACCTGGCAGCCCAAACAAATCAATAGCGTAAGACCTAAAACTGATTCTCTATGTCATGTTCTTCACAGATGTATTACTGCACACTTGTATCATATGTGAATGCGCTTAGAATTTCTCTCTCCTTATTCTATGATTTTCCCAACTTTGAATAAAAATATTTTTATAACTATTGAATGGTTTATCAAAGAAGGCATGTAACTTCAAATGGATCAATTTAAAGTAGTTAGTATATTGTGAATATTTACTTCACAAAAGTTGTTAAAGCAAAAACTCTGAACAGACCACTGTTTTCCAAAAGATATGTCAATGTGCAAAGTACAGTGTAGAATCACTGACATTGAAAAAATATAAGGAAGCACTTAAACTGTCAAAGATGACAAAAGGTTAGATACATAGAATATAAAGTTTCCATAACCCTCCTGAATGGTTTGACCCATAGTAAAATACGTCTAGTTTTTGTCTTTTAAAGATAATTTTCTAAGTTTATTATACAAATAATTATAGGCATTTTTGCTCAATTTTGTTTTTCAGTCAATATCTGTTTTAGGTCAAAGGCTTTACAAACACAGCTTGAAACAGGGGCACTGCCCCAGTGATACACGGAGGAAATCACAAATGAAAAGAGATGTGAAAAGAACAATGTAGAGGAGAGGAAAAGGCAATGAAACATCCCAGTAAGAGACCAATTACAGAACTGAGCCTACCTCATGTCCAAGACTGGACATGTGACTCTGACATCAGTCATTGATCAGGTTTAAAGTTACCTGGAGAGGGGGAGCCATGGCCTGCCAGGTTCCTGACTCCCTTTTGTTCATGCAGCATCCTCTAGGAAAGGAGAAAGCTGGGAGGATGTGTGAATGGACCTTGTAAAGTAGGTAGGAGAGCACCAGTTCCCATTAAAGGAAAAAAGAGCATCAATTTTGTTTGGAATGCAGTGTAAAAAGAGAAATATATTTCTGTGAATCTTTATTTTATTGTATTAAGAAGAATAAAAATGAGATACACTCAATGTTGAAGTGGACCTTACAGTATTATTAATAGGCACAATGGTGTGCAGCCTATCTCTAGAACATACCCATCTTGAATAATTGCACTTTTATGCCACCAATAAAGGAAAATATTTTACACTTTCTCTAGTATCATGGCATTAAAATATGTGTGAATTTACAGTTTGTGAGATAAAGCAGTCATACAGATTATTGGGCAAATGGGAATGCAAGTATCAATTTTTCCGAGGGTTTCAAAAAGAAATTTTACAAAACTTCAGCTAAGATTCACAATATCTAGTCACAATGTAGTGACATGGATTCATGCCCCTAGAGAATGAGAATCAGAACCAAAACTACTGTCACAACTGATTTAAACATTGCTTTTGACCCCATTTTCTATAAAAGAAGGAAATAGACTATCTTGACATGGGAGACCACAAGGGAACTTAAGCAAGAAGTATCTACTGGGATTTGGAGGATTGCTGCTTGTAGGAAGACTGCTCAGCTGTGAATCATTTTTTCACTTTGCTTCACCATGGAAGAAGCTGGATGTACAGGAGCCATATCAGACTATAACATAACAATTAATATACAAGACTCCAAAGAAAGATGGAAACTTTTGAATTGCTGGCCACCCTGTCCCACTATGCTGTGCTGCCAGCAAGGTACTGTTCACAGACGGACCTCTTACATGTGACAGGGCAATAAAACTCTTACTAAATGCATCACTATCCTGGATTTCTATTATTTGTAGCCAAACTCCATCTTAACTCATGCAGTCATTTCTTCATATGCAATATGTAAACTGGTTATTGTTATCTATATTGGTTGTATCTCAAATTTTCCTACATAATAACTAAAGCACATTGTCAAAATAGATGATTACTTTTAAAACAGAGCATACAAATACACTAAGTTCAAACTAGACAAAGCCTTGTAAATTAATGTAAATTTGTGGAACAGTTTCATTACACAAGTAAAAATTAAATTGGACTGCTCTGCCATAATAAAGAGGCTGTTGCCTGCTTCGAACCGAAAAGCATCATGTAACTTTTATTACTGCATTTCTATGAAAAATCTCAAATACTTTTTTTCTTAGTGGCTCTAGCCTTTCTGAATGTAAGATATTCATTACCACTAGGATAAAAACAGAATGCTGAAGGTCACATGATATAAGCAGCTAAGATTTCAATTCAAGGTCACTCACTGGACTCTCAGGCAGCCAAATCCTGTTGGTTGCCAAATTGACTGATGCCTCCAGCCTTGAAATAAGGAACACTGACTCTGAATACATTTTTAGGAGATGCTTCATACCCTGGTACACAGGTCATATGCATCATTAAAATCATAGGAGAATAAGAAAAGCTGACTTCGGATATAAGAAAAAATTAGAGTAAAACTTGAAATTGTCTAAAATAATCAGCATGAGACTATGCAGATTTAAAATAAGATGACAGATATGTACTGTCAAAGCATGAACACTAAAATGAAGTAAATTGTATTGATTGTTAAATGGAAGATTTAAAGTAGAATACTCAGTGTTAGCTACTAACCTATGAAATTTGGGTCTTCAGAAATACAAACTGCACAGAAAAAAGAAGTCACTGTAGAAGTTTTACTACACAATCCCTACATTCATATGGTTACTTTAGTCATTGAATATAAGTTAGTAAATTTGCAAAGATTCTACAAAAAATGATTTAGTCACCAAAAAATATGACAAAACTTCTAGAATCCATTCAGACTTAATATAAATATCCCACTACTCTTCACTATTGTGAATTATTACAGAAGTCTTTCACCTGTAGATACCTATAACAACTAAATCTCCTAGGTTAGTCATATTATTCACACATTTTTAAAGAAAAACAAATATAGCATGGTTCATACAAATTTATTCTCTCTCCAAATACTGGTTTTATGAACAAAATACTTCCTTTTACCACTGGAGAAGTCATTATTACCAACAGAGAATTATCTATTTGCAATTACTGGCAGTATAACTTTTATGTTTCTTTGAAGCTTTTTGAGTATATATTCACACAGACTTGGGAGGATACAAGCTCTTAGAGTTTTATTATGCCAGCTCTCCATTTCATCTTTACCTTCCTTGCTCTTTTTGCCATGGCTTATCTTAAATGCTACTCTCTGATTATTTTGGGCAAAACTTACCTGATTTCAATTCCTGGTGTTGGTATATGATAGAATCTGTACAATAACAACATTACATTCCTGAATTATATTGATTGATTCAGTATTATGCAGATCATGTCATCAAAGTAAATTAAAGCAAAACCTAAGCCTTCACTTTTAGAGAAAAGAAATATTATTTTTGTTGGAATTATGGAACAATGGCTAATGGTGTACACTATAGTGAGAAATAGTGCCTAGGAAAAAGAGTTTAAAGTATGATGGGAATGTGAGCGTTAGAACTGGACTAAGTGGTATCACCTGACCTCCCTTTGTCTGAAGTGATCTATCTTCATGCCTTAGTCACAATCGATATATAGACATATACGTTTTGTGGCTAAACTTGTTATTTATTTATTTACAGATAAGGGATTGAACTCATGACCTTGTGCTTGCCATCTAGGCACTTAGCCAATGATCTAAATCCCCTGCCCAACTTTTGTCATTTATAAATGAATGTCTTAGCCTACACTTATGCATGCATATATGTATGTATGTATGTATGTATGTATGTATGTAGATTTGAGGATAAAAAGTAGTGAGGTGTTGAAGTCTATATTCTAATGATATAACTGACTAAAATAAATTTATTCAATGTCTTAAAATGCAGGGCCTCAATTACATGTTTGAGCAGTGAAAGAAAGAGTCTATAGGATTAATATTTTGTCCACATCAAAAATGACCAAATCTAATCTGATAATTTTGAATAAGGATATTTCAATCTGAAAGTAAATTGCATCATAAATAAAATGAAAAATATGACCTGTCTCTAGATCAATCAGTGTGTACCATATTGCAGTCAGTCCACTTTAGGAACAAAGAAATTAAAGCATAGGTAATTAGAGAGCAATTTCGAAACCTTGTAAGGAACCACTGATCCCACAGAGGTAGCAAACTGCATGGTAGCAGCAAAAGCTTAGGAAGCAGAAAATCTTAGTGTCTATGAAGTCAACTCTAGTTTAAAATTCTTCATCTATAAAATGTGACTTAATAGTAGCTTCCTCACAAACTGTCCTAAAAATGCACTGATTCAAGTATGCAAAGCTCTGACCATAATATGTTTCAAAGTCAAGTCATCAAAATTTGCTGTACATCATTATTATCTATCGAGAATTTATAATCACCACAGTTCTTCAGAAATAGCATTTCTTTAGTGTGAACATTAATCTACAGATGCTTTGAAAAATACTATGTGAAAGCTATTTTAAAAGAGTCCAAAACTTTCAGCACACTAGCTCCATTCAACCTTAGTAATTTTCTACTTTTGGCTCCCTATCCAATATTTTCTACACTTTCTCACACAGTTATTTCTGTCCAGGAAAACAAATAAATAAATAAATAAATAAATGCTCATCTGATAAAGTATTTCTCTAACTATATATAATACAGAAAGACCAATTGTTTCTTATGTGCATTGCCCCAGATACAATAATCATACTCTATTTACAATAAAACTACTGATCACTGTGGAAAATATTGTCACCAAGCCATATTCCAAAATATATTACTGCAAAGGAGGAAAAATGTCACAAAATGAAACCATGAACAAAATCCAAAACAGAAATCATACCTTAGATAAATTTACAGAAAGAGAAAGCTGTGGTTATTTTTATTAAGAGATGCTGTATTTTTTCCATTACATTTTTAAAATTATGTCTCTGAATTTTGATGCTAATTCTACCTGTCAATCTTATGAAGCAGTGGTTTAATCACATGCTAATATCAGAAAGCAAAAGTAAACAACACTCCACAACTAATATCATAGGATAACTATTTTCCTAATTTGCATAAAGATGCAATTTCTGCCCCAATTCATGTGCAAAATGTAACTACTAGCTAATATTTACATTTTAATTCATATCATCAGTTTGAGAGTTAAAGAGAACTATCAAAGGAAACAAGCTGATAGAAAACTAGTATTTTTGTAATTAAATAAATTTTAACAATAGAATAAAGAAGGGCTAGACTCTGACCCTTAAGACAAACCTAGTGTTTTAATTTGTTTTTGAATGAAATTAAGACTAGTTTTACTAATTTCTGTTAGTTTATTACAAAGAATAGCTTGTGCTTTCATTGTTTGATCATTTTTTCACACCTATATTTTGTAGTTTTAACATTTAATTTGAAGATAAAAACATGCAATATACTAAGTAGTGTTAATCTATTACTTTTTGTTTTGAAATTCTGTATCATTTTTATTCTTTTTTCATTTTGAAATAAAAAATAAAAAAGACTAGTTTTGCTATAAAAATACATGTAATTCAAATTCTCCTTTCAATCTGTATACCCTATAGTGGTGAGTCATTATATTCATGTGAACCAAAATACTATTTTCTGCATAACTCCAAAAGTATATTTTGAATCTCTTAAATTCTATGAAGTAAAAATAAATAAAATTTGAGTTAGCCACCTTGATGGGAAGGTCATTTACAGAAATTTTCTTTTGGTGACAATCAATATACATTGTGTTTAAGAAGTGTATATCCACCTATGTGCCTGGGCAAGAAGGTAGAGGGTAAGGGAAGGACAAAAATATCCTAGGATCTGGTTGTCCACCAGTAAAAATCTGAAATTACCTTTAGCAGTGTTGACAATTCAACTCAACACCTGCTGTCTCGAGAGGTGCACGTTCAAGCCCACCAACTATCAGTTATTTGTAAAAGCAAAGCCAAGGACAGTCCTCACTCAGCTGTGCCTCTGGCTGCCACTACTGAAGAACGAAGCTTGGCTATTTTTAGTTTTAGAGCAGGCAATCATCTAAAGCTCAGAAGAACCATGAGAGCATGAACAGAGATAATGGAGACTTGAGGTTTGTACCACAGCATTACCAGTGGCCCAAATGCTTGTCTGGACTCCTAGAACCTCTGTTGAGTTTCACCAAATCATCTATGGAGTTCATCAGTTCATCACTTTGCTCAAAGTCCTACATTTACATGCCTTTCTACACCCTTATACTGTTACACCTTTCATAGCTCAGTTATCTCTAGATTCTACACTCATGATATTTCCCATATTAGAACCTACATTGAAGGAGGGAAAAATGAAATCAGAAATCACAGTTGTTCCCACAAAGAAAACAGTGGAATTAATTCATTCAAAATCTGCCTTTAATTTCATACATGCAATGTATGACATTGAGATGGTTATCGCTGCGCTGAAGAACAAAAGGAAAGCAAATGATTATATGGTAAAGAGTAGCATTTAAACCTGTTGATACACAGAGTGGGAAGGAAGAAATTACTGTGTTTTAATAACTGAAAGTGGTCCTGAGGGTAAAGAAGTCTGATATTCAATGGTGTTCATTATTTTAACTTTGTAGAATGCTGACCCTGAAGGATGATATATTTTGGAGTGTATCCATGTGAAGTTTTAATCTGTGCAAGTATAATCTGACTGTATTTGCATCATTTATGGGTGAAAATTTAGGCATTAATGAAAGAAACTATTATATATCAATCTTGCCTTTTCTTACAGTTGTTTGTAATTTGTATACTAAAATATGTGGACATATTCACATTATACACTTTTGTATTATTATAATAGTGATAGACAAATTATTTCCTTTTAAAATATTTTTGTTGTGAACAGACATGAGCTTAACTACGTAAAATTTATGTAAGGCAAATCATCTTAAAATGGAATCTATTTTTAATCCATTTTCCTAATCATCTCTTTGAATTGACCATTTGTTGAATAGCATTGAGTAATGAATCATTATATACATATTAGAATATTTCTATGATTTACATTGCTTATAAAACAGACTATCAATTGATTATCTTGCTTAATATGGTTATATGACTCAAAATTTAAAATATTTACTCTAATATGGGTAAATCTCTATTTTAATGACAATAGGCATTCTATATACATTTTTGTCAAAATTAAACAAATACTTCTTACCAAACAAGAGTTTATATTTTGAATTTTGTGACAAGAAGCATGATGGTAAATTGTAATAAAAGCTAGTAACAAATAGCAAGTAGTTATATTATAGAATACCTTCTGTTATAGAGAAATGTATGTGTCCAATATTACTACCCTCAGCATTGATCAGGTCAGTCCACAGATCCTTAAAGGTGGACAGAAATTACTATACCAAACAGAGGAGAAAGGGGTAGTACAGAAGTGAGGAGAATTACGTTTTCTAGGCAAAGCAAAGGTATTTTAGTATAGCTGAATTATAAATACTTAATTGGGAAAAAGTTGATATAGAAAGGAAAAAACACAACTCCGGTCATAAATGACATTTGAAATTTATAGTTGGAGTGATCCATTTGACTTTGATTTATTCGATATTTTCTAATATTCTTTTTATTGTTGAACATACATACAGGTACATATGCTTCTGAAAATTTCTAATAAACAGATATTTCCATAAATATGTCTATATCATATGCATCGATTCATCACTATATCCATTTACATGTACAATTTCATACTCTCACATAATTGTTGAATAAACTCAGTCACATGAATTTATCATTCTTTATCATACCATAGTGATTCAGGTGCCTTATAAGATACTACCTTGGCCATCTTGTCCAGAGGAATTTGCTTTTATGTAAGTGTGGATTGAAATGATAATCACATACTGGTAACCCCCTGCATCTTAGATTTGTATCTACCTATGAGAACTAGAGTTTCACTTTTCAAATTTGTAGGATGAGGTTTTGGAAAACATTCCCGTCTTCTTTGCAGATGTGAGGATGTATGTCTTTGTTATTCACCACAGCATGAAATACCAAAATTACAGGCCAAAATCTAGACTTTCTTTAGCCATCTCTTCTATCTCTTAAAATCTTTGGTTTTCTTAATGCACATTTTAACTTTTTTTTTAACCCCTCAACCAGTCCTTTTTTAAAAAATTATCTCTTCTTTACTCTCCTAACAGTTCTTTTGCCCTCTGGGGTTAGAAACTGCTATTGTACCTGCCACAAAGGATCAATTAGAACTTCAGTCACACTATTGGCAGTCCTTATTAACTCAGGCAAAAACAGATTCTCTAGCCACTGAATTCTAGTTGCATTAGAGATTGAAAGAACTTTTTCTCAAAGATTTAATTGGATCTGACCAAGAGTGGGAACAGAGTAGCAAACCTTAAATCATTTTCCTTTAGGAACCTAAACTCATACAACATTTCCACAAGATAACTCTAATCAAGGCACAGGGCACTATTTTATCTAATAAAGAACAGTTCTTCACTAAGGAATTGTGAATGTCTTTATTAGTGATTATCCTAATTGTTCTTTCCTATTAGAGGACAGTACTTCCTATTCTATGTTTAATCATGCTAAATGACTTATGGTACACTATTACTCTAGTCCAGGAAGGAAATAGACTATTTTATATGGATAATATATTAGTACTATAAAGTTTGTCTTTGTTCCAAATGAAGCTTTCAGACAGGATTTATTATGGCACTCCCATACTGGTTACCACACAATAATAAAGAATGTATATGTTCATATTTCTCTGAGTTCAGTTGCAACCTGAAGCATACTCTTGGGTATATCAAAATGGTCAAACATTGGGTCTCATGTTTGTCTCTAAACTTAAATTTAGACTTGCATTACTAATCTTAGATTAATTCAGTAATAGACTGGCCAGCTGAAAAATGTTGCTGTTTCCTCTAAATTTTATGTTTAATTTCTAAAAGGAAGTAATCATAAATATATTCTATGCTCTATATGGAATCAACTTATACCTACCCCAGTCAGAATTCAGTCAGCACTGTCAATATTTCTCTCATTCCTTTTTTCTTTTTTAACAGTCAATGTTTAAAAAAATTATTTTAAATTTATTATGTCAAGAATTTATAACACAATAGGTTGTATCATGCCAGGATCCTTTCCATTGAAAAGATACTTTTTACAGTGTGCTTCTCTGGGCCAGGCTAACTGGCATATCAGCTAAACTGAGATACTTTCTGTGCAGCTTCCTTTTTTATCTGCTCATCCTCCCTCCATGCTTTTCAGAGTAGTCAAAACTCTCTCTCTCTCTCTCTCTCTCTCTCTCTCTCTCTCTCTCTCTCTCTCTCCCTGTCCCTCTCTCTCTCTCTCCCTGTCCCTCTCTCTCTCTCTGGTGCTGGGGATCAAACTCATGACCTCACACTTACTAGGCAAGTGCTTGAGCCACTGATCTAAATTCCCAGCCCCTCCTCCCTGCTTTTCAGAAATAATCCCCATTCTAATGTCCTTAGTTAGCTTAATGTGCACATTAATTTCTCTTGGCAAGACTCTTGCTATTTACTAGCTTGTTTACAATGCCAACAGCAGGTTTGGCAAAAGAAAACATTTGTGGGACATCTCATTTTTAAATAATACTCATGTCTTTAAATGTACAATATCAATTTTTGTAGATTCACATGTATGTGAACAAAGAAATAATGCATATTTGAAAAAGAATGAGGATGCATTGTGGTATCACATCCTCTTCATGTTTATTACTTTGATAGATTAATGGAAGATAGTGTTGTTGGCTATAAAGCTCTCTACTACCCTTTTGTTCCGTGCAACTTATCCAATCTCCATCACTTTACCAATAAAACATCTGAACATTTCTTGATACCAGTCCACATTTTCCATCCTTAATGACATAGTAAGACTCTTATCTGTAACATACCCACAACCTCCTACAGTCATCTTTCTTTCAAAAAGTGCCTTTCAGCACAATTTACATCTGATATAATTGTTAAATTCTGATCTATTTGGTCTAGAATCAGGACTGTGGATAGCAGTAATCCTTAAAGTTTTCCCAGTGATTCTGATATGCAGCCTACACACAGTATCCCAAGACATGGGTTCTCCATTTGTAGTCCCTGAAACAGGGATATTAGCAACACCTTGGCAACATGTGAAAATTAGATCTTTAGACCTCACCTCATATCTACTGAGGAAAGAAATCTGCAAACTACCTTTTGATAAATAGCATATGTTTTTGTGGCTGTTCAAGTTTGGTTGTGAGGTTGTACTCATATATCTCTCCAAATCATGATCCATCAATATGGCGTCTGAGTCCTCTCTATGTAACAAGACCTAAAACATAAACTTGGCATTGTATTAATTCCTTGCTTAAAATTATTTACTATTTTCTAAATTTCTTAGTATATTCTAATTACTGGTATGTTTTCTCTAATTTCAATTTATATATTCATGCACACTATATCACTGAGTTATTAATCTGATTAATTTCCATTTCTTTTCTAAATATACTATACTTGGTCATTCCACACTTTAAATGCATTTTCCCTGTGTCTTTGCATGGCAATTTATTTTTCTTTATCAAGCCTCAGATTCATTCATCTAGTTTTTTAAAATTTTCTTGGATCTACTTGAAAACTATGGCATTCCTTATTTCATGCTGCCACTGTAACTTGCATAAATTTAATATATCATAGTAATCTCCATACAGTAATGGGCTTGTTATTTGTGGAAATTTATCATCTTTCTGGGAGACAAAAAACTATGCTTATTTCAATTTTTTACCTTAACATTAGCTTTGATACCTAGAACTCAGTATTTGTGAATGTATGTATGAGAGAATGAAGATGACCTTAGGTATTTTGGAACAATTTGTGTATGTCTTCTAAAAAAGAGACTTTGACGAAGTACAACAGCAAAAATCTTAATCAAGCAGGCAACTAATTTATTTTCATACAAATCCATTCCTCTATTATAGTTGTTATTAAAATTTTCAAGACTTTTCACAGGTATGATAAGCCACCTAAAAAAGAATTCTAAGTATTTAAATAACTGGATATCAAAAAAAACTCTTTGAAAATATATATTGTGTTTTATCACTTCATCTCCCTCAATTATGTGAACTACTATTACATACAAAGTAAATGCTGAAAACCTATTTTGAATATACTTGTCAGACCTACCCACTTCTTTGGCTTAAAAACAATACTGAACTAAGTAAACATTGTCATCTAAGCTCAAACTTAACCACCATTAATGAAGCATCAATCATTAAGGACTTAGCACACACGGTATACAAATAAGAGCAGACACTGCAAATAAAACAGCATGTTTTTGAGAAAAAAAACCTTACAAACTAGTAGTTATAGGGCAAGAATTATAAACAACAAGAGAAAAAGCAGGAGCAATTCTCTGAAAATTAAGAGCAAGTAATGCCAAACTATCCAGTAGCCTAAGTCTAAAGAAAGCTTTCTTTCTTGTTCAAAACAATACCCCTGTGGGTACTACCATGAAAGATGTCATTTTACCCGCTTTTCTTTGTAGTATGAAAAAATGATTCTTGATCTTCAGAGTATAGCAAGACATGTTTAGTTTCATTCTATGAGCAAATTTGTGAAGAAGGTGAAAGTGTACACATTCTTTCCAATTAATATTAAATGACACACTGTCAATTAATAAGATGTCAAAATTCATGACTTTAGTTTCAGTCAATGAAATGAGTGCTCTGCTTTGAGGCTGCATGCATATTTGTCCTCATCAATTGAACACTAATAAGAATACACACTTATCTCAGAACAGAGGAAATGGTAGATGCTATAGATAATATTTCTCACTAATGTTTAGTAATATGTGGCAATTTAAATTCAAACAATGAACTTGCTGTCACTATAAATTAAACATACAAGTTTTGCATTTAAATGAGAATTGCTCAAATGTTTTAAATGTACTGAGCTCTAAAACTTCATCAGTTTTCAAATTTAATCTTTAGAGAGGAAATACATTCTGACGATTTGAAAACTTTCTATTCTAATTCTGATTAAATAGCATTGAATTGCCTTAAAGTTATATCTAAGAAAAAATTTATTTCTAGATGCAGATATTACATGAAATTCAAGGTAATGCTAAAATCATACCCAGTGACAAAATGTAATTAATTTCTCCAAAGTTAACAATCTTAATTATACAATAAATTTATAACTCACACTGTTGGGCTCCTATTTCATTCTTTCTATATTTACAAACATACAGGTATTCATTTACACATAGAGTGACATACATATGCCATGAAAGTTGAATTTCAGTTTAAGGGAAAATATTTCTCCAAAATTAGACTAAATGAATTCTAATTATAAAACTAAAATTCACATGTGTTCTCTCTATATATACATACTCCTCACTCCTATTTTACTTCATAGGAATTACCATTCAGAACTAAATAAAACCTAATGTAACCATATCAGGTATAGGCATTTGAATAATTATAATAATCATTTTTTACCATTTATTAAGGGATACTATAATCACAATGTGTGAATACAATTTTATCATTCTCTGCATTTGAAAAAAATAGTATATACATCAATTAGTATACTTATTAATCTATTAGAGAGGCTATGTTTTTGTTGATTTTCAAAAGGAATTTGAATCTGGGAATATAATTTAATGTAGGACATAAAGATACACAGCCAAATTTAAAATACGGTACATACTTGGCTTACAGGTTGAATTTGCAAAATACATGATTTAGAATGCTTGGTGTACATATGAATAATTATAGTTTTTGACATTACCTGAGATTGTTTCTATTCATTTCCAAAAATTTATGTGTCATTATCAAATAGTTAAAAACAGAAAATTTTCATTAGTAATTTACCATGATTTTGATAACTTTTAAATATTAATGAGTTCAACACACATTTATTGAAGTTTTTATAGTATAAAGTACTGCATTATGTGAGAATAATATAAAATATATATTATACTATTTATATAATATTATGTGAGAATATATAATATATAATTTACAATATTAAAGAGGATGCAATCTTATAATCGAGGTAAGATAGCTATGAAAATCTGTTTCACATTACAAATTCTCAGTTACTGTATCTGTCATGTGGGATTAGTAAGGTACTACTTTGCAACAGAATTTATAAGCCTATATGCATAAAATGTTATCACTGTCATTATCATAATCATTATAAAACATAATAGATACACACGAATTAGTTGTTAGATAGCAGAACTTGATTTCTACATGCCCATGGTTTAGAAATTAACTCTGATCTATTTCTCAGTCCATATTTCCAATTTTCAAAATAGTTTATATCATAGTACTAAAATATGAATCCCATGAAAAAGAATTTCTGTAAGTATAATCCAGTATTATGCAATTAGCTTTTCTTCTTGCTGTGTAGTGGTTTGTTTTTGGCATATAAACATTAAAAATTATTATATAATTTCTTTTAGTTGAACACAATACAATAATATATGCTTCCATTTAGACAAAATTAATTATGGTGTTATCACTGTAATAAATATTTATGAGTAAAATCAAAGAGAATGTAATGTAATAATGTGCTTACTTTGTTTAAAATGTACCAAATCAAAACAGATTGTCATAATGTCACATAAAGACTTTAAACAAATGTACTCACAACAAAGTATTTTAAAAGTTACTAAATTTGATGATATGCAAGTTTATTCAAAATTGGATCAAAAGGGACAACAAATCCAGTAAATCAATATTATTTCACAATTTTCTTTTCTCATAAAATACTTGTGCACACCAGATCTAAGAGTTTTTATAATGCTTTTGAAATTTGGAAAATTATAGGACTGAAATACTTGCAAGTTCATTACTATGAGAAAATGTCAGCATAATACACAAAATATAGTTTATTGTCACTGGTAAATGTGCTTATAAACACCTTTGTTTGAAGATAATAAATGAATAAACTGGGTTTTTTGTTGTTGTTTTTGTGTGGTGGCACTTGAACCAGTGGCCTTAACATCGAGGTGTTCTAATCTTTTTTTTTAACTTTTATTTTGAGAAAAAGTTTCACTAAGTTATTAAATTGTCTGGCTTGATCTTGAATTTATGACCCTCTTGCCTCGGCTTCCCAGAGTACTGAGATTACAGGCATGCAGGCATGTCCACTATGCCCGGCAGTCGATCCTATTTTTAAGAGACCTTTCAATTACCACTGTGAGTAATTTCATAAATATTTCTCACCTTGAGTTTTGCAAATGTGGAATAGGACTCCATGCTTGTGCATACATGTTACCCAGCAACAAACTTTCCTTTTATAAGTGAGTTCTATCCCAGTTCAACACAGATGAAAGATTTCCAATCATTGTAGCCAGGCATCAGGGTGGAAAATGAGCTAAGGAAAGTTGCTATCTGAAACAGAATACTCTCTGCAATGGACATTCCGTTCTAAGTTCCCTTTAGGGAACTTCCAACAATAACTCCAACACAAGTAAACTCTTGTCTTAAAGATAGTGCAAGCTAACAAGTCACTTTCTTGGAAAGCTGCCCTCATATACTCAACCCAGAAACCGCTGAGTCTACATCAAAGAAAACAGTCCTGGCATGCATGAAGAGAAGTGATTCTCTCAATTTCTAACTTACCTGCCTCTCTATCACTTCATACTAATTTGACATCTCCAAAGATATTTCAGTGTTTTAACTCATTACAGAAATCTGCAGACATTGAGGTTCTTTTTTAAAAAATCAGATATTTAGTTTGAGATTAAGGAAAAAAAACAGAAAACAAATGTGTGAGTAAAATAATACATGCTAATGTTCAATCTTAGAAACAACACTTTTCAGTCCGGATGATGACCAAGTTTCAAATACATAATAATATGATAATCAAACTAAAGTCAGATAGTTAATCATCTGCTTGTGTGCCTACAAGCGGTTGATTACAAGGTATCTGCTAAGACAAACGCAAGCATGCACCCTGCAAAAAGTAAGGCTGTGAGTGAAAACCTCCAGTGCGACCTGAAAGTAACAATAGAGAATATATTCCATGGCATTTTCTACAATGAATTTGTAATAAGAACAGTTATCAAGAGCGCCATACTCTGCAATTAAATAGTCAGTAATTCTTTTAAATAATATGCTATAAGCAAATATTTAAATAATGAATATAAGTTTTTGGTGAAAGGAATCTGGTGATAGCGACATTGTGAAAAACATTGTTAGAAGTAGGAATGAGTCATAAATATGAAACTAAGTGAATTAGCTTTGGAACCACAGGTTTTGCAATTTTATGTCTACAAGGAAGTGTTCTTGGTAGAGAGTAGAAGATAAAGGGGTGAGAGACCAAGTAGAAAGCATATTGTAAAGGACCCTATGTACTACAGTCTGCTATGTTATGTAACACCTGTGAGATTCTCTAAAAGATGATAAATTAGAGGTGCACAATCTTTTTTGTATTTCAGAAGAATGACTGGTGCTGAAATTACAAGGATAGTTTTGTTTAATGCCCGATTAAATTAATGAGACTATTCACACTCTCACACAAACATCTAATCAGAGATCAACTCAATCTATGTATATTTTATGAAATTTGTTATCTAAATGTCTTTATATTTTGGAGTTAGATAAATTGCCTTTTATTGACAATAATGAATTATAATAGAAGCAACAAAAATTGCTCTCAACACTTTGAGAGTCACTATGGAGGGCCACATGCACCACTCACCTTGAAAGAAGAGCATTCAGCTCTACTTCAGCATATTGATATGCACAGAGCTGGCTAGCATTTTTCTTTATTCCCTCAATTGGCTTTAAACAATGCAAATGGTCTAGCCCAGACCGACTGATGTGTCATCTCTGAAGGGATGGACAGGTGAGTGAGGTCACACTGAGACTGAGCTTCGTGAAAGTGGCAGTGACATCTCAAGGCATGTTTACACATCAAAACTAAAATACTGACCCCAAAACACTAAATATTGCCCCAATCTGTGCTATGCAGATTACTCTTGTCTCTGTCTCTGTCTCTCTCCATATTGCAGAGGTCATTTCAGGCCTCCTACCTAGCCCAGCTCACAGTACTCACGTACTTCCTGCCTTTCTCTCAGTCACTCACTCACTTCCCTCTTCATGAATTAATGGAACCTTGGTTCGACCCTGGGTCAAGGCCTTTGTTCATCATTCTAGCTGGATTGAAGACCCCCTTGGATCTTCACAACTACAAACATGCCTTAACGTCTTTATTCTTGCCATGGCTGGCACTGGAAGTGTGAGATTAAAATTATTTATTGGAATTCAAATAACTTTTCCTTGGAATTAGAAATGTTGTTTCCTCTGAACCACAGTGAGGTCCTAAAGAGCTCTCTATAAGTCACTAAGCAATTTCTTATATCCCCATGCAAGGTCAACAATAAATAACCTTCTAAAGTAGCCTTATTTTCCTAATTTGTCTTGGAAGACAGCAGCAGATATGGTCAGCTAAAAGCCAGGCATAAGGTAAGCACTCAAGAGTGCATTGGCTTTTCCAGGATTACTTGGCCTGGAATGTGATGTCAGATTTAAAACCCAAGTCAGTTTTAGATTTTGAACAGTTATCTATGGGCAACTATAATTTCTAAAATACTTCTTTTCCCTCAGAGGATTTTTGGTTATAAACAACTTAAAATATAATGCATTAGAAAGTAGAACATACGGACATAACCTAAATCATGATGACATTTTGTTCAATAAGTGATGCCAGCTTCTGTGTAATAGCTGTGGATTATTTTTTTTTTACATTAAACCATCCTTTGACCTGAGTGGTGGACTTTTAATTTATAAGGCTTATCACTTGATTAGGTCTGATAGTAAGACACTAGGTTTCAGGATATGGAGGACATATTAAAGGTATTATGTTGGCATTGATATTTCTGCTATAATTATAGATTCACAGGAAGTTGTAAGGAAATATGCAATAGCAGGTTGTGCAAACTGCAGCTCATCATCTTCAATGTTGACACTGTGTATAGCTAACAATATGTCAATAACAAAACGTGACTATTGTCAGTATAATCTTGAGTTTATACAGATTTTACTACACATACATGTACTCATATTCTGTACTCGTATGTATAGTTCTGTCCACCTATATAAATGGTAGCTTTATGCAACACACAGCAAAATTAAGACATAGAAGCAGGCTTTCATCATGGTACCACTATACAGAACAATCCCTTCTCCATTTCTAACACCTGGCAACCAGTTATTTGTTTATAATATATGCAATTTTACTATAATAATATGCTATAAAAGTAATATTAGTATGTAACATTTTGAGATTTTTTTCATTCAGCATGGTTCCCTGTGATTCAATGGAGTTGTAAGTAGTGAGTATCACTAGTTTATTCATTTTTATTACTCAGTAGTGTTTCATGGTATTCAGATATCACAGTTTGTTAAAAATTTGCTCATTTATAAACATTTGAGATAATTACAAGTTCTGATTATGACATTCATGTATAGCTCTTTGTGTGAACCAATTTCTATTTTCTTGGATAAAAGTCCAAGAGTATACATATTATATCATATTGTGACTGAATATTTAATTTTCTAAGAAAGTTCCAAAACTTTTCTTGAAGTGTTGAACTACTTTATATTCCCACAATGAATACATTAAGAGACCCAATTTTACAATATCCTTGTCAGCTTTTAGGATCATCACTTCAGATATATATATATATATATATATATATATATATATATATATTACAAAATATTGGGACTAAATATATTTTCATACATACATACAACATATTAAGATCATAACAATCCTCACTTATTACTCTCACTTTACCTGCTCCTTTTTAAAAGAAAATTAACCGTCCTGATAGATATATAGTGAAAACATGTAGCTTTAAAATGCACTTATTTAACTGGCAATTTTTTTCTTCTTTTGGTTTTTTGGAACAGTGTCTTGCTATGTACCCCAGGCTGGCCCCAAATGTGTAATTTTCCTGCCTCAACCTCTCAAGGGCTGGAATCACAGGCATGAAACCTCTGCCAGTTCCAAGGATTTTAATATTTATTTATTCTTACTATTCTTATTATTGCATTTCTTAGCCATCCTTGTGTTCTCTTTCAGTGATATGTCCATTTAGGGTTTTTCCTCATTTTCCAATCAGATTATTTTTATTATTCTGTTTTTTTAAGTGGTCTTTGTAAATTATAGCTAATAGTTCACTGAGGGTTTAGAAAAATAACGAATAAAGAAAAATATATTAGGTAAAAATAGCACAGCTGGGGGTTTAGATCAGTGGCATAAGCACCTGCTTAGCAAGCATGAGGTCCTGAGTTCGATCCCCGGTACCAAAAAAAAAAAAAAAAAAATAGCACAAAACAAAATGAAGAATCAAAAGAATCTAGAGTGAACAGGAATAATATGTATCAAAGAGGGAAAAATTGAAGGATGAGAAACATATCTTCATTGCTTATTCATACATTTAAGCTTCAACTGAAACTAAGAATCTTTGTGACAAAAAATTCACATATGCAAAAATTATAAGTAACGCAAATATTAGCATATATAAATTACTCTATTTCCCTCATTACAGTTTTAAAAACTTGCAAGCTAAAAATATTTATTAAGAAACCTAACATGTGTTTGATTCTGACAAAACAGTGGTGAAGACGACAAGTTGGGGACTCTAGATTTCTGTAAATTACTGTAGGTGCTAAGTGACAAGTGTTAATTACTCATACATACACATAAGTTATGGAGGGATGTTACATGGTAGGGAAATTTGATTTACCTATGGACTTCAGACATATACCAATGGTAAACTTTGGAATGCAAAACTGTGTTATTTAGGCAAAAACAGAGGGGTGGGGGACTTCTAGGCAACTAGAAGACCATGTGCAAAAGTCCTGGGACAGAAAGAACCAGGGTTTTCACAAGCAACAGGAAACAAGGGAGTAGGATAAAAAGGCAGAGGAAAAATGGTGAGACATACATCAGGAGCAATAGGCCTTTTTAAAATGTATTTTGAGTTTTCTTTTGCTCCTCAGTAGCCAATAGAAGGCACTAAAGAGGTTACATGGATAGATGGTGGCACCCTCACAGCGAATGAACATATTTTACAGAATGGATTAGAGTGGATGGGGAAAAAGACATTCAGAGATACTAGAACAGAAATGGTTATTGAATTCCTAGGGAACAAAACTAGATTGGTTTAGGTGAATACAAAGAGAAATGGATGAAAAGATACTGGAAGATAAAACTTATAACCATTGGCAGAAAAAAAAGAAGGAACAAAAGAGAAGAGTGGCAAAGATGAAATAGGATTTTGGTTTGTGAAACTGGATGAAACATAAAACCATTCAATAACAAAGTGAACTATGGGAAAAATCAGGCTTAATGCTTTGGAGGGAAAATTTTGTCTTAAGCATTCATATGGGGGTTTCTTTGTCACAAAAAATGAAAATGTCTTTGTTTTAATTTTTCCTTCTATTCTACTTTCTTTTTCTTTACTTCCCTTCCCCCTTCCTCATCCTTTGTCCCCCTTCTCATTTGAACATTTTCTTGTTATTTCTTAGTATCTATTATGAATATTGGTCCTTATTTATCCTTTTGGTTTGTTATACAAAAGGAACAATGCAGTATTTAAAGACATGTGTCCAATTTATTTCACTTAAGAGTGTGGTCTCAAGGTGAAGGTAGGGAAGAGGAATGGGGAAAAAAGAATCAAAATGTATTATTTACAATCAAAAATTCTCTATGATGAACATGATCATTGTGTATATCAAAGTGTACCAATAAAATTATTTTGAAAAAAGGAAATGGCAACCAATTAAGTGTACTGCATTTTGGAATTCATTAGAGAAAACTTTGCCAGAGGTAAAACTTGGTTAGCTATCTGCATTTGGATAATAATAAAGTCATGGACCTTGGTAAAAAGCCCAAGGAAGAGATTAGAGAACCACTCTAGGATTCATTCCCAAGCACTCAAAATATTCCCACCCTAACACTGGGAACAAAACCAAGAATGTACACTGTCCTGATCTCCAAGGAATGCTCCTGAGAAAGAAGAGTGGTCAGTATTAACCACAGCTTCAAACTGATGAATGGATGATGAAGAGGTGGGCTTTTTATGTGGTAGAGTATTACTCAGACACAGAGAAAGATAAACCTGTGATATTTCTCTTTAAATGGGTTGGCCTTGAGACCATACTTTTAAATGAAATCAATCAAACACACATGTGTAAATATTTCATTGTTTCTCTGGTGTGAGAAACTGAAAGTGTAAATAAGGAATTAAATGTATATTAAATATAACAACATAGGAAAAAATGGTCCATGAGGAAGGTGAACTAATGAGGTGGAGGGAGAAATGAAGGAAGAGAAAAAAACACAAGAATGGGGTAAAGGAAAACAAAGTTTTTGTAAATAAGTAAGGGAAGAGGCATTGAAGAGAGGGTATGGAAATGAGAAATCAAAAAAGAGGAAATGTGATAAGTTCTGTGCAGTTACAAATTCCCTATGATGAATATGATGATTATATGCATATTATACCAATAAACTTAATTTAAAAAGAAAGGCAATGAATATATATTGTCAACTGGTTTTACTGACAGTTTTTCTACATCACTGGAAAACAGGGTAAAGCTTGAATAGAAAGCATTATATTTTAAGGGGAAAAAAGAGAATCTCAATATCTGTCTAAGTGATATATATATAAATTGGAAGGTTAGTACACTTTGTTTTACCATAATAGAATTTATAATCCCATTTTCTTAAAAAGATACAAAAATAGTAACCATTAATACTGTTACCAGTAATGCTTAATATAACTAATAAGTCTAATAACATTGAACTATAATTGGCTATTTTAATTGGGGAAAGGTATTTGGATATAATAAACTGTTGTTCCTTTTCTCACAACGGTGTTGTACTTTTTACATTTTCTAAACAAAAGAATTTATTTCTGTATTTTTAACATAAATCATGATTTCATAAACTTTACACATTTAAATAAGGCCAAATACATTTATATGTATGTCAGTTAATTTCTAGGGAACATTTACATATGTTCATGAGTGTGCTTTTTGCTATGGAAAAAAGAGAAGTCTGCACATTAGAAATATTAGAAGAAATGAGGTAAGTTATTTCATCCAGCACATTGTCAGAAAACTTTGACAGAAAATCAGTGCTTCCATTGTTGTGTAGGATTTTGTATTTAACTGTGGGAGTGTCATGTACTTCATAGCCTAATGCTTATACCCTGTATTACTGGAGCCCTTGAAAACTGTATGGTGTATGTTACATGCATATATCCAACTACATACAATGCTTAAGTAACTAAAGTGAAGTTAATCAAAACAAATGCTAATTTTTCTATGTAATAGTATTTATAGTAGTAACTCAAATACACTGTGGTTTACATTAAGTACTTTTCAAAATGCTATTCATCATTGCCATCAAGTATCATAGTAATCTACACAAATTATTTTTATAGTTGCAAACTGTATTCATGTAGGTCCAGTTCTGTTTTCTATTTAATGTTATAATGCTGGCATAAATTCAGAATAAATAACTAGTCAGTCCACTGTGGAGCGTTAGTTGTAGATGACTATTAACAGACTGGGGTAGTTTTTTCTTTGATCTTTTTCATGCTCATATAATAAAAAGACTAAAATAACAATAAAATGACTAAGCAAGTTAACTATTACACATTACATCATAGAAACTTTTCCGAGGAGAAATAGAAGAGAACTGTGAGGTTATTCAGGACACCTCAAATTTATCTAAAAAAGTATAATGTGCCAAGGTCTATGGTGTTGGAACAAAAAGATAAAAAAAACTTTCATGAATTTTCTTAAAGAACAGACACTAAAAAAATGTCTGGTTCTTGATAGAAGATCCCATGATTTTTCCCATTTTATTCTTTATTCTAACCTCTCTGTATTCTATAAGATCTGAGAGCTAATACTGACTCATAGCTTAAATCACTTTTTGAATCCCAACTTTATCACATATGAGCTGAACTACTTAAGCAAACTATTTAACCTCCCTATACTTTCAAATCTTCATTTGTTAGACACAGGTGATTATATTCCCTTACCTCCTCTAGATGATAAAAGAATTAATCAAGATGAATGTAATGTATTCAGACAAGCAAATAATGTTTAGCACAAGCTATAAATGCAATGAAAACTTCCATAATCACTCTAATCACAAACCATCATTTATGTTGACTGGTAGCATAACTTTTTGATATTTTATAGTAGTCGTATATATGTTTGTTCTCCTCTGATGGGTTTTAATCCCATAAAAGGCAAAGATAACAATGCAGGTGTTTAACAATGTGCAGTTACAAGCAAGTAAAATCTCAATGGTAAAAAATTTGCACAATAGCTTATTAATATTCTATCTAGTACTATTTCCCCAAAAGCTAACAGATAAGTACATTATATTCATCCATGACTAAATTTCAATTGCTCAAACATTTTCCACTTCTCCACTATGACTCTGCTTTTATTTAAACTGAATCGTCAATGTTTTCTAAGAATTTCCACCATCTTTACAGTTTTAAGAATAATCAATTCTACTAATGGTTCTCAAGAACTTTTAGACATTTCTCCAATAAGCATCTATATTAACTAAAGCAGCATTAAATAAAGTGCAGATTTACCTTGTCATATCTATGCAATTCTGTATTCTGTAAAGGATGATTTTTCATATTACTTAACAACCCTGAGCAATTGAAATTCAGACTATGATAAATGTTTTATACTGAAGGCTCATTTCATTATACTGTAGTAAGTTGAAATGGGGTTTCTGAAGAAGGTATTTTTAGGAAATGCAGACAACAGGAGAAAACTGAATATATTATACAATTTAAATGTTTAGTAAAGCTTTTCTGCTAAGGCAACACTTTGGTACTATCCCTCTGAAATAGCAATGTGGAAGAAGAAATTAGGGGCAAATATATGGCAAAGACTGTGTAAACCAAAACACCTAGTGTGGAAACTGAGATCCTCATTCACAAAGTCATCAAACTGGAGGTTGAAAGGAACAACCCTTTTTACAGAAATGGTATTCTGTTTATGCTTTTATCACTCTACAGCGTACTTCTTTCTCTGATTACTTTTTAGAGTTCTCTGTCTTCCTTATTGAATTCCTAACCTCTTTCTCCTTACACTCTAATCTTTCTGGCTGTTCTCATCTATTCCATGCCTCACCCATTTAAATCCCCATTAACGGCTTCATGCCCAGGCTTCAGATTTCCATATCCACAATACTAACACCTCCCTGAAAAAGGCTAGTCTCTACAACCGTATCCTTCCATTACTCCAATCTTCTCCTTGTAAATGGCACCATGATACACTCAGTTTCAACCATCATGGAGTACACTGCCTAAAATTCAACACCAGTTACTAATGGTTCTATTTCATGGTAAATCTTTCATATTCACTTCTTTCCTCTATAGTATCATCCTTCTATTTAAACCTTCTGCTCCTGGGTGAGCCACCAGAGTAACTTCAGACTGTTAGACTTTCATCTACTCTTAGCACTTCCTAGTCCATTTTCAACAAGACAGTGATTTTAAAAAACACACAAATACCATCAAATCATGGCTCTACCCAAAATCCATAAAAAAATAATTTCCATGTCCTTCAAGGCACCAAATTGTTGGACCTCTGCCTAGCCTTGCAAGTGCAGGTTTGCTCACACTTTCTCTCATTCAGTATTCTCAAAGGAAACCGACCTTCATTTAGTTATTCCTTCATATCAAGTTCTGCTGCTACAAATATTTCCTCTGCCTGGGACATATTTGCCTCAGTTCTCCTTTGGGAAAAGTTTTCTCTTATCCTTCTTCTTTCAACTATCATTTTCTCAGGAATATCTCTCAAATTTCTAAGACTAGGTTTGTTGTTGTTGTTGTTTGCTCGTTTTTTGTACTTGGAATCAAACCCAGGGCCTCACATATGCCAGGTGGGCTCTGTGCCACTGAACAACATCCCCACCCCAAGACTAGGTCATATTATTATATATTCCTGAAATAATGGTGCTTTATTTTACATTTCTTATTCCAAATGCTATTTAAATTATGATCATATTTATTTATCAGCACATCATCTTCTAAGTGTTAATTTGTATGAACTTGCTGGTTTAAAACATCATATTTGGATAATGCTACATTACCTAACATAAATTGATACTGAATATGTAACTGATGAATGGGTAATAAATGAAAGCATAGCAAATTTTTCCACTATAAATTTCTCTTTAAATAACAGTCAATCAAAATCACCTATACAAATTATATGGACTCACTTTTGATAATTTCATTTCCGGATTCATTTTGAGAGCAAATCTATTTCCAGATATTTAAATAAAACACTGCAAAGGCAAGAGGCTTCAGAAAAGTGAACCCCTTTGATAACACTTCATGCTCTCTGACACAGCCCGTTAGGGACGGGTGTGTACACCTAATCCAAAGGAATCCACTAGCTCTTCAGCAGCTGTTCACATGGCTCTTGCCCTGCCCTTCAGCCTCTACTAAATCAGGATTCTACAGCTGTCTGAGCTCCCTGTAAACTCTTTCTGTTAACCACCAACAAGCCAACACTCCTTTGCATCTGCTTATGTGCTTTTGAGTCTAATTTGGCCTTTATCTTTCAGTTATTTTCTAATATATGTTAGCTATTGGGATTCGTCCCTTTCACAGATATATTTTTTACTTTTCCAAAAATTTTAATAATATTTTCCTACTTTGTCACTTATTTGTAATACAGCCATCTTAAGCATCAACATAAAAAGCAATTATTAAACTTTCCTAGTGAAAATACTTGGGCAGTTTTATCTTCTTTTTCTTCAGTACTCCTATAATTTATCCTTATGCAGGTTTCCAAGGCTAAAATCTGCACTTGTAACATGGTGCCGATTCCTTTGCCCTTTAAGTCAGCACTTGGGCTAAGGTACTATTGCTACTGTAATCTGATAAAGGAGGAGACAAGTTGTGTGCAAATAAAAATAGGTGCCAAGAATTAGCAAAAATCTGCTGATGTTCATGCCCTTTTATAGTCTTGATTCTGTGACATTCTTGGCCAAAAAAAGAATGGAAGAGTGGAGAAAAATTTTTAAACGAAACAAAAGCCAAGAAAAGGGTGAAAATATGAAAGGGTGACTCCTGTATTTTCCCACCAATGGAATGAACACAGTACATCACAATGCTAGCTGTGCTTCGTTAATACTGGCCTTTTAAGCAATCCAAATTTCCATGGCTAGGGAAAGAAAATACATCTAAAAGTTGAAGGTAAATTTACAAAATATTATTTTTAACACATGTATGTTCCTTATTTTTGTTATAATCTTGTATGGTTTTAATATTTATTAAACATATTCCAAAAGCATAGCAATTGACACATCTATTTTTGAAAAATCAACTTAACTCTTCAAAACTCATTGATCTAGAGATGTACTCTGTTAATAAGTAGTGGCTTTAATAATACATTTAATATTCCCCATATTCATTAAAATAGCAACACTATCTGCTTAAAATAAGTAAGCAAAACACATAAACTAAAACAGAGTACTTAAAATAGAACCAATTTTTCTCATAATTTTTAGTTAAACAGGAACATAAGATTAGATATGTTAGTTAATCTGGCTCTACATACATATTACATCTTTCAAAACTGACACAATATAGATTTTGTATCATTTAAAATTTATGACAAATTAATTCTTTAAAATTATATGAAATCAAAGTATTGTATTAACAACCTGGATCCACCATTTAAAAACAAGTGCAACACCAGCAGCAACATTTTATCAGCATACCAGAGAAATGATAGTCACATTTCAGTTAAAGGATAATTGTCTATTTTCCCTCACTTTCCATTAGTGAAGAATGGAGTGTATAATTAAAGAGTGAAAGTGAGGCACTGAGGCAGAAGGCAAAAGATAATCAAGGAGGAAGAGGAAGAAATTGATTGCTACATTCAATCCTGACTGCTAGGATTAGTTTCCACTTGTTTTTTCAGGGCTTAATATAGGTATTATCTAAAACCAAGTTAAAGATTGCAGGACTCTAGAAAATTGTGCTGTGTACCTTCATCTATATGAACTCTCAGATATTTTGACTGAGTGATATTAGACTAAGATAAATTTGAGTCCAGATGTGGATGGGAATTATTTCATAAAATGTCAGCAAAAGTGGATGCCATGAGCTATGGAAGAGGGAGTACTGTTCTTTAGTTTAATTAGTTGGAAAGTGGCAGAGATAAAGATTCTTTTAAATATAAGCCACGTTGTCCATTTCTCTTCCTCATACTCATGTGCTTACTGTCTATCAGAAGTTGTCAATGAGAAATATCTGATTCTCTTAAAACATGAGAGCCAAAATTTTTCTTTGTTTTAGCATTTTCATGGCACTAATCATATATGAGGAAAGAGACTGTATCATTGGTGTTATTGTATGATCTCTGAAGGAGCCATTAGGTTTATTAAGGAACATTTACTATTTTAATATGTCATTTTATCAGGGGAAAATAATAAAAGAAATACAGGGGATGGAATCCAGAATTTTGTACAAGCATTCTACTACTCTGCTACATTCCCAGTCTTAACATTTTCTCTTGAGATAGAATATCACTAAGTTGTCGAGACTGGACATGAAACATTTCTGAAAAAGAAAACTACAATATTTTACACATTTATCTTGAGACTATACTTCACAGATGAGTGATAAATAACTACTCTTCAATTTGATAAATGATATAGAAATCTCGGGAAGACATGTTCATTTTTAAAGTTAAGGAGAGGGAACTTGAAAGTTTACAAATACTTCAGGGACAATTCTATATGTGACACATGTAGATAAACTCATCAAAAAGTGGCAAAATATTAAACTATAGTATCACACTGCAATTTGCACATTCATCTTTCTATTAAAATGAAACTTTGAATGCTAAAGTTCTTCCAGTAATTTATAATGTGAAGGCTCAAGGATGTCTACTTAATAGATGTTTTCAAATGGGGAAAACATGAAGAACATCAAGAATTTATTTGATGGTTTGTTTGTTGAAAATCAGTATGCTGCATTGCTACTATGAAAGTTAGTTGTATTCAATGGGAAAAAAAGTCTTATTTCCCATACTATATTACCTGACCTTCTCAACAAAACTTTCTGATATGAACAGAATGCCTTTATAACAGAGCACAAACCTCCTAGGACTATAGCCGGACTTCATGAGATAGAAAACCACTGACTCTGAATCCAATCAAAACCTGAATGCACAGTATAAAAATAAATCAAGGTCTTCCTTATTTCTTGTCATTGTGATTTGGGTTCCGTTCAAATCACATACCCTGTATATTGGAAATAACTGTACCATCTCTATTAACTGAGTCTGATATCAGTTTAATCAATGTATCTTTTCAGAATGAAAGGCAGAAATGTCAAATTCCTAGCATTATAACTTCTTTTAACTCTGGGGAACATTAAATGTATTATTAAAGCCACTACTTACTTATTAACAGGGTGCGTACGTAGACCAATGAGTTTTGAAAAGTTAACATGATTTTTCAAAAATAGATATTCAAATTGCTATGCTTTTGTAATATGTTTATTAAATACTAAAACCATACAGGAGTATTACCAAAAGGCTTTTTTTGAGAAATAATATATTTTTAAAGCAATATCACTAGCATCAATTTCTATTTTACAATACAAAGAGGAAAAGATTCAACCCCAATAAAATTTCCCAAACAGAGCTGATGTCCCATGCAAATATTAAAGCTTTACTTATATGAACTGCTCCCAATGTTTGTATTTCAGTTCATATTCGTAATTTTGTAATATTTATCTTAAGAGTTGTTCCAATAGCATAATCTCAGACTCCATACATCCTGAGTTTGCTCCTTTCTTAATGATTATACTTTGTTGATTAGGAAACATTTGTTAGTCTTCTCAATTCCATAAAAGATAATACGTGCTTAAAATAGAAAATTTAAAAGCAAATATGAAAATAAAATTATTTTTTTGGAAAGATTAATTTCCATTTAACTCTAAGTCTCTCTTAGGTTTCAATTTATATGTATATACATATATCTAATATATTCAAATAAAAATGTTTTAATGAAATATAATTTAATGAAAATGAGATAAATAAATATAATTTAATGAAATATTATAGAAATTGGGTGAGGTGGGCAAGTTTGGGAATCATCTTGCTTTGAGATAAAGCCAAGACAAAAGACAAAGTAGAATTGCAAAAAACACTTGACTTTTGCAAGAAAAGACAGTTTCCAATCTTTTATTAAACCACACAAATAGCTAAAAACTTGACAATTTCTTTCACCTGGAGCATATAGCCAATTACATGGGCTACAATTATAACAACTTAATACTGCAAAACAAAAGATGAAGCTGTACTAGTACCTTGTCCAAAGTATCAATTTGTATTTCAGGACTATGCAGCTGAAAATAGCTGAAAACCACCACCCTTATTTCTTACATAAATTAAAATGTTCGCAAAATACTTTGTCATCTTTTTTGAAGAATAACATATATATGGAAGATTCTTGTGTTTCTATAACTCTATGCCATGCAAGAGAAAATTAAAGCTTATTAATTGAAAAAGTATATAATCAAATTATAACAGCAATCTGATTATTTTGTCCTTAAAAACATTCCAAATTAAACTCTAAAATATTATATTGTTAGACCAGAAGATGAATTAGATCATTTAAAAAAATCTGAATGAAATGTCTGCAATTATTTATTTAAATAATTCTCTTCAATGCATTATTCAAATAATTTAAAAGTAAACAATGCACTGTGTGTTCTCTCATATATGTCTGTGTATATATATATATATATATATATGTTTTAATATAAGTTTTATCACACATGTATTAATTATATATGCTAACCCAGCTGGTATTTCTCTGTGTGTTCTAATTTGTTTCTACAAATATTCCTGAGAATAAGTCTGGACTCTCTATAATTTGAGAAGTATTGCCTAATTGGATTTTTTTTATACTTAATTATAGGCAGTGCTCTCATATCTATTTTAGTTAACTAAAATTCACTAGTCAAAAATAGGGGAAAAAAGATAATACCCTTCATCTGTAATTTCGGGATACACATTATTGTGACTTTTCTATTACAACATTTAATTATTAGTCATGTATCTTCCTTAACAAGCAATGCAATACTTTCATTTTTATATAAAAATCTAACTCTAAAGCTTTGGCAAATGTTAGTTTATGAGAGACATGAAATACTATGGAGACCCTATTGTAAAATACGTATAGAAGTCTCAAGATTTTATGATGCTGTCTCAACCAGAGACACTACAGGCATTTATCAGCACAGACCATATCATTAAAGAATTCACATGCTATGCTGCATTAAAGAATACTCAAAATACTAGATATGAGAAAGGAGTGCTGCAATTGAATGTTTATCAATAAAATTGAACTTGCCATTTATCCATCACAATTCTTTACATTTTCTTTTTTCCCTATGATATGTAAGATGACTTTTTTTTAGCATTCAGGCCTCCAGGTCATTCCTACACAGCAATTAGTTCACTTAAAGTATCTATCATGTCATTACCCTATATGAAAACATTACTAAATATACAAATATGAGTCAAAGAAATAATTGATACACAAACTATTTTACAGCAATCAAAATATTCTGTTGCATATACTCCAAGCTAGTTATGCATATTATTTTAGTGTTTAACAAGAAAGATGTACTTTTTATCTGTTGCAAGGAATCAAAACTCACCTCTACCTAATGTCTATTCAAGTTATCCCAGTCAGAAATACATACATGTAAATATATACAAAATGTGTATTATAGACTACATAAAAGCATTTATTTTTATTAGCAAAATAATGTGATAATTTCAACCAAGTTGCCAAATTAGTGAGCATGTCACAAATTAAAAGTTATACTATGGTTAAAGATAGTTTTAGTTACTTTGTACTTACAACAATCCTCTACTTCTTCCCACCAAAGCATTTGTAAGACAAAATATATATATCAAGGCAGCGATAAAAATCTTGTTAAAAATTTCTCCCAACTTTACTGCTCCAGTAGGCTGAGGTGCGATGAGAAACCAATAAATTTCAGCAGCCTTGAAAAAAAAAAACACTGGTTTTTCCTATTTGTTTGCCTCAGAAGGCAATTGCTTCCAAGATCTGAGTCCTGTAAGGGGAAAGTGAGTGATCCCAACACTGAGTGAGTCAACATAATAACTGATGCCAGGATTCTGTAGAGGCCTCTGGATATTTCAAATTCCAGGACCTGCGCACAAGCAAGTAGCCCGCCTTTTTCTCAAGTCGGTTTCCCATAATAGGCCTGCCCATGGACACTACATATAAGGTTGTGCTTCCAGCATGGCAAGCTCTGTGAATTCAAATAATGCTCAGCTGTGTTAACATTAACATTCTAACCAGAACAGCACAGTGGACATCGTAACTTGCTCTTCAAGTCCTCCAACCACAAAAACTCTTTAGTACAAAACTGGAATAACATTTTCTGTCATTTTCATGTAAATGTACAAAACAACAGAGCAGAAAATCCTGATCCAGAATTAACTATTAAGTGCCTTTCTTTTTTCCTCTTCTCAAAAACATGAAAACTCTCATTCTCCTGAACAAAAAGAAATGGTCAGAATAATCTGCATTTTTTAGGTATCTGCTGTCTGTCTACCAAAGTTAATTTTTACCCTTGGGATCCAGTCAAAAGTCATATATTCATAAGGCCAACAGTGAATAAAAGCAGCAGCAGCAAAATGGAGCAGCTGAGTTTTGAAGGTAGTATGTGAATAGGTCTCATGGGGTAAATTTTCTGTTAAAATAAAAAGCAATCATAAGGAACAAAGAAATCCTCCCAAAATGCTTAATTTAGGTTGTGGATTATAACAAAATTGCTATGCTAACACACTGCTACTTTTCAGTTTCTTTGGTACTGATTTTTAAAACTATTCTTTCAAACATTGAATTAATGACCATTTAATTATCCTCAAAATAGACTTTTTTCTGCATTAAATGAACACAGGTATTATAGGTCATTCAATATTTTTGTAGATTATCCTTTGCCAGTGGAAAACTTTTTTCATCTTCTTCCTTAGTATATTAATATGCAACATGTGATCTCACTATTTATAAAAACATTACAGTAATAACATTTTTGCAAAGCTAGTGCTCTTATAATACTCCCTTCTAAAATTACTTAAGTGTTTTTATAGTCTTATTTCTTAAAGTGACAGATTCATTTTCTATTTTCATACTTTTAATTGCTTGGAATGGAAATTTATAAAAGATAAGAATGGGAACAAGGACCCATTGTCTCATTATGTTTATTTTAATATTTTTTTTAAATTTTTTTATTTAAAGAAAAAATTTTGAAACAGAAAGAGGGTAGAAACAATATAAAATCTCAAAAACAAAACAAAACAAAACAAAACAAAACAAAAAAACAAAAATAGTAACCAGAAAAAAATCACTAGTTGATAATTACATCCTTTCCTCTTAGATGCAGTTGCTCAAGTTACAAAAGTAAAGTCCACAAAGTGGACATCCAAACAGTGAGACTGCAGTCAGTTTTCCTTATGCAGCCAACTAAAACTTTAGCAACATGGTTATTAACTCCACACACTCAAACATACATGCAGTTATATCGTTTAGAACACACTCTTTTCCTTTTTTTCTTTACAATAACTATAATCCATTCTCTTAAACTACTTAGAAGTTCCACATATGTATAAGTCTCTACACATATACCTAGCCTTTCTGTATTAGAGGGAGAAACAAATCAAAACAAGTCAGAAATACAAATTCCTAGAGAAACACGAAATGAAAAGAACATACAAAAACACACTAGGTGATCTACAGTAGTTAC